>JBAMNC010001392.1:1195000-1785000 GCA_037902135.1 Cetoscarus ocellatus
AGTAGTAAAATGAATTGCTCTTGTAGCCTTATGATTCCCTAACAAAAAATGCCACTTACTTTGAATAAATTAAAATAAAATTTGGCAATTTTGGAAATGGCTGTACATCTCTCTTGCTGGCAGTTAGATGAGAAGATCAGTCCTTGTTTAATCAGATACCGAGCATTTGCCAACAGCTACATAGCTAAGCTTAGCTTTTCAGAAATACATGATAATGATGTAAAAGAACGTGCAGGAAAGAGGCCACAGGACGAGTCTTGGGACCCCCCATTTCACTTTGTTTTTAGAGGAAGTATCATTATCCCTATTCACAGTGCCTTTACGCAAAACTGCCACAATGAGATTCCGTTATATTTACATCTCTAGACATTCACATTAATTAACTGAGGTCATAGCATCTATGCCAATCCATGCTGCAATATGACTTGCATGTGCACGTGCCGCCATATACATACAAAGGCAGAGAAACTCTCACTCATGGTGCTCCTGTCTCCCTCTGAGTCTGTGGGTCTCCCACTTCTACTACCTTGGCAGATGAAGCAAGGAGGGAATCAACCCTTTCCCTCCATTCCATCTCTGTGATTTACAGTGGAGGCACTTGGGGGGAAATAAACATTATGGCTTGAAATGACAGTGTGAATTTGGCCAGTAGCATAATAAAAGTGAGAGTAGAGTGCACAGAGCCAGTGGAGAGCACAGTGCTATGTGTGCATGTGTATCTACCTTGTGTGTATGTGAAATCAGATTTTGTCGTGCTCTCTTGTGCACCCCCAAAACCACACTGAGCTGCAAATTGACACCCATGTCTTGCACAATTATGTAAAAGTCTCCAGGTGTTAAGATGACACTTTTATGTAAATGTGCTGTGAAGAGGAATTTTGTGAGCTTCAATAGATGTAGCATGTAACAGGAGCATTATCACATGGACTGTTAACATCATTGACACTATTTTTTTTTTCTTCTAGAAAACACATGTTGTAGATGTAAGCTTTACCAAAACTTCAGGAGGCCCTGCGAAAATATGAAGGCCTTTTATAGTGCACTATAAATTAGGTTTTGAATGTTTTCAAACAAAGCCAACATCTCATGTAAGACTAACTACAAACAAGACTAAATCTCATTTTGAGCTGCTTTTTTCAGCATTTGATTGGAAATTATGATAATTGAAATGTATTTTAGACATAATTCAGTTATTTTAAAATGGTGTGGAAGAGCACACCTTTGTGCCTTGAGAAACGTCCAGGTGTGCCTTGTACAACCATGTGTTAAAACTATACAGCAGTGGATGACTTGGTTTTTAAATGTACTCTTTTAGTACTTAAAATGCTGTGATTGCTGTCTGAATTTTTAAATTCAGTAACCTAAAAATATCAAACAAAAGCCCAAAAGAGTTTTTTTGTTAACAGAATAAGCAGGTAAGAATAGAGAGTAAAACTTTTCAAACCTCAGACTTAAAAAGAATGTTTAAGGTGATCAATACTCAAAAATGATCAAGCTAGAAGTGCATCAGCATTAAACATCATATCAAACCATAAAAGTCAAACCTTTTGACAATCATCTTAAAAAAATAATCTGATAACTTAAGATCCTGTTGTTAAAAAATATTGATACAGTGGGGAAATCTGTGTTAATATTGGCAGATTAAAAGTAAATTTTCTCACTGAACAAGGTGACATATGGTTACACTATGATACGTTCAAGGTCAGCTCAGAAAAATCACTGTAAATGTAATTCTTCATAAACAAGAAAAGAAAAGTCCACCAGAAACCTCATTTTGTACAATTTTAGATATATAATGAGTTGTTCAATATTATTAGGCTGGTAGAATAAAGAAATAAACTTGTAGAGAATAATAAGATCCTGTCGAATATGTTAAAGAGGATATTTTGGGGGGATATAAAAATGATGTGTCTCAGTATTTTGGCTTGGTCTTTCTTGTGCTTTTGGGGGAAAAAACGTCCTAAACGTCAGCACTGAAAATATTGTTAAATTCAGTTCGATAGCTTTATTTTTGCATGTAGAGTTTAGCTTTTCACAAAAGCTTTTAGCAGCGTGAGTTTGAACCTTCAATCACTGCAAATATTCTTCATTTGAAAAAGCTTAAATCTGAAATCTCCATGTCCTAAATGCTGATCCGACTAAGCCTTTTGATTCTGACTTGTTTCAAATAAAGCGGCTATATTTGTTGAACCTCTCTAAGTACTTTTCTGCCTCACTTCCACAAGCAGTGAGAATCAGTTCATCTTGATGAGGGGTAAAGTTTAAAGGACTGCCCTCAGCGATTGGCTGACTTCACAGATGCACCCATGGCTTCTCTCATCTTCAAATCTCCCTGCAATAAAGATCTGAATCTGTTCTCTGTGGACTAAGTTACCCAAAAAGCTTCCGTGGACTTAGTGGCCGGTGTGATCTCTTTCATCAAGAGCCACTTCAGTGTATGGTGCTCTGCTTTTAGAAAATGTCTTTCTCTTTTGTGTTCTGGTGGCATGAAATACCAGTCCACATTCCTGCTTGTTCATTTCTTTCATCTTTGTTCACTGTGCTGCTTCTAAAACTGTGAATATGTTTGGTTTACCGGCAAACACCATCAGCCTCCCTACTCTTTCATGAATGCTTCATGTTTTCAGCCCTCTCTAAACATCTCCCCTCTCTACTTTTCTCTTTCTTCCCACCCAGAGGCCAAAGCCAGATTATTCCCTCTAGCTATTACATCCAATTAGGAGGAGTGAGAGTGTCACCCCTCCTCACTTTCTGCACTAACAATGTGGAATACAGTGGAGTGAGTCAGGGTTTTCTCCCTTCTGCCTTTGATGTGAACAAATTACACTTTGGATACACACTTGGCAAGAAAACAGAGAGCCAGTTTACTCTTTCAAGTTTGAATTCTCTGTCCCTTTGTGAACAATGAGAAGCACGGGGGGACAGAAAACAAGATTACATTGGCCGGAAATTATGGATCAGATTTTCTCATTTAGCTGTTTGGCACTTGAAATAAAACATTTTTGTTGTAATTTTTGGGAGGGTATCTGAGAGGAGAGAGTGTCAGAGATATGTAACCTTGGAATAAAAGCTTCATTGTGGATTGAACAGTGCAATCACTTTCAGGCAGGAGAATGGTGTACCCCACTGTCGCAGAGCACTTGCAGCATAAGTTTATACACAAGCCTTTAGCTAAAAGAAGTCTGTCTCTGTAGTATGTGATGCAATATCTGAGGCTAAGTGAAGAAAGAGGACAGTGAGGGATGAAGCTACATTTACAGAGAGAGCAACCAAGCAAGGGCTGAACATAAAGCAGCAGTCTTACAGCACAGTGTACATCCCTATTGATATAATGCCCAACAGACCGAACGTTATGATGGATTGTCTTTACTAACTGTGTGTGTCTGTTTCTGCTCATATTGACTATATTCAGTACATTCTGTTTTTCCAAACACTTTACTCAATATCCCATAATTTATGCGGGTGAGCTGATCCTTGTCAAGCTCCAACCTCCTTGGTTATGTTGCTAGGTAAGCCATATTCAGTTATCAGGCATCTTCCTATTTAAAGAGGTCATATTTGCTTTAAATCAGTTGCATGTATTTTTTTTGTTTGTGAACACACCCATATATATATCTATATCTATATCTTTATATATATATATATATATATATTTCACTTATAACTAAAAACATAACATTTTCATTTAGATATTAAAAAAAAGATAACATAAAACTGAACAATGTTCCCTTAACGCGGAACCCTTGGCGGCAACATGCACGTAAAAAAGCATACATAGTATATTTCCAATAATAAAATTAGAAGGCGCATAAATTTCTATAAATTTGATTAAATCAACAAAAGTTTGCACTTTTACAATAATACATTAAATGTGAATTCATACATGAACCAGTATGACATAAAACAGACCATTATTTCAATCAGATAAGTCTTTATGTGTCTTCCATACCACCTTTTGTAATTAAAAAAAAATCTTAAATTAACAAAACAAACAATAAAAAAACATTCATTCTTTTTCATTCACATTCATTTTTTGGTTACTGCAAGGGTATGTTCACAATTGCTAATATTCAAAGAACATCTTCATATACAGAGAGGAGACAGAGGAGACATGTGAAACACACTACAGAGCATGTAAATTGAAAGTAGACCTTGTTTTAATTGCCTGTTATACAGGCTTAATTAACTCTGTTCATCAACTGCTCCTTAGTGAAAGAACAAATACAAAGGTACAGTGGTGTGTATACAAATATCTGATAATATCATATGACTTGTTGACGTTGTTAAAAAATAACCATTGTCTTATGCTAATTGAGTTAGCTGTCTGTCATCAGCCCACCAACAAAGTGCTTGTTTAGCAAAACATAAAAAGTTAACTGAGATGTGTTTATTACATTAATTTGATTTGTATTACAAGTTGGATGCACAATACTATCCAACCCATATCAGTATTGGCATTTAATTTCCATACAAGTTGATTATTGGTATTTGCAGATGTGAACATTTTTGCCAATATTTATAGTAGATATTTTGACCATAGAAATTGACCATATATAGACTCTTATACTAGCAAGATGCATTATTGTACCATGATGAGTTACATCATCACTGCTACTTGTCCAATTTTTATTTTTTTTTGCTCCACATCTGTTTCTAAGACAAATACACTGTAGCCATGAAAGAAACATGTCAACATCTGACACAAAATATCGGTATCAATATCGGTATTGGTGATACTGAGTTTAAAAATATGGGCATATCGAGTATTGGCAAAAATCAAATGTTGGTCATCCATACCTACAAGACCTGCACTTACCATAAATTGATGTTAATGCCTGTTAGCTGAAGAAAAGCATTGAGCATTAGAACTACAATAGTAGTAATATGTTTGCCGTAGGGCAATGCTGGTTGACATCAGCACATGATCCCATATTTTAATTACTAGCTAATATATTTCTACTGACCTTAAGCATACATAAGTGACAACTGTTACATGGCTGTTGGTGGGTTGCATTCCCAGTGCGGTTGCCTAAAGAGTCAAATCCAAAGAAGAGAAATTTTCTAAATCAGCCTTCAGTTCAGAATCAGAATGAAAAATACTGGGCTATGATGTGGATATCTTAATTGTGCTCACAGACACCCCAAACACATCTTTTAACTATGTTAAAGTACAAGATAAAAGTTACAAACTCATCACAGCTCTAGTCTGCGCTTTAGATTTTATAATCAAAGGAGCTTAGCAACAGTTGCTAGGTAGAGACCCTCTGATTGTTTGGTTAGTGGACCAATCATAGAGCTGGAGCAATATTAAGAAAGGCCAGTCCCAAGGTATTGTCTATATGTGGGAAACCCTTTTTGTTGACCTTAACACATCCTTATTGTTTGCATTTTTATGTTCTGCATCTGTTTGACACTATAAAAGCAGAAACTGGATAAACAAGTATTTCATTTAATAATTTTCCTACTTTCCCATCATATCTTAAAACAGATGGCAGATCTGCAAGATGTTTGCTTTAAGTCCATCCAAGCCTTCAGAGTCTTCTCTGCAACAAATGACAAACCTAGAGCCTGTTTGAACACTTCGGTGTATTATCAAATGTGTTTGCAGATGAAGGGTTCCTGTTTTAGATTATTTAAAGAGAAGCTCCAAAAAAAAAAGGAAAAAAAAGTATTGTCTGTCAAACTGTCCCTGGCTTTCCTCTAAATCCCAATAGGAGTTAACCTTTTATGTCCCATCTAAGGTAATTAAAGTATACAGGGGTTTGTGATCCAAAAGGGGCAGAAAATTAGCATAAAATTTTAGGAAGCAGCTTGTGCAACATAATGGGGTCAGCGTGCTAAAGCACTGTGAGAGCTTAGCTGTTTTTTAATAGTCAGCAGGCATTGATGGGATTTGACTTACATTGTTGTATATGTGAGGGTGAAGGCAGTGACAGGAGCTTTTTGGTTTCAGTGTGAACTGTTGCTTTAAGATGGTGGCGAGCTGTCTCATATGGAGGCACACAGTCCTTGTTTGTGCTGCTGTAGTCTGCTGTGTCTGCTTCTTTCTTCTGCTCCACTCCTCTCCTCCATTTTTCTTCCTCTTTGCAGTGTTGCAGTTATAAGCCCTACTTGCATTATTCATTTTGAAACTCAGATCAAATAAATATATATTTGCCCTGTAAGATGAGACCCAATGTATGCACTGTGTTTCTGTACATATATTTGCAGTTTGAAAACCACAAAGCAAACCAAAGAGGCTCTGGGTTTTGATACAACCACATTATGACAAAGTAGCATTGTATATTATAACATTTCTATTGTCCAACAGTATTTTTCATTTGTATATTTCTGTTGTAGTTTCACCAAGTATTTTTATGTAGTTTTAATATTTCTTTAAATTGTAATCAGCTGTAACATGCTATCTGTACCCCTAAACTCTCATGAGATAATTATATATATATTATATGTCATAGACCATAAATAGTCAAAGTACTTTTGTCTGCACAGTAACATTATAAAAAAATGTAGCAATAATCACTCTGAGCTAAGAAGAATCACTTTCTTACTGCCACGCATATCCGCCTCTTTGACAGGCATCTGCTTGTTGCTCATTAAACTGTGCAACAACCGTAATCCAGTTAGTAATTACGACTGGAAGAAAAGCAATAATTAATGTGAAAATGATTGGTTTATTCATCAGACTGCAGAGCATACATGGTCATCTGTCGCCCAGAGAATATATCAAACTTTCAAACGTGTGCACAACTGCAATTATCAGCATCAGGAACTGCAGTTTATTGATGATTGTCAGGAAAAATGTCAATTTCTCCACTTCTGTATTCTTGGTGCAGCCTCCTGTAGCCTGAGCACAATCAATACTGTCCATAGCAGTGCTGAGAACATACATTATATGCTGACGCTCAGTCTGCACATGGATGCTTAAGAGCAGACTTAAAAAAACACATTGATTGTGTGTCAAAAACACAGTATGAATCCAGTGTTGGACATGTCTTCTGTCTGTATTGACCATATTAGAAAAAAAAAAAAAAAAAAAAAAAACATTTCCCTTCTGATGGTCAGAGCCAATGGGCTCTTCTGCATGTTATGCCTGGAAAAGCAATTTGATGCTCCATTTGACTGAACAACACCATCACAGCAGTCACATCAGAAGGGATAGTATCTGATATTGAAATACTGCATAAACACTTGTGTGGTTTCTTAAGTTTGAAACAGGCACAGAAAAAAGTTTAAAGCAAAGCAATACTGTATCATCTTAAAGATGTAAGGTATTGCCCGTTGCTTTTTTTGGTTTTAGACAGGGAAATACAAAAGTAAGCCAGTTTTATAAAATGAACATTTGTGTATTGTGGGCTGAATTACTTCACTAAAAAGCCACCAAAAATGTCTTTACTATGCCGGGGAAGGCTATATTTAGAATTTGAAGCCAGAAATGAAGGGTATAAAAACCAAGTTGGAGGCAAGAGTTGACAGATCTTAGTGGAAGAGGGAGAAACTTCATCTCTTATGTCATCGCATTTTCAGACCACAATGTCAAAAATCAGTATTTTTCATGAACAGCAGGGTGAGATACATGTGTACTATTTCTTCAGTGAACCTCTCCAAATTTTTGTAGAACCAGCCCTTGTAGATGGGGTGGGGGGACTCTTCACTGGGCCCTCCATGGGGGAAATTCTTTCACATAGAAAAAATAAAAACCACAGATGGTACTTTTGTGACAGCATAAATTAACCAAAGTTTGTACTCTAAAAGGCATACTTGACCTGATTAAATAGCATTAACATTAGCTAGCTTGTATGTGCCTTTGTAATGTAGTGGTATGCATTTGGATTTGCTTTAAACTACAGCCTTTGGTAAAGTTAATACTAATATAAGATAATTAAATAACAGAAATACTTAAATGAATTGAAAAGAAATGATGGCCGAATGTAACAAGGGTGAAACTGACCATAAAATAAGCAGCAATTAACAAGGAATAATGCACACTCTGTTCTCTAGACTTTCAGGATACTTTGTATCATTGTTCAGTGTGCCCCATACACACCTTTCTTTAAGTCTTAACTGTAAATAATATAAATGTCATTAAAACCGGAGAGGGGCAAATGTTTCTAGTGCTTTTTTTATGGGAGTCTATGAGCCACATATTTGAGCCCATTAAGTGTTTGCTAGACATGTGATTGGTCTGTGGTGGTGGAGTGCAGCACTTGTGATTGATCAGTTTAACTGATACGATGCTGACACTGATGTTTTTATAATTATTCCTCTGAGCAGAACTTCTGCACAAAACCAACATGTTCTGTCATGTTTGATAAATTTGCCATGTTTTCCCATATGTTTTATGAATTTATGAATTAGCAGTTAGTTGTATCAGATGTCACATTAAATTGTTATGGCAAAACAGATAAAGACCTGCAACTAATCTGTTCATCCCTCATATGTATGTTAAACCAATGTCAATGTGCATCCAATCTAAAAAGATCGTTTGGCAAAGACTGTTCTGTTTCAAGTGATATAAGAATGTCTAAGATGCTGTGTGAGTGTCCTAAATCTTATAGTCTGCATCAGTGCCCCAGTTTGTCTGAGGTTTTCATGGTTGCATTGTTGGCTGGAACTCTTTTTAGTCTCTAACCCTCTGCACTGGTCTAATGATGGATAACAATTAATCTGGGTGTCTAAAATTCATTTAAGGTCATCCTCAAGTATGCCAGTCAAGCCAAATTTCACTTATACAGCACATTTTATACACAGGGTATTTTTTTAAGTTCCATTGTTGTCCATTTATATGAAATGTGACCTCAAGAAACTGCACAAAAAGAGAACATGTGATTTACTTTCTGATTTTTTTATTTATATCTTTTTTTTACTATAAACTATAAATCTCCTCAAAATTATGAGAGTTAGATAATTATTTTTGTGGAAAATGTTAGGAAAAGACCATATTGGACATTTTATTTTACTTGCAAATTAAACTGAATCATGCCAAATACTAAAATTTAAAAATTTCTCTTTTAAAATGGACTGATTTGATATCTTAAACTATTTATAAAATTTGCAAATATATCACACCAAAATAAAGTTGCTATTGTTATGCTCTTTTATATGGTTCACATTAAAGGAAACAAAGTTTTAACAGCATTTTGGAAAATTGCTTTGCAAATATTATGGTCTGCTTTAACATTTCCCCAGTGTGTTCCCTCCATTATTCTTCTGCAGTTTGTAAATATATTAAAGTCATATTAGAATTTTGAAACCTGCATCATCAATCACTGCTTTGCTGAGCAAGGTTGCCATTTTTTTGGCAGTGCTTTCACCACTACATAAGGAAATAAGCTCTGAAGCTAAAATACTGTTCTGTCCATCATGAATTAAACTGCAGTATATGCATCTTTAAGAGAAAAGAAACAATTTGATACAGCTTTTCCCCCATTTTGTGCAAGCTTTTAATGACATTTCTCTATTTTCATGCTTCAACATAACGTCAAAGAGGTTGAAATGGTATGTTAAGCATCTGAAGCATTTTTTTACCCTCTATTTAAACCCCATTTACAAAAGTTATTGGGCTCAAGTTATTAATCGGGGACTTTAGCCCACACTCCTGCTCTGCTGACAGAAGAGTGAAATGAGGATGGATGGACTGTTTAGTCAGAGAGATATTGTTTACCACTTTACTTGATAAAAGGGGGTACAGTATGCTCCAGCACTTCCTTGTCATTAGCCAGAGGAGCATCAACAATGCCTTCCTAATTACTGTTGGTATTGTGTCTGTGAGTCATTTCACACTTAGCCACCCACTCCATAGCAAGATGATTTAATGTTAATAAGCATGGCTGTGATGGAACAAACACTTTAAGGGTGAAGCTATGTGGGAGATAGTCGACAGTGAGCATCTGCCTGGGGTGGGAGAGTGAACGTGTGTGTACCAGTGTGGGTGGGGTGGGGTGGGGTGGGGGTGCAAGAAAAGGTGATATCTGTTGTGCTAATGTTGCATGTGAACACAGACTGCCATATGTGGTAAAGTACAGAGGGTGAATCCTCATTTGCAACAAACCTTTTTTTCTGAGAGGAATAACAATAGCATGAAGAACATTCTGACAGTGTTTGTCACCAGCTGGAGCTCTTCAAAGAAACAAACAAAGAAACAGCCTGAAGTGTGTTCTGACCATAGAAAGAACTGGAATTATGAGCCTCATTTTCTGAAGAGTTTGGACAGTGTGTACTGCCCTTTCTACACATTTCCAAGCACAGTGTAACCATCAGGCCCCCTTCAACTCTATTGGTCCAGGATGGAGAGCAAGTAGATCTGTGTTTTTACTGTCTTGTATTCAGTCTCTCAGCAAGCAGCTGGTTCTTCCTCCAGCCCCATAGGGAACCCAAGGACATACCATAGACATATAACAATATCAAGCCTCCACATCAGATTTTGTGTACCTTCTCAGGGGCACAAGTTGATCTTGGTTTGAAGGCAATCACAATAAACTAGACTGTCACTCAGACTTCATGGTAAAATGTGCTTAACTTGACATTTGTGATGTAGTGTTCCTACATGAAGATTTCTCAAATGAAATCTGTACTCCTCAAAAAAAAATATAAAAAGGAGATGAAATTTTGGTTGATCATTTCTCCCCTTTAATAAGAGCAGTTGGTATTGTATTTGTTTTGTCAGAACGCCTGATAAGTCACCTTTACAATGAGGCACAGCTTGTAAGGATTGTGCATTCATGGAAGGAACAACACAGCTAAAAGTGTTTGTTGTGCCCCCCTAAAAAAGCGCCAAAATTCCCTGCAACTGGAAGCTGGTGTTCCGGTAAGCAGAGTGGCAGCATGATGTGGTGACAGCCCCGGTACCTTTTCCAAACTTAGGACGAAATTCCCTGAGACTGGGCAAGTCAAAGACAGACAGTGAAGTGAGCAACCCAGGAAGACTACACCCCAAGAAGACCAGATCCTCTCACTTGCTCCCCTGAGGAACTGTAGACTTTTGTTTCTTCGATTTACATTGTAGTATATATACTGTATTGTGTCCGAAATAGAATTGATTCTAGATTACTACTGTGTGTTTTTAATTAACCATGGTCAATCAAGTATTTGTTTTATTGTTACACTTTAATATTTGACATCAGAGTCCCTGAGTCTTCTTTGTCTGGGTCTAGAAGTAGGGCTGGACTGTAAGGGATCCAAATACAACTTGAAAGTCTCCATTTAAAACACAGAGCATGACATCCCTGACTTCATCGAAGTGTCTTCTCTTTTTTATTTAACTTTAGTAAAACTGCAAGTTAAGAGATGCAGCAAAACCAAGTCAGTAAAGAATTTGTACAAAATATGTTCAGAATTGAAGTTAAAACTCAAAGTCCACATGTATGGAGGGTTCTGTCTGTGCATCATAAAAGGACAGACTTCGGTCTGATGGAGGATGCCCTTGCCCTCTGGGTCTGTTTCTTGAGTGGAGCACTCTACAGAGAAAAGCAGAGCACTGGGATCACAAGCTCACATGGGAATGAAGACATCAATGTGCAAATGGCAGGTTATGTTACCTGTCTGTGGCTGACTTGTGCTTCGTTTGTTTCCTGGATTGTAGTTAGAAATCAGAGGATAAATGACAGTCAGTCTTGTTTTGTTTTGAAATATGACACATGCTCTGTGCATCTTTGTATTTTACTGCCCGTTTGGGTTGTACTGCTTGGTGAAGATTGATGCAAGAAAAGCTCCTGCTGAACGTAGAGTTACCCTGAATCTCCAGCAAACTAGCAAGGGGTGGAGCTTCTAGCATGTGCCGGACACCAAGTTATTGACTAGAATAACAATAGTTTTCAGTGGAGAACAAACCGCAGATGGACTGCTGTTCAGAAAAAGTATGTGGAACTTGGGGGTCCAAATCACAAGTAATTATATCTGTGTGAAAATTCTGCTTAATCTACAGAATTTACAAGCCAGCTAAAGCAACAACAATACAATGATAGCTTCTATTGTTGGCTTTAGGTGACAAACCACATGTCTAAGCAGAAACAACTAGAAATACCATTTGGTACCAGCACCGTTAAATGTGAAACCTAACATAAAATGACCCGTACATGGCAGCATATTACAAAAAACAATACAGATAATTAATATTTTTTTAAATAGCGTTTTAACTGCAGCAGTAAAGGGCAATCTTTAAACATATTTGACATAACAAAATAACTGATTTTATATGAAAGACAGCACATTTGTAAAATATCACTTGAAATAAAGCACAGAGATTTCTTAAGCTGAAAACAACTTTGCGACCTCGGTGACCACTCTCCATGTAAGTCAATGTACAGCCGCGATGGGGCGGGGTTAACCCTCCCACGACGTGATGGCCGCGACCTGGTTGCTCGTCGCTCCGTCGCCAATGTTGGAAAAAGTTGAACTCTTCAGGCAATATCGCGTGTGGCAGTGCAGCAACAGCCAATCAGCATTGTGTGGGTGTGTGACGCTACCCGTGACAGACTCTTTTCATTCCGGTTCACAGAGTGACAATCCACCTAGTCAGACCGCAGAGAACTCACAGAAGATGCTGCAGGGCCAGCAGCTGCAGTATTTTGTGGTTGGTAGGTGAGCTAAAAGGATACAGTTGGAGTAATGTCAGCTAATACGTCCTATTATATGATATATGATATGATCGCGGGGTGAAACTCGACGTGACTTCACTGAACAACGGTGACGGCGACTGTGTCCAAAATGAGGTACTTATGGACACACGACGCGACTTCAGTGGGCGACGCGATTATGGTCACAAAGTTGCGTACAGTGTGAACGTAGCTTGATTCTTTTTCCATCTTTATTTGTTTGAAAACTGCACAAAGACACAACATTGAATGTTAAAATGGATAAAGCTTGTTGTTGGTGGAAGTGCAGAAGGCTCAAAGAGTCCCTGTATACAGTTAGGGATTGTAGAACTCAATCTGTAACAGCTGGTTTTTAGATGTACCACTTGTATTTGTGGTACCTCATACCTTGAATTATCATCTGTATTTGTCTGTAACAAACCATCTTCTTGTCTGCAGCTTCCACAAGTTGATTGTAATTAAAAGCATTTGATGACTGCCTGAAACTCATGGAACAGTTCAAGCTGTGACTTGAGTCATGCAGTATTTAAATGCAGTTTTGTGGCAAATTAATCTTTTTTGTGTGATAATTTTATAGGATGCGTTTTTCAAACCACTGTGTCTTGATTGAAATAGCCCATGATGACACTCTTTACCAAAAGAAATAGAATAACTCCAAACAACAAAGTTTTATTTATATATTTTTTTCTACTTGAGATTCTTAACCAAAGACACTTGACAGACACAAACAGGATTTGTCAGACCCAGAGAGTGGTGTCAGGGCTGTCAGCATTACCGCTGACGGCTTACTGTCACTGCTGATGCTACACTGCTAAATGGAAGTTTGATGCATGATCAGAGTTTGACTTTGTCCCAGAGTGACCAGACATGAAGGCTGGATGAGCTTTATTGAGACATCCTGTTGGATAGTTTTCTAGCCATCACTGTCACTGTTCGGAGGTGAAGTTGTTGTTGGGAAGAGAAATTGTTTGATGAATGTGCTTGGAAAAATAATTCACATAAAGCAGTCTATCTTGTCACAACACCAAAAAGTGCATACTAATACAGTGATACAGATCAGTTCATATTTATACCTTTTCTGACGGTAACAAAAAAAAAAAAAAAAAATTCTCTCCCATCAGTCTAATGAAATAGTTCCCCTAGCTTTGAAGCTTCAATTCTTTTGATTCCGATTGAGCAGTGGAATTACAATGAATCTAATGTTTTGAAATGCATTGTTTGAAAAAAAAAAAAAAAAAAGATGCATAGTGCATTTTATGCCCTGTCTACTGATGATGCCAACTAGGACTGCTCAATCATGGCAAAAATCATAATCACTATTATTTCAAAAGATATGGAGGTCACAATTATGAGACATGATTTCTCACTGATTTAAAGACATGCACCACATGATTAAATTTAATGCATGTGCTTTTGACATTACTATTTTTTAATGTTAAAGAGTGGGCAAAACATATAAATATATATGTAAAAATACAAATACCTTAAAAAATGCTAATAAGTATGCTATTGGAAAAAGAACAAAAGTCCAACGTGTCATGTGGAACAGTAATCACTAATTGTGATTGCTCAGTTTTCATAATTGTGTAAGTCAGTCATTGTAATCTTGATTAAAATTCAATTTATTTCCCAGCTCTAATGCCAACTTCTACAACATCTATTGAAATGCACAATTAATACTTTTAATTAATTCATATTAGACTGTGGTGTGTGCAGACAATTGGAAACATTGTGTTATGCATTTTTTTTTTTTTTTTAGTTTTAGGGCCTGATCTACTAAAGGTTTGCTTGTATTAAAATGTGCAAATTTGAAATCACATGCAAAGCTGATCTACTAACCTGGTGCACCGAGGATTGCATCTGTCAAATGAACAAAATAGGCACAGCGTTACGGACAGATTGTTGCAGTCATTGTGGCGTGAAACAGGGTCGCATTAACCGAATATTTCCCCTCATTGACTGAATTATTTGACGAATGGCTGAAAGATTTGGTAGCTGTCTGACATTATGAAGGAGTGGAAAAGAGGGACGATCCAGTGTGCCATCATACTCAAGCAGACACACGTGTAAATTAAACTCTCTCTGTTTTGCACTCTTAATACATCGTGGAGGAGGTCATTTAACCTATGTAAAAAAGATCCCCTTCATAGCCAGAATCACTCCGTTTGTCACTCAGAGCTGACTGCGTCACACTCTCTATGCACTGACAGTGGGTTTAGGAGCTGTCAGTGAGTGGGGAGTGTGACGCAGTCAGTGCGGATGTTAAGACGCGCTGTCTGTGTGTGCGTAACTGTAAGACTGCTCTTCACATGAGAGGTTTTTGGTGATGAAGCTGTGTAACTATGTGAATGCTGTCATTTAGATTATGTTTAATTGAAATCAGAAAAGGAAAAATTTAAAATGACGTATAAAAATATTGCATGAAGGCAAAGTAATGACCTTTGTCGTCAAAATGACAGACAACAAAAAAAAAAAAGGTTACTACAACCTCTGGTCAGAAATAACAATGGTAGAGACATATCGTCTATTCAGCTATGCCATTTCTGAGCTGTGTGCTTTTCACGGCCGTCTCAGACGGCCTCCCAAATCGCATTTTCTTCTGGCAACGCAGAGATGTCTCTGCTGGAGTTCACCAGTGTGTTCATTTGCCTCAAACTCCATGGCTTCAGACTTCATCTTTCATTTATGGCCACTCTGTTCTCCCAAACTCTCCATTGTGACAGCTGGTAGCACATGCAAAATCCTCATTTAGACGGAAAAATTTGTTGGTACCCTTCCGTTAAAGAAAGAAAACCCACAATGGTCACTGAAATAACTTGAAACTGACAAAAACAATAATAAATAAAAATTTACTGAAAATTAACTAATGAAAATTAGACATTATTTTTGAATTGTGGTTCAACAGAATCATTAAAAAAAATGATAATGAAAATGGCCTGGACAAAAATGATGGTACCCTTAACTCAGTGTTTTGTTGCACAGACTGCATGTTTCAGCTTCTTCCTCAAATATTCAGTAGGATTTAGATCAGGGCTCATAGATGGCCACTTCTGAATAGTTCAGTGTTTTGTTCTTAGCCATTCTTGGGTTTTGGGTCATTTTCCTGTTGGAGGACCCATGACCTATGACTGAGATCATGCGTTCTGACACTGGGAAGCACATTTCACTCCAGAATGCCTTGATAGTCTTGAGATTTCATTGTACCCTGCACAGATTCATGACACCCTGTGCCAGATGCAGCAAAGCAGCACCAGAACATAACTGAGCCTCCTCCATATTTCACTGTAGGTACAGTGATCTTTTCTTTGTATGCTTCATTTTTGCATCTGTGAACATAGAGCTGATGTGACTTGCCACAAAGCTCCAGTTTTGTCTCATCTGTCCAAAGGACATTCTCCCAGAAGCTTTGTGGCAAAATCCAGTCTCGCTTTTTTATGATTTGCTTTCAACAGTGATGTCTTCCATTAAGTCCACTTTGGCTCAAACAGTGGCAGATGGTGAGATCTGATACTGATGGACCTTGACCTTGGAGTCCACCTCTCAAAACTTTGGAAGTTGTTCTGGGCTCTTTTTATTATCCGTCTCTTCAATTTTTCATCAATTTTCCTCTTGCAGCCACATCCAGGGAGGTTGGCTACAGTCCCATGGACCTTAAATTTCTGAATAATGTGTGCAGCTGTAGTCACAGGAACATCAAGCTGCTTGGAGATGGTCTTATAGACTTTACTTTTAACATGCTTGTCTATAATTTTCTTTCTAATCTCCTACAACTCTCTCCTTAGCTTTCTGTGGTCCATGTTCCCTGTGGTACACACCACCATACCAAACAGCACAGTGACTACTTTTCAGCCTTTAAATAGGCAGACTGACTGATTACACGTTTGAAGACACCTGTGATGCTACTTACAGGACACACCTTAGTTTAACATGTCCCTATGGTCAAATCATTTTCAATCTTTTCTTGGGGTACCATCATTTTTGTCCAGGCCAGTTTCATTATTTTATTTTTTAAAATGATTCTGTTGAACCACAATTCAAAAGCAATGTCTGATTTTCATTAGTTATTTTTCAGTAAATTTTTATTTATTATTACTTTTGTCAGTTTCAAGTTATTTCAGAGAACATTGTGGGTTTTTCTTTCTTTAATGAAAGGGTACCAACAAATTTTTCCACGTCTGTAAAGGAGGTGGTCTGCACCACTTTTGCGCCTGTTATCAATTGCGCATGCAGTCATAATAGATCACCTGCAACACGCCCACTAATAGCACTCACAATTTTTTTAGTTTGCAAATGCAATTTAATGCTTGTTATTTGCAATCTTGTTAGATTGGGCCCATAGTGTTCAAATAAATATGCTGAATGCAGCACAAAATTCCATGCAAAGGAGGCAGACATCATCAGCAATTTTTTGACAACAAATATCCAAAGTTGTTTAAATAGATCTACATGTTTATGTAAACATCTTCAACACATGGAAAAGTATGTCTTGTAAGTCTTTTCATGAAAAACTGTTAGTTGCTCCCCTAGGTTATGATATAAGTGCATTACTTCTAAAAGACTTGGCTGTGGTCCTCTGGTGGACCTTGACAGTACTGCAGCTTGGTTAAAAAGGTCCTTTCAAAAGAATGAAAAACATAAACTTTTTTTTTTTTTTTCAAATTGAAGTCATGTTTAAATGATCACGTTATACTTTATTGCGTGCCTATGTATTCTTTTTAAGCTCAGGGCTAATGAAACACAGCCCGAAGAATTAAAACAAATCCCACTTCTCCATTATGTCTTTTTTTCTGATGTTAAATGGTAAACACGCTTCAGCTTGAAAGGTGCTTTTCTAGTCTTTCTAACCACTTAAAGTCCATTAACACCACAGGAAATATGTTCTCTTTCACACCCATTCACTCAATGAATGTTGAGATTCCTATCTTAGTAATCCTTCACTATTAACCAACACATCCAAATCCTTTCTTACCCTTTATATACCACTGAGCAATAGGAACAATTGGAGTTTAGTCTCTTACCCAAGGACACATCATTTGACAGCAAGAGCTGTTCTCAATCCTTGACCTTCTAAGTGATTGTGTAGTAACTTTCCAGACCAAGCCCCAATGACCCAACAGATTTTGTGTTTTCAATGTGCAGGGAATACATTATGATAGAATACTCTCATGTAAAATTATGGAGGCAGTATTTTCAATGTGTCTTTTTTTTTTTTGGCTGTATTATTAGTTTAGGTAGACCTATACGATTTTCTGAATTCAAATTTAAAGAGGTTTTCAGCTTATGGATCCTGACATGTGATATAGAACAATCAGGAAACTTCAAGTGCTAAGGCCAAGAGTGCAAAACACCAGAGTTACTGTGATTCTAAAAGCTGGCTGCTGCTTATATACTGATACAACCATTGTACCAGGATTAAATGCTGAGTCATGCACTGCCGTGACTGCAACTGCAGCCACATCAATAAAACACTAAGCAACTTGATTCAAGTTAAATGTTGTGTCCATTTGTCCTCAGTACAAGTGGAATCATTGCTACCCTAAACTTGATGATTTGTTTGAAATTTCTCCTCAGTTCAAAACAACAATGGACAGCACTACTCTCACATCCTGTGTTAGTCCCTCACAGTAATCCACACCGGCTCAGAGCTCATCTACCGTAATTAAGGTAGCAGAGATGCAAGCCAACACGGCAAAGTGATGATTGCACACAGACTGCAAGCTGTGGACTGATTTGTACACCATCATCATACAGAAAAGAGTTAAAACCTGTTTTTCCTGTGGGAGGTCTTCAAAAACGGATTGCAGTCTATGCAACTTTTATTCTGGTGCAAGAAGTCCCATGAACACCCAAGGTAAATGGCAAATTTTGCTACTGAAATAAACTTGACCACCGCACTCAATGCACAATTTCTTGTAATCTGATATCATAAAATTAAGGCTAAAAGATATATTTAATTTTGCGTAATAATGGGCGTGGCTGGTCTGACTGAGAGGTAGACACATAGTTGTTGCTAGGAGACTCCACCTGACCAGTCTTCAATTCATTACCTTTCATCAGGTTGACCGGAATTTGGAATGAGTATGTTCTGTACAATCATGAACTGTATGACCATTAAAATGGCCCCTGAAGTTTGAAAGGCTTTAATATCATATTATTAGCAAGATGCTGTAGATCTATGGGAGGCCCCTTGAGAAATAAATCATACTTGCTTTTACATTCACCATCATACTCTCATACATACACTAGTATACTCTCTTACATTCACTGTCAAACTCTCTTACATTCACTATCAAACTCTTATATTTACTATCATACTCTCATACATACACTAGTATACTCTCTTACATTCACTATTAAACTCTCTTACATTCACTATCAAACTCTCTTACATTTACTAACAAACTCTTTTACATTTACTATCATACTCTCATACATACACTAGTATACTCTCCTCCATTCACGATCAAACTCTTACAGTTACTAACAAACTCTTTTACATTTACTATCATACTCTCATACATACACTAGTATACTCTCCTCCATTCACTATCAAACTCTCATACATACACTATTAAACTCTCTTACATTTACTATCAAAGTCTCTTATATTAACTATTAGACCCTCTTACATTTACTATCAAACTCTCTTACATTTACTATCAAACTCTCACAGAGAATAATAGGATATGTGAATGAGAAAAGTTGTATGTGAATGAGAATAGTAGTATGTGTGTAAGAGTTTGCTTGAAACGGAAGTGAGTTTGATTGAAACGGATATAGCACTAAATTCTCTGTTCCTGATTGGTTATCTTCTTTGAAAAAGCAAGGGGAGGCGCATTTTTACATGGTGGACAGAGAGCAACTACATGAAGCCATGGGCCTCCTTAATAATATTTTAAACTCTTAAACCGTCACAACAGTGTCAGACATATTACAACAATGGAGACAGCCATCCACTCTGCATCCAATGCGGCCGCTGAGGAAGAGAAGTGGCGGCTTTTCAGAGCTGAATCAGGTTTAAACGGGAGCCAACGACGTCTCATTCACCTTGCACATGAGCTATCAAGACACCGGTTGAATTATAAAATCACACAAGGGACTGATGATCCCTCACTGTCCCCTGTGATGGGCCCCTATCTGCGTCTTTACACTCACAGGCACACGAAGGAGCACGTGCACATAGACGCTGTGCGAATCAGGAGGTGTCACACTGACGCTCGCGTTAGCTCCAAGCGAAGTACAGGTGCGTCGTTGGCTCCCGGTTAAACCTGTTTCAGCTCTGAAAAGCCGCCGCTTCTCTTCCTCAGCAGCTGCATCGGATGCAGAGTGGATGGCTGTTGCCGTTGTTGTAATATGTCTGACACTGTTGTGACGGTTTAAGAGTTTAAAATGTTATGAAGGAGGCCCATGGCTTCATGTAGTTGCTCTCTGTCCACCATACTGTCATTTCAATCATGGCCATGTATGTAGAAATGCGCCTCCCCTTGCTTTTTCGAAGAAGATAACCAATCAGAGACAGAGAATTCAGTACTATATCCGTTTCAAGCAAACTCTTACACACATACTACTATTCTCATTCACATACAACTATTCTCATTCACATATCCTATTATTCTCTGTGAGACTTTGATAGTAAATGTAAAAGAGTTTGATAGTAAATGTAAGAGAGTTTAATAGTAAATGTAAAAGAGTTTAATAGTAAATGTAAGAGAGTTTAATAGTGTATGTATGAGAGTTTAATAGTAATGTAAGAGTTAATAGTAATGTAAGAGAGTTTAATAGCAAATGTAAAAGAGTTTAATAGTAAATGTAAAAGAGTTTAATAGTAAATGTAAAAGAGTTTAATAGTAAATGTAAGAGAGTTTAATAGCAAATGTAAAAGAGTTTAATAGTAAATGTAAAAGAGTTTAATAGTAAATGTAAGAGAGTTTAATAGTGTATGTATGAGAGTTTAATAGTAAATGTAAGAGAGTTTAATAGTGAATGTAAGAGAGTATACTAGTGTATGTATGAGAGTATGAGAGTATGATAGTAAATATAAGAGTTTGATAGTGAATGTAAGAGAGTATACTAGTGTATGTATGATGGTGAATGTAAAAGCAAGTATGATTTATTTCTCAAGGGGCCTCCCATATAGATCTTCACAATACTCGCTTCTTTCCTCTGAAATTTCTCTCCATATCTCATAACCCATAGCAATCGAGGTATTGTATCAAGTATCCTGTCAAATCAGTGTGTCTCAAACCTTTTTGACATGTCAATGACTTATTCATTGCTAAATGTTGGCATGTTTCTGTCTGTATCCATTGTTAAGAAAATCACTCACACTTGCATTATTCACTGCCACTCTCACAGCTGTCAGGGCTGTAACTACTTAGCTTTTTCTTGTCTAAACTGACTCGACACATTAAAGGAAGAAAAAAATGAACAAAACTTTTCTTGCTAGAGCCAGCAAAAATAGATTATTCAAATGTATAAATTTATGTTTTAAGCAAGATGTTGGGTAAGACGACATGATTAGTGAGATTGGGGATAAAGACAATGAAAATGATTTGATTACTTAAGCTACTTTTTATCTATTCTGAGCTGGAATTCATTGTTGATTACCATTTCTTTTAATATTAACATTGTTAATGTTCTTTGAGGAAATATGTTAGTCCAATGCAAAAGTAAAAATTGACTTAAGTACGTTCTACAACAAGGAAATTTGCTTTTGGACTCGTCCAACCTCCAGCTGCAGTTGTTTTTGAAGGTTCTGACCTCTGAAAACATTTTTGGACGGCTCTTCCCCGATGGAGTAGTGAAACATTTCCATGACAGATATATGGAACCTGTCAGGTTAATGTTGACCACAAGGAGGAGACATGTTGAACACACTAAAGGTCATAAACAAAAAAAAGAAAAACCTGATATGACCTCTTTAAGCTGTCACTTGTAGTCAAGTTTTTGGACAGTCAGTTAGAGGGGTCTGTAGGGGCATTACTCAGACTCCTCTCCTCCTTGGCTTGTGCATCCAGTTGAAAAGAAAGTGTCTCACATTCAAAAATAGAAACTAACTTGATTAAAACAAGAAGTTGGTGTAGAGTGGTAGAATTTATTTGTAACAAGATATGGTTCATTATTATCTCCCTCCACCAGAACATACAAGATTAAATGTGGGATTTGAGTAAAACTGATATTACAAAGTTGGGTGAACAAATCTGTCTTTGATCACTGGCAATTATCTGTCCCTTGCTGATATTCCTGAGCTAATGAGAGCTGATTCCTGTGTGTTTTCATGGTTTGAACTGCTTTCTTTTGTTCAACAACTGGAACAACCTGCCTCTACTTTTGGCCAATGTTTGAACTAAAGGATTTGCATCTTAAGGAGAATTACTGCGCGAGAGTCACTGGTGATTATTCCAATAACGCACAACCACACAACACATACACGCACACACTCACACACACACACACATTGCCAGATCAAGTGTCTTCAAATGTATCCCCATGAAACATTTTCATAAGCTTCTCTTAAGATTAATGATGATGCCAACCTATGGTGTAGCACCAATAAATAAAAGTTCCTTGAAGTACACATGCAAAGAGGAGGGGATGATAACAGATATAAATGAGAGAAAAAATACAGAATATGGGTCAAAAACATACAGATCTACATATATATATATATATATATATATATATATATATATATATATATATATATATACACACATATATATGTACATATGTATATATATATATATATATATATATATATATATATATATATATATATATATATACGTGAAAAGTATACATGTCTGAGACAAAAGGAAAAAGAAGGGGGAAAGATTGATGTTAACTACCACTGACTATAATGCATCACACTACTCAGCTTCACCTACCCCTGTTGCTTACTTTCTCTTTTGGTTTAAGGAGTCTTTAAAAAAATGCATCATAAAGCTACATTTACTCTTCAGTAAACCAACATTATTGTTACATGGCTCACAAATCATAAAAATGGACGAAAGCCAGTTGAAAGCTGGCAGTCCTTCCCGGGTTTTACTGCAAGACACTCACAAAGTGCTCTTGAAGCACTCACAGGGAGGTGTGGGAAGGCATCATCTCTCAACATTTCTCCCTTGAAATGTAACATTTAACCATGAAACAAGTGTAGTGGTTAACTGATTAGTGTAGTGGTTAACTGATTGTTAAATACATACAATATATACTTGTGATGTATGGTCGATTTTTTTTTTTAAATAACCAGTCAGTAACAAGGTGGTTACCTGGTTAGCAAATTTGAAATTATAAAACTGCAACCCATCTATCGTTATCTATGTCATCATGTGTCAACTAATATTATACTAGATTTGGATTGTGTGGATCCTTGTCAGAGCAGGACGATTGTTTTTGTGGGATTTTTTTTATATGAGGCATGACAGTGGAGTTGTGTTACTTTTATGACTGTCTATTTGTCAGGCAAATACGTGAATTTTGGCTGGATATAATTCTGAGAGCTGGAGCCTTCTGGTTTTGTACGGCCAGTGATTTACTTTTGTACAGCCATTTCTTTACACAACTGGACACACAACAGCACACCACTGTCCCAGGCATCAGAATGGTACGGGGTAGTGATGTACTGATTGTGAAAATCAGGATCAATGCACAAGCTGATGTTTAAAATATATAAATATTTATTTGCTGATACCGATGGTGGTACTAAGGTTTTTCTAATAACATCTTTTTAGGTTAATTTTCCCAAAATGCCAATATTTTTCCTCCTGTTGAATCATAAAAGCAAAACACAGTTCATTCAACAAGTGCTGCTTTAAAACTGTACAGAGCTGTAATCGATTCTTGTGTTTTTGGCACGGCCAATTTTTAATGGTTATTGAATTTTATGTATTGTCATGTTTGATACATTTTTTGTAATTTCATGTGTAGTGATCCGATTTTGAATTTTAAATGTTGTATTTTAAAGCCATACCTTCAAGGGCCCAAGAGTTGGGAATTAGCAATAGCTATAAAATCTATGCACAGCACATCAGCTTCATTTCTTTTACTGTTACTACTTTAAAGCTGCATTGCCTCTTACTGTTTCCTTTTTAGATTTCTCCTTTGTTAATCGTGCACTAAAACACAAAGTCAGATTCCTTCTATTTGTGATTGTACTAAGCATTGAAGCCCAAATCTGATATGATTTTATTTGTATGATGAGATAACTGTAGCATGAACAATCTCTTTTATGCACATAAACTGAAGACTATTCAAACATTTGAAAACCATGCCAGATCCCTGTCAGATAAGCTGTGACAGCTTAGTTAATGTAAATGTCTGGCTAACCGAAAGCCACATGTCAGATATTTGTGATGTTTTACTTTCAGCTCCTCAGACTAATGTGGGTGATGTAACCTTTTAAAAGGAGCAGTGCACCTACATTAGTACTCAGCTCTAGGCCACCCTCAGGTTGCAGCTTCATATGCTTCATCACACAATGTCCTAATTTAGAGCTATGATTGTCTTTCCTCTGTGTCTCAGTATTTACTTAATGGTTTATCATACTGACAACAGAAAAGCAGAATTTGCTGAAATGAATATATCAGTTTTGGACTTCACACTGAACCAAGGTCACTCCCAAGGTCACTCAGGCATTTGTTTTTAACTATGAATCCACATGCTACTGATTCTATATAGTAAATAGTGAATGATTAGAGGTGAATGTACATGATATTGCAGGGCATGCCTGAATGTTTGTTGACACAAATCCTTTATTTTTGATGTATCTATTTCATATACAAAGAAAGATAAAGTACTGCTAAGTAAAAAAAAAAGTCTCCACCTTTCCAACCTAAATCTGTCATGTCTAAACATGCACATGCACCTCTCTCCCTCCATGAGTGTTTTTTTTTAAGTATTTTCTTGTAGTCGTTCGTGTGCTCTGGTCCCTCTATCTCCTCTGAACACCTTGAGGTCATATCGGCCCCTGTGCTGGACAAGCTGCCTGCTTCCCATTTAGATTATGGATGGTTATTACTGCCTCCTGGCTGCCCGTCAGATTAAACCAACAGTGAATGTCCCAGGAAGGAGCCTCATCATGGGCAGGGTGTGTGCGTTAAAGAAAAAGGCATCTCCAGAACCTTTCCATCTTTAAAAAGTTTGTTAGTGCAATCTTGAGATGACAACATGGGGATTGTTTCTGTAAAAATATTTTTTAACCACTCATTTTAACAACAGAAATTTAATGGCATTGATTTCTCAATGTAAGTGTTTGTGTCACAGCACTTTCTAAAGGGACAGTATACTGTT
Organism: Cetoscarus ocellatus; assembly: GCA_037902135.1. Taxonomy (NCBI): domain Eukaryota; kingdom Metazoa; phylum Chordata; class Actinopteri; order Labriformes; family Labridae; genus Cetoscarus; species Cetoscarus ocellatus. The sequence goes on from JBAMNC010001392.1 coordinate 1,219,882, forward strand.
TATGATTCCAGTGCAGCACTGCTTTGGAGGAAATTAGCTGGGTCTAGTATTGCTTACAACTTTTACAGAGAGAAGGATTGAATGATGTTCCTTTAACAGGTAGTCAAGGTTGTCTGCCATGTAGCTGCAATGGTGTAAGACCAAACCTCTATCATTATATCCTATTATAGGGTGGATGAACAAGTATAGGTCAATGTCTTGAATGTCCTAAAATGTTTTTTTTTTCTTTGGATGTATCATAAAATAAAAGTTATAGCCACCTGCACATTTAGGGACTACTTTAAAGGGACATACATTTGTACTTGGCAGCCTTCTATGGTATAATGTATACATAAATAAATGAAAAACAAAAAATAGGACTGACCACTAAAACTACTTGGAAATTGGTGCAGCAAACAAAATTATTCTATGGCTGTTTTTTTAGGGTTGAAGTAGCTCTGTCTCAGTTGCTAGTCTGAGTTCCATTACGGACTACTTAAACTCATAGTTTGCCCACAAAACATTTAAAGTAAGATAGATCAATGGTCAGCAACACATTTACAAGTCAGGTATACTTTTTAAGAAATAATAATTTATATTTTTGACGGGACCAAATTCTTGGTCAAGTGCTCAGTATGATCTGGAACACAGCTGCCCATCTCTACTCTCTACCGTAGCTCTGCACAATGGCCTCTGCCAAAGTCAGCCTCAAACCCAGACATAAACAGAGAATATTTAACAAATGTTATGGAGTAAGCAGATGGCATTGGTGATGTTTATGAAAGCAGCACAGTTTGGCAGTATTTTGATCTAAAAAATTTTGGTTAAAGCAGTGAGTGATCAAATTCCAAACAGAAATATGGATGGTAAACTGAGGGATGACCCAAAGATCGTAGCATGTAACTGCTTTTAGCGCCCTCACTTGCAAGCAATAGTAGCTGCAATCTGACCTTGTTTTGCTTCTGTAAAAGAATTTGAATTTATGTATACTGAGCTCCCTTTCCTGTTGTGCCCTTGTTTTGGGTTTACTGAGTAAGCAGAAAGACAGACAGACCAATAATTGCACTTATTTAGTATACAGGTTTTGATGCCATTAATTAGCACTGCTGTAACTTTGTGTGAGTATTTGCAACACAATTTCTTGCCCAAAATTTTGTACCCAAAACTACATGCAACATGATGGCGCATCCAGTTTGTTCATGTAGTTCAGCTGGGCAGTTTGCATGCATTCCATCCTTGGTGCATGCTTTGTGCATGGCATGCTGTCTTTTTCCTCTTTTGCTCAAGTTTAATGGCTGTGAAAGCAGCACAATTCTCTAGTGAAAACTGGTGCCAATTCAGTTTCTCAGCATTATTAAGGTGCCATTGTGCCAACTGCTGTAGTGTTGTTTATTTAGGTCAAAAACATTTTTTTTGAATAGACCATTGATTGAAGGAACAGTATTTTTTGGTACTTACACATTGACTTATTTTTTTAATACAGGAGGTTACCACTTAGTGCAGCACCCATACTTTAACATCTCTTAATAAGGATGTCAATAGGATCCTGTTTGTGCATGGTAGGGCATTTGGGCCTAGTAAATGGTAAAATGAACTTGAACTTATGTAGTGCTTTTCTAGTCTTCGACTACTCACAGCTGCTTTACACTGCAGGTCACATCTACCCATTCACACCCATTCACTCTCACATTCACTCACTGATGATATGGAGTTTCTATGTCAGTTTACCATCAGTATCAACTAACACATTCACGCTTTTTCATGCTCATTTACATGCCACTGATGCAGCAGTGGGAGCAATTTGGGATTAAGTGTCTTACCCAAGGACACATCGCCATGTGACAGCCGGAACTGGGCTCAAACCTGCAACTTTCTGACTACAGACCAAGCACACTATCAGACTGTGCCACCGACTCCCCGGTATTATTGCTTGCCATTTCCCAAAACTGAGTTTTGAAAGTTAGGTTAACCCTTGGAAAAGTTTAAGGTACATCTAAAATCAAAATATTGATTTAATTTGTTAAAAAATAAGCTCATGGCTCTTCAAAAAGAACAAATCCCTGCACTTTCTGGAACCCCTATTGAAGTAAGGAAAATAACACTGTTGTGGTTAAGACAGGCCATGGGCAGTCTTAAACCCTTTTAACCCTCCCTCCCACCCAAACTCTGCTTTGATATTTTACTTTCATAACATTTTAATATCATTTTTTATCTCTTAAAGACAAAAAATACCTCTAAAACCTCTCCCTCTCACTTGTTAGAAAGTCTAAACATAAATCCTCTAAGTGTCTCATTTAGTCATGCTAACACTGCAGATTTACCTCCTACACGTTGCATGCATGTGTGGGAGATTAAGCCAGTTTACCACAACTGTGTACCACTGAGACATTTCCACAGTGAGTGTTTCCAACTGGGTGCCAACAAGTGTGAAGTTTCACTGTTTCAGATGAACCAGAGCTCTCTTTTTTAACATGTATTTGCTTATTATATAAATGTTTTGATATAATATTGTTATAGAAGCCCTATTTAGGTATGTTTGCAGACAGCCTTTAATTACTCAACAGCATGGTCTTCTTTCTTTTCCCTAAAGAGTGTAACTCCTACAACAAGAACCTACAGTAAAGACAGCAGTTTACACAGTGTGATGTTTTATTTATGACACAAGTTAACTCCTGTGATTGATTGACACAATGATTTCCGGACTGAAATAATTTGAGACCTTTCATTAGGTAAGCTGTGCGGATAGTAAAAAATAAAAATAAATAAATAAATAGAAAGGCAATTAGTTGCTCCACTTCCTGTCTGCCACTTATTTGAATTTTACTGTTCTCTGTTGTTTGGTGTTAGTGACAATTCCTCTGGAAATCTATCGACCATTGTTTTTGTATTACATATTACGGACATTGAATAATGCACTGAAGCCTCTGAAAGACCTCTACTTGTTAATAAAGAATGATTTGAACTGCTTACTTGAAAAACGGCAGCAGAGCTAGTTGGGGGCGAGTAAACTAGCTTCTATGCTAACAGCCGATTGTCAGGCTAACAACTGATTAAAACAAAGAGCGAAGCCTGATAGGATGGGTTGCACAACACAGACGTTGCCAAAAAAAGCACAATACCTGAAGAAACTGAAAAAGATTCAACACACCTGGACCAGAAACTGTAAAGTAGTCATCAAACTTAACAGGGCACTGGAGAAAGCAAAAGTACTAATGGTAGAGAGTATGGCTGAACTGTTGAACATATCTGAAAGTATCAATGAACATGACAATCTGAAACTTTGAATATTTCAATACACGTATCACAGTTCTATTGATTGATCGATCCGGACAATAACTTCTTCATCGCCATTGACAATAGCTGCTGCTACTACACTGATGAGCAGTTTAACCAAATCAATTAGGATGGCAAACTATCAATCATACACAGAGTTCAGGTATTTTGAGAAAATCTAAGAAAGAATACTGAAACAAATTATTAGATAATAACAAAAATAATAGAAGAATTTGTAAAATAATAATGTAATTGAAAGCTGTTCTAATCAGGTAAGTAAGTTACTCTAAATATTTTATTGTAGAAGAGACAAAATAATTACATGAATAAGGTGGCTAATTGTTTTGATAAATTCTTTGTTAGTGTTGAGCCTGAACTGGCAGAAAAAAATCCCTGATGCAGGAAAAATTGATGAGCATAATCATAGGTTCATTGATTGAAATCTGAGTTCTGTACTGCAGTGGAAGAGAGATTAATAATTAAAATGTAAGAGCAAAAGTTCAAAAGATTGTGATGACACTGACAAAAAAGGCTGTTGAGGGAATTTCAAAACCACTGCCCTACATTGTCCTACATTTATCATTTCACTCTGGTACATTTCCATATGAACTGAAAATAGCCAAAGTCATTACATTGCATAAATCTGGGAAGAAACACCACTTCGCTAACAACAAACTGGTCTCATTTCTGCCACAATTCTCAAAAATTCTAGAAAAACTTTTCATCATTTGGCTGCGTAAGTTCTTGACAAACACATACTCATGGAAATTGGTATGAATTCAGATCAAACAGAGCAACATCTCTGGCATTAATAGCCTCCATAGAGGGAATAACAAATTAAATAGACAGGAGAAAAAGCACACAATTGGAATCTTCACAGATCTGAAAAAGGCTTTTGACAAAAGAAATCAGGATATTTTAGTGAACAAGTTAGTGTTATGGAACCAGAGATAAGGCATTGGACTGGATTTAGAGCTATTTGGCTGACAGGAGACAGTACCTGAAGCTCGGTGTCAGTTGTTCTACCCAGGGGCCGGTGTTAGGACCCAAATTATTCATTCTGTATAAAGGACTTATGCAAAGTGTCAAACATGTTGAAGCTGGTTTTATTTGCTGATGATACTAATGGTTTTGTTTTGGTTATGATCTTCAGTTATTATCACAGGAGATCAATACAGAACTGCAAGTAATGACGCTATGGTTTGACAGAAATAAGTTATGGGAAAAAAATATCCCACTGTTTGGAAAACTGCAAAGCTAAAGCACAAATACAGATTAAACTGGATGGTGGGTATTGGTGTTACAATAGAAAATAGATCAAATCAGCTGTAAAATCACATATTAAATATGTTCAAACCAAAGTTTCAAAAAGTATAGAAGTATTAAATAGAGCAAAACAGGTTCTGGGTCACAAATCACTCCACATTCTTTACTGTTCAATAGTTCTTCCATATCTCAATTACTATGCAGAAGTCTATTACAATAATACTTTACATCCACTATTCATTCTGCAAAAGAAAGCAATGAGGATCATTCACAGGGCTGGACACAGGGGTTACACAAATCCACTAGTCTTCCAGACAAAGCTACTCTTGTGGACTCTCAGACCACACAAATCCTATTAATCCTATTTCAAGCCAAGCTGTCTATTACCTGCAAATATATTAAAAAATGTTCACTGAAAGGGAAGGAGGTTGTAATTTAAGGGGAAAATTACATTCAAAAGTCATTAGGGCACACAATGAGGACAAAATATTGTATTTCTATTTTGTAGTTTGAAACTGTAGAACAGGGTGAATGGGGAGCTGAATGAATGTCAAAACATCACCCAATTCAAAAAAAAGTTTGCTTTTAAAAATTTTTTGTCCGTGCCTGTCTCCACCCCACCCCCCACCCCACCCCCACCCCCCCCATCAGACACAAACACACACACAATCTGTTTGAGGGGATACGCTCTCTCCTTCAAATGGGAGACTCGCATTGGACCAGGTGTTTGTTCAGCCCACAGAAAGTGGAGGAACATATCTGGGTGTGTTTATGTTCCATAGTAAACATTAGAGCACTGCATTTGAAAGCTGCACAGAACATGCTGTTCACACAGAATATTATTACAATGCAAAAAATAAATCTAAGTGGATTTTAAGGCAGCTTTAGAAACATGTTCTGTGGACATTAGTGCAGGCTTGTTGAAATTTACTAAGCTATGCCTTCAAGTCAAACCCCATAGAGAAAGCATTTTTGTTCACATCTAATGGTCTGACCCATTTTACTACCCATTTACTCCAGGTTACCTTGTCAAGCAGGCTAAGTAGCTTTTACTCTGCCGCTCTTACCAACATTTTTTACACTATCGTCAAACTTGCATGACTGTTTTCCAATAATGGGACTCATATCTCAGTTTTGGGGACTTTTACCATGGCTGATTGGAGTGGAGGATGATAGCTAAGTTTGACTGAGTTTTATTTAGGCTAACTGTCAAAGTTGCTGCATTTTAGTCTCAATGAATTGTTGTCACTTTAACAATGGCTGTCTTGAACAAAAACACTTTGAATAGAGGGTGTGTGATGTTTATTCAGTCTGCTTTTTTATATTCTCATGTTCTTATGACACTTATTGGCATTTCCTGCTGTGCATGCCTGTCTGTCTGTGTCAGCCCTGCTGCTCATTGTGAGCAGAGAGGGGGGATGCTCAGCTAAGAGAAGCCTTCAGTGCTGGAAAATAGGGAGATCATTTTAACAAGAAGAGGACTTCCTTTATAGGATACAATGAGGACTCATTGTTAAGGGGCGCTTCAGACAATAAAAGAACGAAATGGTGACAGCGAAGTGTCATACTATAAACTTTAGAGCAGGGGTTACAAACCTATTATTGAGCCTGAGAACTAAACAAAAGATAAAGAGTATTACGGAGGGCTACTCATTTGATTTAATGTTTCTGGGTGATATAAACCTGCATAGCTTTAAAAAGATCAAAAGTTTTATGTATTTAAATGAGCTACAGATGGCACTGTGTTTTAACTTTAATGATTCTTCACAGTTATTATTATTATTATTAATGATTAATTTATAATATGAGAGTTTCATACTTACATGCATCTTAAACTGTGTATTTATCTCTTAAACATAACTGATAGTTGAAACAGTCACACTTTTGCCATGCTTTTGTACAAGTGACACACATTTGGGCTCCAGTTGGCACCAGTGATGATAGAGGTGTGACGTCAGCGCATAAACATAAATGTTGACACCACACAGGTCAAAGTTTAAGAGAAAATAGTCTGCTTTAAAATGTAGCAAGCATGTTATATTTGTTTTTCTTTTTTTATTCTTATTTATGTACATATGATTTATTTTTAAAACATAAATATTGAAAAAGAAATGCTACTTATTTATCAATCTCTGTGGACGAAAATGTCTTTGTATTGAAAATTAAGCCACGCCTTTTACTGTGTGTAACATCATATGACGGGCTTTAAAACATTCAGGGTCAGGATTTGGGTTTTGAGGCAGCGCTCCTCTTCTGTGTGGCACTTCAGATAGGGAGTGTCTCGCGCCTGTCCGTCTGCATGGGCCATGCTTGCTTATGAGGAGTTTTGCCATACAGCAGATGCAGAGGAGTACACGGGATGTGAGCTGATGACACATCATTGCAGCTGGAACTGACAGTGAGCCAGAGGCACAAAATAAAATGATTGGGCGTGAGTCTCGAAAGTCAAGTCCGAATTGAGTCTGAGGTCACCTCTGGGTGCAACATAAGTGTGACTTGTGGTCGAGTCTAAAGCTGGAGTCCCATCTCTGCTGTGAACCACACTTTTTTTTTTTTCTCATAAGTGCAGTCTTATTATTTCATAGCCTTAACTTGTATATTTGGCTGGATATCAACCCAGAGAGTGTATGCTTATAAACCCCTCAGTTTCATCCCTGCATATAATAGGCTGTTTGAGTGTTGGCTTTCATTAGTTAAATCTGAGCACACCCTTCTCAAAAGTACATTGGGCAGTATGCGTTATTGTCTACCCTGGATTCACGAAACTCAATTTTTACCGTTTGAGCACACATGCTCTGAAAGGTGACAACAGAGGTGTTTTTATCCTGTTGAGGGGCATTGTTGGCAGGCCATGAGCACCTCTTTTTTTATATGAATTACCATTAAACCACCATTAAAAGGTGTATTTGTCTTAATATGGGACCACTAAAAAGAGTGAAGAAAACCTACCTTTTAATTCAATTAGCCTATATAATTAAAGAACACCACATAGTATTGCTACCCTTAGCCATAGACATTAGAGTATAAACCACACTGACTAGAAATATGAAGTTTGATCTACCAGTGTTAATTTTGACAGCACTTTTATAATTTAGTTCAAGTTATAGTCTTTGCCTGAAATATCTTTTAGATTTAGTCATAATTTAGTCATCTAAATTGAAATTGTTTTAATTTTAGTCTAGTTTTAGTTGATGAAATTTCGAACATTTTAGTCGACAAAATCTACTGTAAATTTAGTCAACTAAAATATTAAGTGTAAAGGGTGAGGTAATTTTCATGTTTCCTTGAATTTCTGAAGTCATGGTTTACACTTGGATAAAATGAAACATCTAATAACCCTTTATCGAATGCTAGTAAAGTTTGAATGTATTAATTAACAGAAACAAATTTAACTTTTGTGTGAAATGCAATCACCTTCATTTAGGCTACCTGGCAGAGCATCTCAGTTACAATACCAGAACTGACAACAAACAGTGAACCTGCTGTACATGAATATATCAATTCGTAAAGAGAGCAGCTCTGATTGGATCACTCCCCAGCTAATCCTTCCACCATGAAGCTAAGGCAGTTGTGATTGGATGTCCCTCTTAACTCATCCATCCTTTCCACACAAACAAAGTAGCTGTGATTGGATATATTCCTAACTTGTCCCTACTTTCTACATGACGAAAATGAGGTCTGATTGGATGAAGTCTCTGTCAAGCATTTTAGTCTAGTTTTTATTTGTTGATGAAAATGTCAGTTAATTTAGTTTTTGTTTTTGCCCATGTTGATTGTTTTTATTAGTTACTGTGTCATTTTCGTCAAGGGAAAAAAGGTTGTTGACAAAAACAATGACAAAATTAATTAGTCAACAAAATTAACACTGTGATCTACCAATAGTGCATTTGAATAAAGTTTGGCTCATCATGGTGTCTGATCAATTGGTGCATCTGTAATTTAGAGGTTACATATGCAGTTATGAGGGAGATTAAGGCTGCTTGCATGAAGTAGTTTCAATTGTATTAAAAAAAAAAGAAAGAAAAAGAAACATCATTTCAAGACCCCCCGCACACTGCTGCTGTTTATTCACAACTGATGTTGGTATTTTATGTGTTCATATGATTTCTCCACTTTAACACTGGGATAAGCAAACAAACAACACTTCCTTTCATGTGTTACAATCTTTTATCCATCTGTTTGTGCGTGGGTGTGAATAGTTGTCTGCTCTCGGAGGCACTTGTTGATGTGTGTTTCTTCTTTGTGGGTGTGTAATTGTGTGTGATCTCTGTATACAGTACGAGACTGTGGGCTTGCATGTGTGCGGCTTGACCCCTATGGTAAGGGAGGAGAGGAAATGGCAGCAGGGAAAACCGCAGTCGAGTAAGTGAAGCGTGGAATGTGCTTGGTTTTGGGATTACACGCTGGCCCTGTGTGCATGGGAAATCACAAAGGAGAGCTTCCACTGGCAGGCAGATGAGAGGTTGGAAAAGTGCTTGGCTTTGGCTGACTGTGACTTCAATTCTAGCTTTCACTCACTTTTAAAGCACTTTTTTTCAAAGGCTGTGGTTCCCTCTTTAATTCTCTCTCTTCATCACAATGGTGTCTCAGTGATTTTTTTCCTCTCCGGTTTGAGGAAAGACTCATGGCTGCTGTCTAAGTGGACACTATTTGTCTTTGAGGTTTCCATACTTTGTTAAAAAAGTGGAATCAGCTTTTCTTACCAAACATGAATGCAGACCACCCAGAATTAAAGCACCACGTTCAATTAAATTGCCCATGTAAAAGTTTTCAAAACCATCTTATAAAACTTTGTGGGCTGATTTTACTTCTACATCCAAAAGCACCAAAAGGGAAGCCTTATCGAGAGCAGCTTTTTGGTTTGTGAAAAGGAAAAATCCACTTTGCGCTAGTAGTATGTCATAAAGAGGTATCAATTATGTCATATTTTTTTCTGCTGTGAAATGTATGAGCATTGTTGTCACCAGTTTAAGAACACAGTTATCTGTAGTTCACATACAAGGTAGAATCATGCTACTGATTGTTCATCCTTTCAGCAGTGGTAATGGGTGAATAAAAGAATAAGAGTGACACAAAACACTGTCAGTCTTTTTCTGACAGAGCAGAGCCAGGAGACACACACACCAACACATGGCACAGCCTTCTCCTCATGATTGAGAGGGGTGTGATTGTTCACAAGGAAAGTGAAATACAGGACAGCAATGAGAAAAAAAGTGCATTTCTGTCTCTTTCATTTTTATGTCTGTTGTAACAGTATCATAAAGAGAGTTTAGTCTGTTTAGGGCTCGGCCGATTTGTATTTCCGTCACAAAAACTGTCCAAAGGTGTGTTTAAACTTGAAAGTCACTTGTTTGAAGTCAAAGACAGCTGAGGCAGTGTTTCTCAAATGCCGGGGCATGACCTTGTCTTTGGGGCCTAGGAATTTCAAATGATTTGTCCATGTGCCAATCCCAAATTCTGCTCTGTGATTGGCTATGTATCATGCCAAAGGGGGATTTTGGTAAAAAAAATTGATGTGAAAAAAATCCCTTACAAAGCAGTGAGAAGAACTCACTTGGCGCCAATTGGCATTTTTTTCCCCAAAATGCTTAATCACAACATTTAAAATGGCACCAGCCATCAAGTCTTTCCTGAATTTGTACTTTATTGCGGAAAAAGAAAGAAAGTGGAATCACGTGGTACCGGATTTTGTTACCCATCCCTTTTGGGGTGTTATGCCCAGATATGAGTTGAGTGTGCTACTCCCTGCTTGCTTTAGAGGGAGGATGAATTTAAGGACTTGCAAACAGGTATTTCAAAAGACTAACCCTGTTCATAAGCATTATCATAACAGCAATAATAGAAAAAGTTACCATTACAGCAAGATACAATTTTGGTAATGCAATGTCTTCCATGTACTTGTGTGTATTGTTTTGCCAATACACACAATAGCATAAGAAGACTTATTTTAAACATGCACTATTGCCAGTTAGCACATTTACAGTGGGAAAGTATCAGTAGAATTCTCTCTTGTTTGCCTGATGGTGGTTATATCCAGATTTTATCAAAGAAATAGTTGCAAAATACACTTGAGAATCCTTGAAACACCTGGCTTACCCACTCAAGTTTTGGTATTAAGATTTTGATCGGGAGTGCATAGTTTATCTGTATGCGACCTTGATGGTATGAATTTTAGGTCATAGTGCACATCCCCTTGCTGTGTTTTTCTGTGTTATATTAGGAAATGAGGCTCGATTAAGGTTCTGAGATACATTTGCATACACTCACAGCAGCAAGATATTCTGACATATGTAAGTGTCTCACTGTCTGTCTCATGATCTATGTGGCCTTAACCCTCTGCATATGCTAATGCAGAATTAGTATTCAAAGCTGTGAGAGAAAACATGTACATGACAGTAAATCATACTTTAATTAAGCTGCCCCTCTGCTAGGCAGTATCATTAGCTATTGAGAAATAACAGACATGCATATTTAATGTTGACTTCAAAACACAAAATCCCGATACACTGATGTTTGTTCATCCTCCCATCCAGTGAGTGCTCCAAATCTAACACATTACTAATCCTACCCTGCAATAATGTAAATTTCATTCACCCTCCCATCCATCTAATAGCCTCTGCTTTTTTTTTTTCCCCCAAATCTGTTTCAGTTGTTGCATCCAGCTTGGAGCTACATTTTCAGAGCAATTTTACAAGTGATGATGGAGTCCATGGTAATGGTGGCAGAGGGGCCAAATCTTAGCTACAGTGCAGGACTAGGGGGTTTATAGGGAGCAGGGATGCAGCAAGCAAGTATGTATGCCACAGGGTTTAATCCTACTCTGGTCCAGAATAATGAGCACGTATTAGTCTGAGGCCAGTGACCAAGACACAGTGTTGTTCCAGTGTGGAAATGGGGGATGGGACGTGACACAGTGCCAGGTCACGCCTCATGGAATCAGCGCAGAGTATTTCTGCAGGCAGGATACGCTGCACCACAGGTAGCAGGTGTGTGCATGGATAAATGTGTGGAGAACATGTGAAAAGTTCCAGCACGCACGTCTTTGCACAGTGTGATTAAGGATACAGTGGAATCAGCAGGGTTACATGCAGCTGCAGCTCTGAATGCTGTGACATAAAGCTAATATAATCTTTCTCCCTCCCCCTCCCTCCTCTCTTGTCCTCTTCTATGTCTCAACAGCAGCAGATGGTGAGGACCCAACTTCAGCAGGTGGGAAATTTTTATGCTTGGTAACGTGATTTTCCAGCATTTGTGTGAGTCTGTGATTGTGTATATGTGCATATGTGTGAATGAGAGTTGGTAATGGAAATATGGAGCTATTTCAGCTGTGCAGTCTTAGCTTGGCTCCTTCCATCCTTCATTATTCCAGATTTAATTCCTCTATCGACTCACTGATCATGCCTGGTCAACAGCACTCTCATGATTATTCTACTGGTAGTCGAGTTAATAGAGAAGCTCCATTTAAATCTGTTTTTGTCGTGTGTCTTGAGGAAAAAAATATATAACAGTTTTTAGTTAGACAAGTGAGCTTTTCAGATTATTTTTAGATCACGACAGTGTAATTCATCCTGTGATTGCTATAACTCAATTGCTCATTTTAAAGGAGACTTCATTAACAGACTACAATGAACATGCATGCATTCCTCAGGCTCTTATAACCCTTTAAAGTGGCCTTTATATATATTCCATTAATTTGAGTATTAATTAATCCGTAGGTTATAAGGGGGCACTTTTGGGGGGCTAACTTATGCATAAGGTGCATATAGTTTGCATTAAGTTTGCCACATCTACAAAAAAAAATCTCCAATTGAAATGTCTATTTTAATCTTAGCATTAAAGTAGAGTATGTCATGCTATTTAACCATAAACAGTGGAAAGAATTACAGCCATTTGACAAGAAGCGTGGAATGTCAAGCCTCTTTGATTTATCAAAGAGGCTTTGGAATGTTGTTGAAGCCGTTTTTTGCACTTGCACATGAGCTTCACTTTTGCCCTCCATTGTTGCCCATTGCGCTGTACCTAACCCCATCACTGACCAACCAGACCTGGGATTAAAATGCCTGGAACAAGACAGTATGGCTGTAGACCTCCACTCTAAGGGCGCTTTGGTTGTGGGCCCAAATATGAGGCTGCCTCCACAGCTGGGCCAAGAGATGATTGGTCAAACCAAAATTTAAAATCAAATTTGTACCTCCAGTTTTGTGTAAATAAATAATTAAATAGGATTGTGTAGGGAAGTGAAATAAACTTAAAAGAACATCAATGGCCAATTTAGAACAGACATTCAAAACTATCTTAAAATGAAAAGCACTACATTTTTTTTATTCTGTTGAAAAAAGAAAATGTTGTTATATTACATGTTAAAGATGTGATTTTAACCACACGTCCAAAATTATTTGTGAATAATGTCACATAATTCTCATTTATGTAAACTTTTCACCCTTAAATTGACAGATCGATAGAACTTGATAAAACAGACTATCAACAGATTTTCACTTCCAGCCTGACAGAAAATTAAGCTTGAAAGTGGAGGTTGACCTCCTTCATTCAATTATCAGATATGAATGATCTAAGACAAAGTAAAAGGTATTTTCCTCTTTTTTTAACTGTATAATGTGTACAAGGAGCCCATAAAAAAGAAAAAAAATGAACTTACCCTTAAAATAATACAAATCAAATCAAGACAAAAAGGTTTTTTGATAAATAAAATACAACTAAAACGACAAATCAGCAATAAAACCAACCAAAGCCAAGCTGGATATGAAAACAAAAAATTTAAGCAAAGCAATGTGGAAAAAAAAAAAAAAAAACTCAGCAGAATCCAAACTTTTTTAGTCTTGATCTTGACCAAGTTTAAAAAAAACTAAATAAGTTAACAAATAAAAAAAAAAAATGTTGAGGCTTTGGCCAAACAGAGACTGAAGAAATAACTCTTGTTTTAGAACTTTTACCCTGTTTTCTTGTAATGATTATTTAATTGTAATATAATAATTTAACAAGATATATTGAGAAAATTACTATTATTGTAAGAAAAATATCACCATTACCTGGAAAAAAATTAACATATCTTGATTAAAAAAGTGCAATGTAAATGTTGGCAAAATAACTGAAAACCATTTAGGAATGTCTGTCCACCTATTGAGCTTCAGTGTATTGTGGATTACTTTTTTGTTCCAGCCACACATTACCAGTCATCTGTAAGCCCCTTTGTTACCCACTTTGGATCAGTTAAGATCCGCTGATGTAAAGTACATTAGATTACATCCTTAAAAGTGCATCATTAGTATCTATCTCCATACATCATGTCTACTCCCCGAGGAGCACATTAGATGTGTTTTTAGTGCCCACTGTGTAAAGAAAATTGCTCAGTATTATAGTATAGATCTGGTATTCTGAAATCCTGCCTCTCATTATTGAAAACAGAATCTAACGAGACTTTTATCACAAAATCAGGACCACAGAGGACAACAGTAAAAAAGAGCAGGATTTATCTTCATCAGTGATATAATTCAAATGTCACTTCACATCCTGCATGAGTACTACAACTGAATATAAGCCTGCTTTTCTTTTTAGTGCTTCCTTCTAATCTAATTGTTCTGTTTCTCTTTTATGAAATTAATGCCTGCTAGTTTATTTGAGATCATATGAGTTAAAAGAAGATTGGTTTATAAAATGAATGATATTTTCCTCAGAAGTTAAAGCCAGGTGTGTCTGCAATGATAATATAAGTGTAGACTCTTCAAGTCCAGATGCAATTGATTGTATTGTATTGGAATATAAGACTGCACTCCTTTCCAAATAAATATGGATCAACATGGTAGCACCCCAAGTTCAGAAGCACTCCTGGAATCAACTTTGACTCTGATCTGCTGTGTGTTTAATTAAGTAAAGGGTGTCCAAACTTTTTTTCAGCAAGAGTCACGTATAAAAAAAAAAGTAAGGGTGTCTGTGCCATTTTGATGTACTTACCTTGAGTGTATTAGATTTGGTAAAATTGATCCACTGCAGGTTAAGAAATCCTTAATAACCGAACATGATCAAAAAAAACAAACACCTACATCACAGCTTTCAATCAGTGGTTCAACAGGGCAAACAGTCAGTCATTGTAAAAGACTTTTGGGTGGCTCATCATTTTTCAGGATGCCCTTGTTGGCCCTGACTTCCACTGAAAGGGCCCCTGGTCAAGATGTGAATGACCCTCTGAGCAGCAGAGAAATGTTGATGGCACATTTACACTTTCAGACACAAAACAAGAGCAAACTGCACAAAGCTGACAAACTTAAGGACCTTGGTAAGTGCTTGAATATGACTAGCAAAATATTGTTTCAATCAATCTTTTGTATTCCCAGGGTAAGAAGAGGTCATTTCATGTCATAAGCAGCACTGCACATGCAAAGGCCTGGAGTGGTTTGCTGCCTACATTCAAGCTGTAGCACAACTCAGAAGCTGTCAGCTCTCACATGATGCCTAAATGAATTATGTTAAGCTACAAAAAGAGCCATCTTGGCACTGCTGGAAAGTGGCATGAGTGAGAGACAGGTAGCTAAAAAACTGAAGATCTCCAAGACAGCCGTTCATTACACCAAGAAATAGCAAGCCGAACATGGTACTACCAAATTGCTAGCTGGTCGAGGCAGGAAACATCTTTCTACCCCACGAGAGGACTGTGCACTCATCCATTCCCTGTGTCAGGAATCATCGTCAGACCTCCAGGGAGCTTAAAAGTGAGTGGACACTGTCGTCAAATGTGACTTGTTCTTGTTCTTGTAACCAAAGAGCCCAGAACAACTTCCAGAGAGATTAGAGGTGAACTCCAAGGTCAAGGTACATCAGAATCAGATCTCACCATCCGTCACTGTTTGAGCCAAAGTGGACTTAATGGAAAAAAAACACACTGTTGAAAGCAAATCATAAAAAAGTGAGACTGGAATTTGCCAAAATGCATATTGACAAGCCACAAAGCTTCTGGGAGAATGTCCTTTGGACAGTTGAGACAAAACTGGAGCTTTTTGGCAAGTCACATCAGCTCTATGTTCTCAGATGCAAAAATGAAGCATACAAAGAAAAGGACACTGTACCTACTGTGAAACATGGAGGAGGCTCAGTTATGTTCTGGGGCTGCTTTAATGCATCCAGCACAGGGTGTCTTGAACCTGTGCAGGGTACAATGAAATCTCAAGACTATCAAGGCATCCTGGAGTGAAATGTGCTGCCCAGTGTCAGAAAGGTTGGTCTCAGTTGCAGGTCATGGGTCCTTCAACTGGATAATGACCCAAAACACACAGCTAAAAACATCCAAGAATGGCTAAGAACAAAACATTGGACTATTCTGAAGTGGCCCTCTATAAGCCCTGATCTAAATCCTATTGAACATTTGTGGAAGGAGCTGAAACATGCAGTCTGGAGAAGACACCGTTCAAACCCGAGACAGCTGGAGCAGTTTGCTCAAGAGGAGTGGACCAAAATACCTCGACGGATGCAGAAGTCTCAATAAGACTTACAGAAATCGCCTGATTGCAGTGATTGCAGTTAAGTTAAGGGTACCATCATTTTTGTCCAGGCCAGTTTCATTAGTTTGTCTTTTTTGAAATAATTCTGCTGAACCACAATTCAAAAGCAATGTCTGATTTTCATTAGTCAATTTTCAGTAAGTTTTTATTTATTACTTAAGTCAGTTTCAAGTTATTTCAGTGACCATTGTGGGTTTTTCTTTCTTTAACTGAAGGGTACCAACAATTTTGTCCACCGCTGTATATAAGGACAACCATTCACACACTTACCTAAGGGCAATTTAGAGTCAACAATTAACCTAACAGGCATGTATTTTGCTCTTTGGGAAGAACTTGGAGTACGTGAAGAGAACCTCGCAGGTAAGACACACAAACTCCAGCCAGAAAGGCTCCGACTGGCACATGGTTCAAACCAGCAACCTTGCTGTGAGGCATGTGCACTACCTGCAGTACACAGTGCTATTCATTTAAGTTGAGTGAAAGATGTGAATTCTCTCAGGAACTGCTAACACGCTTACTTCAGCAAAGACTGGCCCTCATCAGGTGAAGGGGCCAATGGGAGAACAGCTTGTGTGCATCAATCTCGAAATACTTCCTGTCTGAAAGACTAGATCTACATAAAAAAGCATTGAAAACAATAACTAGTCAACAGACATTGGCCCTTTATTAATTAATAATTAGATAACATAGTACGCTCGAAAGGTCCAATTTAAATGCATTTATGCCTCTTTGTAGCTTTTGATTTCAAGTAAAGGGGTCTAACCTACAAATTTTCCCATTCATCGCAAGGTCAAATCATGGCAAGTCAAGTGTGATATTTATGGTACACAGTGATGTCTCGAGTTAGGTGTTATGTTGAGTTCTGTAAAAAAAAAAAAAAAAACATCACCTTAAACAGCCTGTATTATTTGATTTTGAGTTTAATACGAGAGTTAACCACGAAACCAATCGGAGTGGACTGGGCCCAAAAAGAGAGGGGGGCCTTAAATGAAAGCAGCTCTAACAGCTTCTCTTCTTTTGCATTAGTGGTCGGGAATGCAGTCTAGCTGTCATCAAAAATGAATATGCAAACCTGATTTAAGGCAACATCTGATTCTTTTAAGACACAGCACAGAGAGGGATTCATTAACTTCCGAAATAAGGCATGGATATGACAGCACTGCTGCAATCATGAATTTAGATTAAAACAAACTGGTGATATTTAGTTATTTTTGGCTAATACTGACAAAGCCGCTATAAAGCTGCTTTTCCGTCACTCTGCTGTAGACATTTCAGACATAAGAGTGAGAGCAGCAAACAGCAGAGTAAATAATTATCTGATCTGAAGATGACCTGAATTAGGTGCAACTTGCGACCACTGACCTGGAACTGGACTTAGAGAAAATAGGACAGGGTGATATGGGAGACCAAATTACTTGTGACAGCTTTGAAGAATTTAGCATATCAGCTGCTTCTTCACAGGCTTCATAATCTTTAATCTACATATTCACGCTCTTTTGTCTGCACACACAGAGAGGGGACTACGCTTCAGCGAGTAAGCCTTGTATTTCTGAGAGTCCCATATATATCTCAGTGCCCACCCTGATATGACTGCATTTTAGTATCTTCTATTCCATTGGCCAGTTATGTGCAAGCATTCAAAGCTGCTATTCAAAAAGTTTAAGGTAGGGAGGGTATATCTGTTTAGTTTGCAAGACCTGGCAGAATGTTGGATTTCATTTTATCCTCTTTCCTAATGGGATAATAAAATGTGGAAATTGGTCATACTTTATCTACATAAGGTTGGGATTATTTCTTTACATCTTCGGAGTCTTTTCATACGGTAAGAAATGATAAGAGAGAACAAAGAGTGCCCCTTAGTGAACTTTTACTTTTTGCTGCAGACATAACCTACTGAGAATGAATGTCACGAAGAATAACAATTAAATCCTACTCAGCATAAAATGGGTGTGGTGGAAAAAAATGTGTATTGACCATTTACTGACTTGTGTAAGTCACATAATTATTAATCAACATTTCTAATCAATTTTTTGTGGCTGTGTATGAACTGGATTGAATGACGTCCTCATGTGGGCCTGAGGAGGGTAGGGGGTTTAGAATAGCATTTAAAAACAACACAAAATCTCACGCAATCACAACAATCACATAAATACCCTCTATTATCACTGAAGAGTGCAGTGTAATCCTGATGATTTGATTCATTAAATGTTTCTATTTTTTTTTTGGACACACTTCACACAAAGATGTAATATTACAGTATGTAACATGTTACAGAGACTTTGGGAATCCCCCAGAAGCATGTAGAAAGATGAGTCAATGCAAAATTAGGTAAAGCTTAGGCAAGTATATTTGTCTTATTCCAGTTCAAAACCTCTTATTATTTTTAATATAAGCCACATTTGCAATGGAAGTCCATAAACACCTTATTTAAAGTATTAAAATATGAAAAAGAAGTTTTTAATTTGGAAAACTAGCAGACCATGCCGCTTAAATTTTTTTCCTGACGATCGTTTTGATAGCTATATGTACCTATGACAATTAATTCAGTCTCTTCTTTTCATAAAATACTGACTTACCAGGTCAGCTGGTCTGCTATTAAGTGGAATGGGATTTTTTATTTTAAATTGGTAAAAAAGACAAAAAAAGTTGCGTTATTTCCCATGTAGCTTTTATACATTTGACATCTTTGTTTGCTTAGCTGAACCCCCAAAGTCCCAACGCACACAAGTTTCGAGGTTTTTGATTTTTTTTTTTTTTAATTTAAATAGAAAATCAAATTTCAATGTGTCATCAAGCATCCTTGAACATTTGAGAGAGAAAATACATCCTTAAGTATTACAAAACATTGCTCCAAAACAGCTTATTTTACAGTTTAGACAATTTCACAGGACCCTTTGGGCATGGTTGCTATAGCTTTGACACGAAGAGGCCAATCGGGCCTGAGTGAAGTACTTTAAGAAATCACTTCTCAAAATCAATGTATGAAACAGATTTATTATTGTGAAAGAAGGAAATAAGTTGTAAAATCTTTTTTTTTTTTTTTTTTTTTTTTTTTCCCCAGGTCATTAGTTTAGGACCCACTAAAAACGTCTACATGACCCACCTTTGGGTACCAACATGAGAATCACTGGTCTGGCTCACACACCAAATCCTTATTTTAATGTATACTTTCTCTTTCTTACCCAAGAAGTTCATTATTATTATTATTATTATTATTATTATTATTATTATTATTATTATTATTATCATTTTTGTTGTTGTCATTTATGGGCCCAACACATTGATGAAGGATAGAGGTAGTAGTTAGACATAGCTGTCCATTTTTTAGGAAACTGATTGCCCCATGACCTCTCAAACAGTCTCACAATCTGACCTTTGAAGTGGCTTTCACAGCTTCATGTTAGTTAAAAAAATGCACAGTAGCAAGAACTTATATTGAAAAGAAAATAGTAATGTCTCTACTGTTAAATCCAAACAACAACAGATATCTGCTTTATTCTCTACTATCTAGTACAGAGGAAAATCTTGTCAGCTGCTTAAATCCAGCTTGAGGCAACATAAAAACTGGAGAACTGAATTGAGCTTTGTTTTTTTTCCTCCTATTAGTTTCACAGGCTTAATAATTTTCCATCACATAATTTTTTTTCCTAGCATTGGTCCCTTACCACCAAAGTGCCCCAGCATAATTTAAAATGCTCATTTACTTTCTCTTGGGCTTTATGGTATTCAGGGTTTAGGTGTGTAAAGAGTCTTCATGAGCTGCACAATGTTTTTCTTCAACATGTTACGAAAAAGCCCTATGGAAATTCTGTTCACGTCACATAAACACAATCCTGTGCTGCAGAGGACTACATAAGATGTAAATTGGAACTAAGTGCACTTAAATGCTGCAGGTGGCTTAGAAAATGCCAGAAATGAATAAACCCTGTGGCTGCAGTGTGCGCATACAGAATACTCAGGAAGCCAGTGAGGCCTCTATAGAATTATAAGAGAGCCTGAAGGTTAAGTGTGTAACTAACGGTCTATTTGAGAAACACAGAACAATAGTCCTCCATTTAACAGGTTGGAGCCATCCTCTATCTGATTATCTGCAATCTTATTAGCCTTCATGGAATTTCTTCTGCTGTAAACAATCTGACATTGCTCACAAACATAAGACTGCGCAAAAGGCCTTTGTTAGAGGAGACCTTCGGGAGGCAGGGACATGGCTCTGACATTTTCATGGCATTTAGTCTCTGACAAGATGACCTCCATTTTCTGCCCTTCACTGATTCTTCCAAGAGAGATGCCAATCCTCCCTGTGACCTCTCCATTCGGATATTTATTTGACATATTCCAAACCATTTTGCCTCCACGTCATTCCAACAACTTTCAATTCTGAGTGCATTTGTCTGAAATTGTCAAACCCTGATGGGCTGAAATGGCAGGGTGGAAAAAGGCACAGGAAAACAAGAGGCCAAAGACTCACTAAAAGCATGAACGTGCGGGCGTCTCAAGCTGAGAGCACTGATGTAATATTGGCGGTGCGGTGCCAACTTTCATCAGTCGAGGTGAAGGATGGGTGCAGTGACCATGAGCCTGTGAAGCGGTGAAGCCATCATGAGAAAAAAAGAGGCTGGGTTAAAATAGATTTGACACAATTAGGCCATGTCGGATTTCTCTGTGATGT
This sequence comes from Cetoscarus ocellatus, assembly GCA_037902135.1. Lineage (NCBI taxonomy): Eukaryota > Metazoa > Chordata > Actinopteri > Labriformes > Labridae > Cetoscarus > Cetoscarus ocellatus. The sequence continues at coordinate 1,240,579 of JBAMNC010001392.1, forward strand.
GCCTGGTTGCACATTCAAAGCTGAAGAGCTTCAATGTAAATTTCTCCCCTCTTGAGGCAGGTTAAATGTGTTTCCTTTTTGAAAGATTTTTTGTAAAGGTTAACAAGGGGGATTAAAGGGCCAACTTGTCACTTTGAACTTGGTTCCATTTCAGACCGCAAGAGCAGGAAAGGAAGTCAGAGGTGACAATTTCATTCACAGGAACAGTTGTCATTGACTATCACTGCCTTTTTAAGGTTATATTTTTAGCCTTTTCCTTTCATTGGCTCATGGCAAGACAGTGAACAGAGCTGGAAAGTTAGGGATGGAGTCAAGGGAAAGAAGCTGCTGGCTGGACCTGGGCCTGCCTCCATACATCGGACTTGCAAAACTAACCCACAAGGATAGCTGCTTATATGTATGTAGTATGTCTTGTAGTCTTATAGTTAGTGGCCCTCTAAGATTTCCAGTCTTTGCAATCTCTCATTCTGAGATACAAGCTATGAAATGTGTGGACAATTTGTCTTTCGATGTGAGATGATGTCGGACTTCAGTCTTCAGAAAGTTTAGTAAAGTCGTCTAGTTTGAGGAATAGACAAAAGGAGTAGTGAGGCCAGCGGCAGGAGTCAAGCAATGGTTGTGGTGGTGTTGGAGGTTTACATGAAGAGAAGCCCCTGAGGAGTTGGGCCTGGACACTGTTGAGATGAATTAGAGGTGACTGGGGTAAGGGAGGGTTTCTGTTATCCCACTGAAAACAGGAATTCACTGCTGTGGAGAAAAGAACCAGATTTTGAATGTGAAAACAGCAGGATGATTGGTCTGACAACGCCATAGAAGAATCTGGTTAGTTCAGAGCTTAAGTAAGGGAGTGCCTCTGATCAGCTGATTACCAGTGCTGGAGACAGGGAGAGTGAAAGGGAGAGAAATTAATCAATAATTACATAATGAATGAATTAATGGATAGATGAAAATGCATCAGTCTTCCTGCTTGAACTTGCACTAAGCTCAATGTATATATCTGGTTGATATTAACGTTTTCTATAAGAAAAAAAAAAAATAGACTGTTACTTTGCCTCCTAGTTCTGCTTAAAGTATCTTTATAAAGAATGAGTGTTTGTGATTTAATTTAAATCTATAGACCGGTGAAGGCTGATGATGTAGCCTCTAGTACAGACTGACAAAATTTTAGCTTCCACATTTGGCTGCTCTTTTCTACTAAATTCTTAGACAATTAAGAAAATGAATTTAACCAGCCAACAGTCAAATGAGTGCATTTATTTTAACAAGAAAATTGTAACAGAACTCAGAAACTTCCTTTTACAAAGTTGTTGTTAATTGGACAAAGGCAACTGACAGTTCATGACGAACATGTTGAAGCTCTAAGCCCCCATCAGCGCCATCCATAAAAGGACATTTTTCAGTGCTGACGATCTTCTTGTTGCAAGTTTTAAGGTCTGGCACCAGTCAGTTTCTTGGTATTTCTAGAGGGTGCTGCATATTTTTTCCTTGTTTGCCATCATTTATTTTACACATTTTATAAATCAATCATTTAAAATTTGACATTTAAAACAAATTGAATTGCAGTTCAATGCAGTTTACAGGGGAGTACAAGAAGTGACTTAGTTATTTTTAAAGAAAAGATAGGTATTATGTCAAAAGGATTTTGAAGGGGATACATGATATTTTGACCTCAAAACAATAAGAAAAAAAAGATGTTTGATAGAGATAGTAAGACAAAAGACAAAGGACAATGTGAAGAGTAACACTGATAAATAACTTCCACATTTTAGCCCAATTGAATAAATTACTTTTTAGATTATGCTTAAAGATCTTTATACAGCTCATCTCAGATTCTCTGGAAGTTTGTTTCACCATTTTGGAGTGTTACAGATGTTAACACTTCACTTGATGTTTTAGTTCTGCTGTGTGGCACTACTCTGCTCCGATGTAAGGCCATAGAGCTTTATATAATAATAAAATAGTTTTAAAATCATTATGACAACTAACAGGTAACTGATGGAAAGACTTCTATGTAATGTGTACTCTGCTCCAGGTCCATGTCAACACTCCGATGGAAGAATATTGTATTAGCTGTAGCACGTTTTTTGTGAGTGAGGACGGTATTATATTAACTAGCCTGCCAGTTACAGAAGTATGCAGTGGTCCATTGATTCCCAAAGTGGGGCCCAAAACCATGTCAGGGGGCTACAGACAGATATAGGTACTGCTAGGAAAGCAGTTGCAAATTTTTTCAGAGAACTTCCATTTTACTCTTGGGCCAACATTCAGTTACAACAAACATTACAGCATAAAAAATAAATGTAAGTAAATATAAGAAGTCTTATATCACCCTTTCTTGACTTGTTTAACAGTCACATTGGCTGTTCTTAACTTAAAAACGTGGTAGTTGTATGTTGCTGTATAACATTAATAGCAGTAACATTTTTAACAGCTGCAACAGTCCAAGCTGCTGCTATATAGTCTATGGAAAAGATTTTTAAAGGTGAATAACCAAGACAGAGAAAATTTGTTGCCAAGGGACACATCTACCAGTAGATTTTACAATTTATGTCGCTGAATTGTTCAAAACATTTTTCTGGCAAAAGGGGTGAGCAAAATTTTGGGAACTACTGAATTAGTGTCGTTGTTTAGCCCAGAGAGAGAAAATGGCTACCTAAACACAGGATCACATTTTCTGTGGCATACATGAGCTTTAACTCTGTGAAGCCTTTACACACTGATTCTGTTTTATCAGCTTGAATTTGATGTATGTATAGTAAGAAATTTGATCTCCTTTTTGGCCTATGTGCATTTATTGATGGAGAGACAGCACGCAGAGTCCAAAAGTGGGACGAGAGAAAAGAGAAAGATGCATGGGAAAGAGGCCACAGGCTGGAATCAAACATGGGCTGCAAGTATGAGGCAAGAGCCCTCATACACGGATTACACAGACAAATCCCACAAGGCCATGAGCATCCTCTTCTTTTATTTCCTCACAATAATGTCAATACTTCAAGCTAACATATTGGTTATTCGATTGCATGTGCCAGGACAAAGTTGTATCGCTGTATCAACTTTTTGTCCCACTCCTTTTATCTAGTGCTGGTTTGAATTCTTCCAATTCTTTATTTCTATTCTTTATACATGGACTGTTAAAAGGCTTGCAAACAGGAAGCAGGGGCAGCATTCTTCTATCAAACCTTTTCATTGTCTATGTGTTGATTCTTTCAGGAGCAAATCTTAGTGCCAAGCTGAGCGCAAGGGCTGCAAGGGCCAGAAGGCTGTGCTTCCTACCCCCGCACCCTTTACTGAAGTAAAAAACATTTTAATCTTGGCACGGCGCTCTTGGATGACACCCCAGTAGGAAGGAGATCAGAGAGGATATTACTAAAAGAAATGGAGGTCCCTGTTTCCTCCAAAGTATGAGTTTAGAGCCCACAACGACTTCAGAAAGAGAGCTCCGATTTGGAAAAAAATGCTCCAGAAGATTGAGCTTGTCAGGTGTGTTTGAAAAGGAACAAAATATAGATAAATTAAATTGTAGACTACATTTTTCTTTTATTACATCCTCATACACAAATCAGTTATCTTGCCCCGAGGAATTCATGAACACACCCTCTTTTTTGCAGACTGTTTCTCCTCTTACTCAGAGGTGGTAGGAGGGTTATCTTCTGACAAAAGGACAGAAATGAAATTATTTCACAAGCACTATCACTAATTGCTATTCAGGTTGTGTTTTGGTCATCTGGCAGCTAGTACCGATATCTACTATGCCTTGTGCATGTACGTGCTTCTCATCTATGCTGTGCCCGTCCTCTGCAGCAAGCAGGACGCAAACCACCTCTGAGCTGGAAGATCTTTTTTCTTCATAAACTGCGCTTGCACTACTCAACAATACACTTGCATTACTTGCACTCAAATCAGGGGAAAATATCCTTTCAGCATAACAATCTTATCACCTGCCATCAAGTTCTATATTTATGTGTAGAATCTACATCGTTAGTAGTTAGATTAAGTATCAGGTTAAAGGTAATTTTCAGATGTTGCAACCAAAGGACCCCCAATGTTGTCATTTTTCTGGTCAGAATCAACATAAATTGCAAACAACAATCAGTCTGACTTTGTTAGAATCCCCTCCATGACCCTGAGATTAAAAACAATTCAGTACCTCTATGGAGGAATAATGAAATCATGCAATTAAAAATAAACTGTTGTGTTGAAGAGAGGAGATGGAGAAAGAATAAAATCACAATAAACTACCATTTTTTTCAAGAACAAATGACAATTTAAAACAATGTCATCAAAAAAGCTAGGAGAAATCATTTTTCAAAGTTATTTTTTGAGAATTACAACAACCCAAAAATTTTATTCTCATCTATTGACTGTTTAATAAATCCATTTTTTAATTACCCCCGACATCTCACCAACAGACTCAGCATGTGAGAATTTTGCAGCCCACTTCAGCAATAAAACTGTGTCAATTAGATCAGGTTTATCCCACACAAAGCCTGAAACTTTTAACACGCCCCCAATTTTAATCTCTAATGAGGAAACACTGGAGAAGTTTGTCCTGGTTGATGCTGAAATGCTTGACAAAATTGTCTCCCAGCTAAGACCAGCAACATGTCTTTTAGATTCCATCCCTACATCCATTTTTAAACAAATTTATACATTTTTTAAATCTGATCTTCTTAATATTTTTAATTATTCTCTTCAGACAGGCGTTTTTCCTACTGCTTTTAAAACAGGAGTGGTCAAACCCCTTCTGAAGAGAAATAATTTGGACCCATCGATTTTAAATAACTACAGGCCAGTTTCCAATCTGCCATTTTAAAGTAAAATTTTATAAAATCTTGTTTTTAACCAATTAAATGATTTAATGAAAATTTTAGATTTTGCTAAAATGTATCAGCCTGGCTTCAGGGTCAGCCACAGCACAGAGACGACATGAGTTAAAATAGTGAATGATCTCAGGACGGACATGGATCATAAAATGCTCTCTGTGCTTGTGCTGCTTTACCTGAGTGCAGCATTCGATACTGTAGACCACCAAATTATTTTAGATAGACTCAATGGTTTTATTAGAATCTCTGGCACTGTTATTAATTGGTTTAAATCATATCTGACTGAAAGAAAGTTTTATGTGAACATGGGGAAATGCCAGTCAGGACTCTACAATGTTGACTGTGGTGTCCCCCAGGGTTCAGTTTTAGGTCCTACACTTTTAATATTTATATATTACATTTAGGAGATCTCATCAGGAGACATGGCATCAACTTTCACAGCTAAGCTGATGACACACAGCTTTACATCGCCGTGTCTCCTGATGACACAGGGCCCATTGATGCCCATTTTAACTGTATTTTAGATGTCAAGTCCTGGATGGCAGGCAACTTTTTGCAGCTCAATCAGGACAAAACTCAGGTTTTAATTATTGGTACAGATCCACAGAGAGATATTATATTTTCATTGTATGCAATTTTGTACTTTTTATTTCATTTATTGTTATTTTGTTTTATTTGTTATGTAAAGCACTTTGTGCTAAAAAAATCCTGAATAAAAAGCGCTATACAAATAAAGTTTGATTGATTGCTTGACTAATGAGATAAACAAATGAGACAGTAGGAGACTTTCCTCTTTCATTTATGCATCTTTTGAATAACATTGTAAACACAAGGATCATTGCTTACTTATGTCCATCTTACAAAAGCGAATGAGTCTCAATACTGTACAATTTTTATCTTCTATGATGCTTTGTCAAATTAAGAGCCATAAGCAATAGCATCCAAGGATGAAAGATTTTTTATGTTGCTCTGTTTAGAGATTGGTATTCATGTATACATTTATAACAAGCTCATTCTTGTGATAGCTGTGGGCAGAGATACACAAACACACATGTAGCTTTGACCCTGGATCTGTCAGGCCTTTGTGTGATTGATCTGCAGGAAAACAAAGGATGCTTTCCTCACGTTTAACCATTGCTTGGGCTTTCACGGCTGATTGATTGAACTCTCTTCGCCGCCAGAAAAGAATCGCAGCACTCATGCTGGACACAACACAGGCCCACATCAATCACTGAGCAAGCGTTGGCTTGTACAGCAGAGCAGCATCTGACATTCACACAAGAAAAGCTGCCAATGTTTCCTCCAGACATGCATCACAGAGACACACGTCACACAGCTTCAGAAGAGAGAAGAGAGCAGTGCACTGACAAACTGATGAGATCTCAGCACATCATGCACTGTCCAGCTCTTTCCTTTTCTTGAAAGCTTGCCTTTTTCCTCCTCTTTTTTTCCTTTGAAAGTGTTCTGATCTGCAGTTTTTTTGTCCTTTCATCCCTGCCACGTCTATCATGCTGATCATTCCTTCCTGCATTTAACTTCACTGAAAATGTCACAGTGAATAACTGAATGGGACCCTGTGAAGCACAAACAAAGTAACAAAATCTTTGGGCTGTACCTACCTTTGAATTTGTCTGTCTGGTTCAATTGGCACTTACATGATATATTGATTTTTTTTCAATGTAGTGCCTCAATAAACTTCATCCAACAGGCAGACACAACACATACTGTGTCTAAGGATTGGTACTAAGAGATTTTTTTTTTTTTGTATAAAAATGCCTGATTGGTAAGTGCCCAAAGAGCCATTAATCTCATGGACAATTTATGTATTTGCTGGTCTTACTGTAAATGAGAACTTCCCATCTTATTGAAAATTGACTTTATTAGATATCAGATTGTTAGTTGAGCCTCACTCACTCCCTCTCCTTTAAGAAACACTGAATTATGGTTACAAACTATGATTCAGACTCACAACAGAGAGAATGAGACTGGGATGGTATTGGCCTGAAGTGTCAATGTACTCTTACTGTGGTGTATGTGACTGTTGGGTTATAGGAGGCTCTTTGTGCATTTTAGTGAACACAGTGTGCTCAGACAACTTTTGCTTGGTAGCAGTGTCAGGTCCAGTGGGGTGGGCAGTGGGCAGGGTAGAGACTCAGTATAAATAGCCACGGCCACTTGAAGAGTCACGCAGGAGAAAAGCCAAACCACCGTGAGTTTCCAACTTTGCAACCAGAAAGGCTGCAAAGGTCCTGTTTCCATAGTGGGTGGCTTTTTTTGTTTTGTTTTGTTTTTGTTAGTACCCACTGCCTGAACACATAAATGTCATCTACATGAACTTTTTTTGTTTTTTGTTTTTTTACATTCACATTACTATTAGTCTATTTAACTTCAACTGCACTTGACCCTTACCTCTCACTGACCTGTCAAATTCAATAAGGGACTGGACTTGTAAGCCTGCGCTGTCAACAACAAAGGCAGAAGAGGAGAAGCCAGCCTAACTGTGTCTTCATACCTTCCTGACTTAGATCTTATGCTAATGACATCTATCCTTTACACTGTTTTCAGGTTTTATTGTAACATTTTGATGTGTAGAAGAAAATCTTTGGTTTAAATTAGAGGGTCCTTATGTTGTGTGTTATGTTGAGGTTAGTACCTCTCATGCTTTTCATGTCCATCTCCAAGTCAGACTTATGGTTGCTTTTACACCTGGAATATGGTGTGCTCAGTACAGTGCTTTGCTTGCACACTGCACCTTGTCAGGTGGACCAAAGCCTGTCAAATGTTGTGAAAACTAGTCTCCTGCCACAAAGTGTGGCTGTAACCACCATTTTGCAGAGACAAGATGGTGGAATTTCATCCTAAAATTGCCCTTCACCTTACTAATTACACAGCATATTAAACATGTGCTCTTTCAAGTGACATCAAGTGAATCTCTATCAGTGTCTTTGACAAAGAGCATGATTAACATTTTAGTTCATTGTTGCAACAAAATTACCCTCCATCTCAACAGCTTAAACAACTGTTTAAAAGTTAAAGTTAAAAGTATTTTAACCCCTAATATGGTTGTTACGGTTTGATTCAAAGAAGCAGCCTGAGGTTGGTAGTGGCTCACAAAAGCATCAGAGGTCACTGCAGCTCAACAGACTCACCGGTGCTATAATTGTCTTTAAAAGCATTCATTTTGAACTGCCATACCAGGGAAGTTCATATTTTCAGTTTCTGCCAGCAGTCAACAATTTATCTAGAAGAGAGACAAACTACACATTCAGTTGTAGCTACAGGACCTATAGATCCAAACAGATACAATTGGATATAAAAAACAAAACAATGATTTGACATTTTGGTCATATTGCCCAGTCCTGCCTAGACATTAATTTATCCCTTCTTGTGTTGTGGTATTTGCAAGGGTCAGTTTAACTTTGATAAAGGCTCTTATAACCCCAAACACTAATGTGCAAGCAATTTCATATTCATAAGTACTGAGCACAAGTGTTCTTGCTGTGTGTGCAGTGCTCCATTTATCACTATCATTGTTGGCTCTTCAGTTTTTGGGGCAGTGAACACAGAAAAGCATTGTGCACACTGGGGACTTTGGACATTGGGGATTAAGCTAACAGATGATACAACATCAATTAGAAAAAAAGAGCCCTGATTAATAACCCAAGTACTTATTCATTCAGTGAGTGTGTTTTCCCCTACATTTTCTTCCCTATTTATTCTCTACATAATTTATCTCCTTTGGACCAATGGTGATAGCCGCAGCCTTAAATCAAGTCAACAAAATGTATATTACTTCATTGGCAGCACTCACAATATGGTGCCATATTCCTGCCATCTAAAACCTCCCTCGGACTAACCTGCAGCGAGGGGGGCAAATGTAAATGACGAGGCCTTGATGCAGGGTTATTGGTTTCATAACTCAAGGGCTTGCCAATAGCTGTCTCATCTATTAAACATTGAGTTGTACAACTGCACCCAGGCTGTCAAAACTTTCTGGATTGAGATTGGATGGGAGAACTTTAGAAGTCTCCCGTTGGATATTAATGCATACTTTGCTTAAGGCTAGTTCATGTTGAGGAGTCAGACGGAGAAGAAAGCCTGGTAGTTAATGTGATGAATTACTGTCAGTGCAAAGCTTGTTATAATGTGTTGATAGAGGAACTAGGAGATGCTAAACAAATGAGCCTTCATGAGCCTTTTTTATAAGCTTTCCTGTCTCTGGATATAATTTCTGTTCCAGTCTTTTTAGGCTCATATCTCAGCGTTGGCAGGTAAACTCTGCTTTGACGGGCCTCTTATTTCATTTTAAGTGATAAGCAACAAGATGAAGTCTCAAGGGTGAGGCTATCATGCCCTCTTAAGTCGTTTTGACAAATGAACCGCTATGAGCTGAGAATTTGACAAAGTCAAGTAAAAGGGTGCAGCCTTGGATTACAAACTGCTCTGTCTTTCAGACTCCTTCCAACTCAGAACATGTTAAGTCTGAAAACTAACTCAGCATGGGAAATGAATAAATAGCAAACAAACACCACTAGGAATCTTGTTATTGTTCTCTTTGGAATTAGTAGGCCTCTGGATATGAATTACAAATGAGTTAATCCCATCGAAGCCATGCCATTTCAAAAACAGGACCTGTATCAGTAATAATGAGAGCGCTGGCTAATCAGTAGTACAGAGAAACGTATAATAGCTTTCACAGAGGCCCTGCTCTCTGCGTGGGAAGGAGGGAGGGGTGATATGTTTCAGGGCTGTTTTGACGTGACAATCTATAGTTGCACCAAAGCGTACTGACAGCCTGCCTAATAGAGAGTGCATACAGCAGAAAGAAGCAGGAAAGGAGAGAAAGTGAGCAGCAAAATGTGTGAGTGAGATTCAGAGAGATGATGTTTTGTGTGACAGCTGTGTTTGCAGCAGGAATATGTTATTTTGAAGGTATAAAACGGCTCCAAAACACTACAAAGAAAGATTGATTTACTGATTCAAGAACTCTTGAAGGTGAGGAAAGCACTGCATAATTTTACATTGTGTGATTGGAAACAGTCCAGAAAATGAATGATGACCTTGTGAAACAGGGTGAGATGGCTGCACATTTCCACCAGCACAAAGTGACAACATAGTATATGCTGTGATTAATGATGGTAATGGATAAATAAATATATATATATATATATATATATATATATATATATATATATATATATATATATATATATATATATATATATATATATATATATATATATATATATATATATATATATATATGTATGTATATGTATGTATATATATATGTATATATGTGTATATATGTATATATGTATATATATATGTATATATGTATATATATATATATATTTATATATATATACATATATATATATGTATGTATATGTATATCTATCTATCTATCTATCATCTATATATATATATATATATATATATATATATATATATATATATATATATATATATATATATATATATATATATATATATATATATATATATATATATATATATATGTTAGTTTGTTTGTTTGTTTTTTTATTTAATAATATATAATAAAGGAATGACCAGCAAGCTTCAAATGTTGAGCTTTGTCAATTTGTTTATTTGCCTGTGTTCAGATAAGTATTAAATATGCTCCTCTGATGATTTGATCTTGAAATATCTCAAATTGTCAGAATCATTAGGATATCAGCTGTCTGGTGAAGCAGTGTACTATTTTTGGTTACAGACAGTCTTTTATGTTACTGGACACATGACATGGTGCACCAGTGTTCCACCAGTGGAATGTTAGAATAGTAAGAGATTGAGCCCTTGAATGATACAAAAGCTGCACAGGGATGTGTATTAAAATGTGCTAAAAGTGTTGCACCAGTACCAAAACACATGAATCACACCTCAGATTTCTGCACCTTATTTTTTTGTACCTTTTACTGAGGTTGCTTTCACATTTGGCAGCCTCGAAGGGTGATGTTGATTGGCTTGGTTTTCTTATTTTTGATAGTTAATGAATGATACGTTTACTGTTGCTTACTGTTGTTTTATTCACCCGAATTAAAGCAACAATGTACTGCTTTTTGGTTCTCTTGCCTTGTTTCGTTCAGGTGGCTAAACAGAGACCCCCTGTTTTCAGATGGACCAGAGTTAATTTCTTTGGCAAAAAAAAAAAAACATAGTTTGTGTAAGTTTTTCACACCAACACAAATCAATAGTCCTTTCTGAAAATGCTGTCTTGAGTTTGTTTGTATTAGACTAAATGTGTTAGGTGTGAAAGCACCCTCAGTCAGAACAAGAAAAAACATTATCAAAACGTTTTGTCTTTCTAGAAGTATTTGTACGGGAACTGTTAAGTCAATTGTGCCATTTTACAAGTATGGTTGTAGAAGAAAGCTTACATGATACCCAACATCTCCCACGTCAATGTAAACACATAGCTGAGCACAACAAAACAAAACATTTTCACTTCTTTTGTGTGGTATACAAAAAGTGATTTATTTGAATGTGACAAACAAGTAACTTAACTGTTTATATTTCCAAGAGCCAGCCTTCAGTCACCACTGTACTAACAGTATAGACTCAAGGGAAATTAGGACAAAGACTGTCATTGTAGCAAAGCACTATATTTGTCCATCTATGCATTATCTATACTCTTGTCTCATTTGGTGTCGCCGGAGGGACTGGAGCCAATCTTATCTGCCCATGGGCAAGAAGTGACTCACACCCTCAATGACAGAGATGATACGTCTGTGTAGATTCTCATTCATCCAGGTCATGGTCATTCTGAAGATTCAAAAGCAAGGCAACTGGACTGTGTAGAGTTTGTTGGGAAGACGTTTCACTTCTCATCCAAGAAGCTTCTTCAGTTCTGAAGAAGCTTCTTGGATGAGAAGTGAAACGTCTTCCCAACAAACTCTACACAGTCCAGTTGCCTTGACAGAGATGATAAAAATATAAAACATTTATTTACACATTGACACCTACAGTCAATTTTATGTCACCAATTGACCTTGAAAAAAGTTTATGGTATGTTAAAAGGGAGGGGGTAATTCAAAGAGCACCCATGTACACTAGAAGAACAGGAAAGGCCCACGCTTAGGGACCTAGAATCCACTTCCTGTGAGGCAAGACTGCTAACCACAGCAACACTATGCAGCCCCCTTTGTATTGACATTTAATTGAAAAAATTCCATGGACATTATGCAAGAAGCCACTGTACCGCATCAAGCAGAGCAGCAATCACCGATGCAGTCTATTAAGCAACACAGTCTTACATTACATATCAAACTACTAATGAAGTGGACCTAAACAAAGTAGATTGGATCCATACATTTTTTGATTTACTGAACATGGTACCCAGTTATTGTCCAGTTGTATTTGTTTCAAAGTTATTACACATTTATAGTGGAGGACATCAATCATCATTGCTCCACTTTGTGTTTGGGTATTCTGATTATATCTCCAATAAAAGTTACTCAAGTCAGCATTTAACTATTATGTGTGAATGTGCAAGTGTGTGCCTGTCTTTGTGCTTTAACTGTATGCAGACTTGTTTTTGCATACAGGTGTAAAGGGCTCTACCATGCTGCTAGTCTGTGCTGTCCACTTAGCTCTGTGACGAAGAAATGTTACATTCCCGGAGGCTACATATTCAGAATTTCTTGACCTCAGGCTGCCCTCAAGAACACAGAGTCCAACAGTGTAGACAAAAAAAAAAAAAAAAAAAAGAAGTCCTGTCCCATCTCCATAGCTGTCATCGGTTTTCCTCATAAAAAGTTGATCTCATTACTGTAGGTACTGTAACAATAGCAGTTTAGAATTTATTTATTTATTTATTTATTTGCACATTCTTTATAATGTTACTCTTTTTTAAATCTCTGAGTGGAGAGGATTGTATAAAAATGTATTGCAGAATTATACGAGGCTACATGAGAGGTAATCAGTTACTCACAATTATTTATTCTATAGTTCACATTAAAGGCATCAGTTCTTGCTGTTTTAAGGTGTTCATTTTTTTAAGATGGTGTTTTTTAATATTCAGCATATCATTAGAAATTTTGCACATGTATTTTCACAATCCTAGAATCTACCTTTTCATAAAGTATTTAAACCAGATGCAGTGGGAAATGTATATGGTAGTGCCAAAACAAAAAGAAAGCAATTGAGTTTGTTTTTTTTTTTTTTTTTTTTTTTTTTTTTTTTTTTGTATGGACTATATTTCCTTGGATGTTGTTTGTAGCTCCCCCTTTTTGATTTGCCCTCAGCATTTGCACCAACTGTCACATCTACTGAGCAGCCTCACTCTGAGGCTAAGAGGACCTGCATCCCCTGTTTCAAATATTCTTTTGAACCGGGTGTATAGATCTCACTTGTATACCTTTTTTTATCCAAAAGGTTGTCTGTTGCCTTTACACCAGTGTGACCAATATTCTTGAAGAAATTGTAGGGACATCTCTCTAAGTGCCCCAATCACACATTGAACACAATCTGACACTTTTGAATGTTTGATTTTATTTATTGTGGCTTAATCAATGTGGCTGCATTGCTCCTCAACTTAATGGGGAAAAACAATGATTAAGAGCTGTTTGGAGCCGGGGTGCCTTTTAAATGGTATTTCTCAGTCATTAAAGTAGTCGTGTTTTGTCTTAATTTGGAGTTGTATATTCTATTTTGATGATAGCTTGAGTATGTTCACAGTTGTTTATTGTTAAAAGACTTCAAGTTTACTCATACTGAGAACCTGAATACTCCTGATCCCCCTGTATTTTCACTCTAAGACACTCTACTGTGACTTCTGTGTTGGGGGATCAGGGGTAGCCCAACCCTGTAACTCATCCATTTAAGTTGTCGGCAAGCAGCAATTTTTTTAACTTTTTCCCTTTGTTCCTTTCCTTTTTTCCATGCAGGCCCTTGCCATCCAAACCCCTGCCACAACAGAGGAACATGTGAGATCAGTGAGACGTACAGGGGCGACACCTTCATCGGTTACGTCTGCAAGTGTCCACCAGGCTTCAGTGGAGTTCACTGCCAGCACAGTGAGTCAGATCCTCCTCTCCTTGATCTTTTATGTATCTCAAACTCTACCAAAGATAAATAACATGAAAGAGTGTGTAAGATTTTCTGAAACCTTGGTCTTTGTTACACATTTTCCACCAAGTATGATACATCCTTCAGCGTAGCAACACTTTCCAATAAATAATGACCTTGAGCTGGAAAAAAGTTACATGGTGGACAGGAAGTAAATCTCTTCTGAAAGGATGAGTTCAGCAAAACGATAGTGGGTTCACTGGAGAAAAGAAGTGCTGAACTGGCTTTCTTTTGTTAAGCGTGCTCTCAATAAAGGTTATTGTGAGGAGGTTCTTGTGGCTATGAGATAATATTTTACGTTAGAAAAGGAGTGTCGTTTCACACCCCAGTACAAATTATATGTTATCATAAAATAACCTTGCTAAACTTTTAAAGCTGCTCACACCCTACAAGTGCTCTCAGGGGAACAGTGCTGGGACAATGTTTGTTTCTCAGCTGGTGGGTTGGGACCAAAGGGTGGTTGTTGAGCTGTTTTCAGTAGGCTGTGAATTTGGACCTTGAAAAATAATACTGGCAGAAGTCAGCATGGTATTGAAGGCCTTAACAGATGTTAATCAGTAGTGTTTATTGTTATTAGTTTCCTACTGTTCCAACAGCTTGACGCACACTCAGTGGTCACTTTATAAGGTACACTAATTCATCTGCTCATATACACAAAAGACTGAACAGCCAACTCAGTGCATTTAGGCATATAAAGATGGTCAAGACAACCTGCAGAAGATTAAACTGAGCATCAGAATGGGCAAGAAAGGTGATGTGACTTTGAACATGGCATGATTGTTATTGCCAGATGAGTGGGTCTGACTATTCTGAGAAACTGTCTATCTGTTCCATGCACAACCATCTCTAGTGTTTACCTGGTCCATGAAAGATGAAGTATATAATGTTCATATAAGTTTTCTGGGCAAAAATGCCCTGTTGATGCCATTTAGAGTAGAGTGGCTGGAGTAGTTTAATACCAAGCCCATTTATATATGTGCTATTTGTCAAATGTTGACGTGGATGGGTTACAGCAGCAGAGGACCATATCTAGTGCCATTCCTGTCAGCTAAGAACAGGAAATCGAGGCTTAGATTTGGAACGGGCTCACTAAAACTGCACAGTAAAAGATTGGAAAAAAATTGCTTTGTCTAATATGACGCCATATTTGCTGAGTCATTCGGATGGTAGGATCAGAATTTGGCATGAAAAACGTGCATGGATCCTTTTTTGCCCTTTAGCAACAGTCTGTGACTATAGTGTGCCCATCTTTGCTGGCTAATTCCAGCAACAGTCCATGTCACATGCTCAGATCATCTTAAAATGGTTTAAGAACATAATAAATCATCTGTACTCTTGTGGCCTCCAGTGTAACCAGATCTCAATCCAATAAATACAGAGAAAGAAAGAGAGAGAGGGAGGGAGAGAGAGAGAAGGAGAGAGAAGGAGAGAAATTGAGAGAGGAATTGTGCCGATTTAACACAGGGTCTCAGGGATGTGAAACTGCACCACTTTCACTGCATGAGGCAAGTAACACTGGACATTTTGAACAAAGCGTGGAGCATGGAGAGCAATCTATTTTGCACAAAACACATAAATATTTACCTAATTTGCATCCATGCAAATGACATCTTTGCACTAAGGATGCAATTTGCTTGGCAGAGTAGTTTGTATGAAATGTGCAGGTATTTCTTCCTTTGCATATGCTTTGGGGATTAGGAGTTATATTTTCCTGTCAATTACCCTGTGTTGGTGCTTGCAATATCAGTGCAAACTTCTTGTAGATTTAGACCAATGATGATTAGAATGGTCTGTAGAAAACAATGTAACATTTTATTAAATTGGCTTTTTTGCTGCCACCTCCAGTTATAACAGATGTCAATACTTTACATTAAAAATTTAATTTTTTTTAGAGTTAGTAATGAACAACACAGCATCTCCTAAGTTGGTGGAGGGCTTTTGTAAGAGACTCTGTAACAATTTTTTACACCTAAAAAACATAATTTTGGGTACTTTTCCTTACCCAGAACAGTTATCAGAATTTCAGAAAGGCTGGGTTACTTTTTCCCTAAAAGGTGCATATTTCATATTTTACCAGCTATTGTTCCCTACAGTTTCAAAGTGAATTTCATGGCAAGTATTAGAAAGAGTCCAGGCTGGCTTTCGACGATTGCTCTTTCCTCAAAGGTCTGGTTCACTGTCAGGAAATTAAGCTTGTGCTAGCAAATATGTGATATATGTTAGCATTACCGAGCGAGCTGCAGAAGAAGAGGATAAGAAAAGTATGGCACTACATGTTGATGTCTTGCTTTGAAAACCTTCTGCATTATGTATAGGCTCAAGATTTAGGAATAACAAACAGATCATGTTGAAGAGCCATATCCTGCAGGATGATATATAAACTAAGTCGTGTGGCTTCTGTGTGTGTTTGGCTGATCATTGCATTATCCGTGCACAACACAGCTGTCCTTCAGTGCAGGTTTGCTCATAAGTAATGGATTTAACATATCATGGTGCTTGCTGTGTGGTAAGATGGAGCATTTCTGGTTCAGAAGAGGAAGACAGAAAGTATGAGAGATGTTAAACATTACTTAAAGAGGCTATTTATAGCCCTCTCATAAGTCTGCCTGACTTCTCAAGGACAGAAAAAGAAAGGGAGAGGGACTTTTTTTTTTGGTGGGGGACCGTAACTGTCAGTCATTATTTATTTGTTCCCCAGATCACATTTTTCCTTTCATGTTTGATAAAAGGCCCATAACATAAAAGGAAATGAAGCAGGTCACCATATCAGCGGTATGTCATTGTGTTTGTCTACATCCAGAATTGTGAGCAATTGGCTAGCATTCATGTCATAATTCAGTTATTGTTTCCTATTAAGCCCCCAGGGTGGTGAGAAACTGATTCGATGTGGGCTGAATGCACATTAATGTCTGCCAATTCTCCTCACGGTTATTACAGTTGAATGGATGAGAGTGGGTGAGATAGTGACGGAAGGAAAGAGGGGAACAATGCCATATCCAAAGACGTTAATAATCAAATCCAGTGTTTGGTTAATTCCCACAATTAGATGATAAAAGCAGGCAAATAATCTCTTCTCAAGAATAAATACTTAGCTGGATTCATTGTAGTTTGGCGTTGGCTTTTAATGAATGACAGCTTTGATGAGAAGAGTATGAAGAACATTTTGGCTGGGTGTTCTGTAGAATGGAAAGTTCAACACCAATGAGGGACATTTTTAGATGCCCTGATAAATTTGCGTTGTGCTGGCGATGCTCAATTTGTCATTCTAATGCATCCCTAATGGCTTTACCCAAACTTTATTCAATAATACATATTACGGCATGGACAGGAGAAGGACTCAAATGTAGCAAGTTGTCGTGATCCAACAAACTTTGTTTTCAGAAAAGGGTCGTAACCAGGAGGCAGAACAATAGGCAGAGTCAAAAACCAGGAATCAGAAACAGGTTAAAAAGTACTGGGAATTAAATCTACGGGAGTGCTGGATAACTACAAAAGCGTATGTTGATCTGGCGAGTGGTGAATGGACACACTAGGAAGATAAAGGAGTGAGAAGTGCAGAAAAGACACAGGTGAAACACATTAGGGAGGGGTCAGGTGATCACACAGGAGGGAGCCTGGACCAGAACTGACAGAGAGGGAGACAGATGTTACCAGAATAAAACAGGAACTTGAAACCAGATTGACACGATGGAGAATTAGACATACAACCATTACAATACCAAAGGCAGGAGGGGGGTTCACATTGCAAGATAACCAGTCAGATTTTGGTCCAGTTTAAGCAATGTCAGCAAAAGGCTTGTTTATCATATTGTTGTAGATTTTTTCATGCCAGATTTTCCTGTGGTCTGAGGTGTGTTAAAGGTCTCTGACATCCTGGTGTTTGTGAAAGAGCCCTTGGTTAGACCTCTTCTCATGATTGTGTGTGGGTTCTTCCATTGCATGTGCAGTAGAGTTTGTTTCACTGAAAACTCCACCCTTTAAAGTTTGTAGATCTTGCGTTAGTAGAGGATTTGTTGACTTGTCTTCATACAATTGGTTCTTAAATCTTATGACATCATACATTATTACCACAGCCCCACCTATTTTCAACCTTTCCGTTCTAATAACCAGAATGATTACAAAGACCAGAGTGTTTGTCCAAGGCCTTTAAGATTGGGTTTACCCTCACTAAATTCACTCTGATATCCTAGGATTGGGATCAGAGCAGCTCTGACTTGAGATGGTAAATGTTAAACGTGTTCAGTATCAGAAATCCTGTTGTACATGAGGAGCACAGAGGACAACCAAGCACATCCCCTGTGCTTTGACATGTGAAACGGAACAATGGCTAACCAGGACACAGGCTGACTGAAGCAGGATACACTAAAAACCCAGCCATGGCAAAAACAGCAAAACAGCATTAAGTCAGATGTATGTTAGATGTGGAGGAGCAACTTGTTGATTTGTGGCAAAAACACAAGTTTTCACAACATGTCCCTTGTAACAGTGGTTCTTTATTGTTCATACCTCAAAACCCCTACAGCCTACTAAATGAGAAATTGCTACAACATTTTAAAAATGGTCAGTCACTTGCACACATACATTTGATAGGTCAGTTTGGAGTCTATTTTATTTATAAGGACACTGAACATATCCGACATCTCTTGCAACCATGGAAACAACAGACAAGTCATCAGTTAACATGGATATTTTTTAATCCATTTTACTAAGCATTATGTTGGTCCATTATGCAAAAAAGATACATCTCAGCAGTCATTAAACATGACCACAAAACACTACTGCACATGAAGATGTCCATCCAGGTAACATTGTCAGTTTAGTTGGATGGTTTACTCTCCAGGGAGATGGTGAGTACAGCTCTAAAACCATTCTGACATTACTCAGGGTCAGCTATTTACGGAAACACAACATGACTTCTGTTGACAAGCTATTCAAATCCCCAAAGAAAGCATCTAGCTCATTTAAAAATTGGTGTTGGGAACTGATTACAAGCTACTGCTACCTAGCATTCTGAACCATTTGGCTCCACCCTTGAAATATGCCACTACTGTGTACAAACCCGAAAGTGGCCAACTTCACCATGTTTCCTGATACAACATGTACCAGCAAATTGTGCTTGTTTTAAGAGATCTCCAAACTAAGAAAACTGCTTTATTGATCCTTAGATAATTAAATAAGAGGGAAAGCAGTAAAGAAAATAACCCACATTTATTATTTTTATGGCAAATGGATCAAAATAAAAAAAAAAAGGATGTGTATCCTCACAGAGCTTCCATACTTTTGGCCTTTTGCCCCATTTTTCCCCTGACCCAATGAAAATAGCTCCATGACCCACTTTTGCGTCCCATCACACAAGTTGAGAACCATGTCTGTGCAACCAAACTGATAATGAGAGTAGTTTGACCAAAGGGTTTTCTGCTATGGATGTCCCAGGACACTAAAAGTGAGTACTGTTTAGCTGTAGCTCCCCCAGCTTGTCATCAGCCATGTTTCTTTTGACTAAAATTGCATTAGATCACCCAATATTACCAGCTGCGATAAAAACTGTGCTTGTTTGTGAATGAGTCTGTTTTTGTGTCTTGTGCTGTGTTGATCATCCCATTGCTCACCAAGTACTTTCAGAATAAAACTGCTAAATCTGTAATTATTTGTCATTATGTGTGGGGTTTCTCGCAGCTTAAATTATCTGTTTAGATCTTAAAATATATTTATTTATGTCTGTACCAGGCTTTAGTGGTGCTGCATCCGTCATTGTACAAATGTATGAGTTTTCTCATTCGGACAACAGATGTTGACACAGAATAAATCTGTGCTGCTTTGAATGTTTTCTTCGCTTTCTCAAACATGTAAGTTAATCCTTAATGATACATACCTGTCAGTCAGGAGTCACTGCTTACAGAAAGATTATTTTAAGACAGATTTGGGATTAAATTGCATTGTGGGATTAGCCTTTATCTCCTGTGATATCTGTGGTAATCCTGTCTTTTAAACCAGTATTGCCCCAGATCAATTTTTGGCTTTGTACTTAAGGTTTGCTTTACAGACACAACCTAAAATATGTGTCAGCCATTCCTGTCCTTTTACTGTTGCTCTTAGTATCTCCCCGCTCTGTCAGAGCCAAATCCAATTTCACACCTTTGAACGTTCCCTTAAATACCCGCACTACATATCCCTCCTGTTGGAGCAGTTTTATGAAGCACAGCCAGGAATGATGTCGCACATGGGCAGTTATTTTAAGTACAAGCTATTTTAAACTCCTTTTATGGGCAGGTTCAGCATTTTATACAATAAATATGTTGGTTTTCTTAAATGACACAGATCATAGACATTAATGAGTCAACATGATGTGTTGAGATTTATTATGGAGAGCGTTGTCAACAGTCGCACCTTTGGATGTTGAAAGTGTGAAATTACTGCAAGCCTTTAGGAAGTGGTTTGATGTTCATTAGATACACATTAAACAGCTGGTCAAATAATGTCTAGTTTTGAGCATCAAGCATGTTGTATCAAATGCTATATTCTGACAGTTTCTCAGTGATGCTAATAGCTTTGACAATATTTTTTAAAGGCCATTAGAAATAAACAGTCAGTTTTAGGAAGAAAAACACATACATGAGATTTTACTGTTAATGAAAATTCTCAAACAAGAGTTCACAATAAGATGTTTAACATTGGAAATATCTTAGTTGCTTCTAAGTCAAACTGTCATGTTGTAGATCCATATTAGCTTACTAATAGCTTTTTGCTTTTGTTGATTATGTTTAAGCTTATAAAAATCATGAAAAGTAGGTACATTCGTTAACATTGTCATAAAAACAGAGCAAGAAAGTGTTATTTTAAGTGTTATTTTTTGTTCCCTGCAGAGTGCATTATCAGGAGTAATCCAAAACACTATGAGAAATGTTAAAGGCTTTTTGTCGACTTCCGCATTGGCCTACAAAAGTAAGTCATCCTTGCACCACTGTATTACCACTCTCACCTCCTTGGGGGAGGTAAATATCAAAAAATCTTACCTCGGGAGATAAGAGGGCAGCACAGATGGCTGGCTGTTGCTCATGTAAGACTCCTTGGCCCTCAAAGTCCATCCGTCACAAGTAAGCTCCACTCTCTCAGCAGATTTGAGTGCACGCTCCACTTCAGCTCTTGCCTCCTGGCAGTTTTTTCAGTGAAATGTTTGCGGCTGGGCATTTCGTACCTCAGCTCAGGTACTCGCATCATGAAGCGAAACCCTTCATTTTCTACAACGCTGTACGGATGAAGGTCTCTGCAAATATACACAGAAATGGCGTTTGTAATTGTCGTTGCCTTGGGTGAATTAAATGGCAGCTTTGCCTGAAAGAAAGAGTCAACTCTTGGCTGGTTTGTACCAGTGAGCTAGTAGGCACAGTTTTCTCCGCGAGCTCCGAATGGTGGCGAACGAGGTGGCTGTGCACATTTGTCATACTGCCTGTGTATCGTATTTTTGTATGACAGTTCTTACATACTGCAAAGTCCTTCGTCCAGCTTTGTCCCATCCACAGTATAAAACCCAAAGTCAGTCCACACTTTAGATTTGAACGATGCCGGAGCATCTTTCAACTTCACTTGACCACTCGAGTCCGCCATAGCGCCGTTGTTTGTTTTTTCTTCGGCCCAATTTTCTGTCACTTGTGTGAGAAGCTCCCCCTGGATGTCTGGATGACATGTAAGACGGTGACACAGGTGTATAGCGGCTATACTTTCATAATAATAAAAAAACGATACGTGACAAGAGCACTTCGATAATCCATCTTAAGGTTAAATATCGCAATAGTTCACCATATCGATATTTTGTCACACTCCTAATTTATTTACTGCTTTGACATGGATTTTTGTGACTGTTATTACACAAAAATCACATTGATCCATCCTGCCCTCTATCAACTGTTTAGGCTCGGTAGAGGCAGTAGTTTAAAGGTGATGCTTCTTGGCACACTTTGGCCCCTCAGTACTATTTGAGCCTTATTCAGGCACAACAGCCTACCAGAGTACTGCTAACTATGTCCATCCATTTATGGCCACAGTGTAACCATATTTTCTGATGACTACCTCCTGTAGGATAATGGGCCATGTCACAAATCAACTCAACAGGAGATTCTCATCATGGATGTGCAGCTGGAAAATCTGCAGGAACAGGATGATGATATCATGTGAATATGGACCAAAATCTCTGAGGAAAATTTCCTGCAATGTGTTGAATCTATGGCAGGCAGAATGATGGCAGCTCTGAAGGCAAAACAGTAGCCACTAGGTCTTAGAAAGGTGTACATTCTGAAGTGGCCAGTGAGTTTAGTAATAGCATAAATTTTACTGTACTAGGATGACTTTTATGATGTGTTTATCAGCTTATGCTACCACCTGTTGGGTGTCCCATTAAGTCACAAAGCTAGGTAGAATGACCACTACTATACAAAAGATATCATCCATACTGACTGATCAGCCCTGTCCATCAAGTCGTCAAGTCTAGCTTTTTTCAGCTGAGGCTTCTAGCCAAAGTAAAACCATATCTTAGCCAGAGAGACCTTGAAAAAGTCATCCATGCTCTTATTGCATCTCATTTGGACTATTGTAACTCACTGTATGGCGGCATCGACCAGTCAGAGCTTAACTACCTGCAGCTTGTCCAAAATGCAGCAACTCGTCTCCTAACCGTGACTAAGAAACGCTGGCACATAACTCCGGTGCTCTCTCCCCTTCACTGGCTTCCGGTTAGGTTCAGGATTCATTTTATGATTCTTTCATTAATTTTTAAGTCTCTGAATGGGCTGGCCCCAGAATACCTTTGAGATTGAGATGTATTTATTTTTTAAAAAATGGGACAGTACGCGTTATTAAACATTGACATTACCTTCTTAAGGTACATCAGCCCTCCAGAGCTCTAAGGTCAGGTGATCAGGTGCTCTTGAATGTTCCTCGATCTTTCTGAAAAACCAAAGGAGACCGAGCTTTCGCAGTTGCGGCTCCCACTCTGTGGAACGCATTACCTTTCACTGTGTGGACTGCAAATAGCCTCGCCACTTTTAAATCTCTGCTTAAGACGCACTTGTTCACTTTGGCGGAGTATAGTCTCCTTTAATTGGGTATTTTATTTGGTACGTTGTTTCTCTGTATTGCTCTGTTCTTATTGTTTTTTTATTGGTTCTTAGTGTTTTTACTGCTTTTATTGTTTGTTTAATTGTTTTTTATTGTTTTTTTCTGTCTATTTTCTACTGTAAAACACTTTGGTAGGCCAATGGCTGTCTTAAATGATCATTGCCACAAAATAAATGCAGTATTGTTGCTGAAGAATCACACTTTGAAAAAGAAGCCTTAAAGATAGCACAGCCTTAGAGGATGCGAGGTAACTTCAGGTTAGTATTCCATCTTTGACTTCAGAGCCATTATTTTCAGAAGGTCAGCCATCTTTGTAACAGTGAGGCTGCACGTCCCTGAAAGAACGAGTGCTGTGTTTTTGGGCAAGTGGCCAAGCATCATAATGAACTGTCACGGTGGGAAGATTGGGACTGATTGCTTCAGTTGTCATGAGGCTGAAGATGATTTTAAGGGCATCCATTCAAAGTGTATGAAGGACAAATCAAGTATGCCTGTGTTTTACGGGACCTGTGTCTTTCTTAACAGAAATTTGCCTTAACATCTCGCTATAAAGGGTCTTGTGTAACAGGCCTAATAAGAATTTAATACCAAGTCTTTTCCTGCATGTTTTTTCAACTTTATTTAAGTTTTTGTGCATATTTTTTTCTTTGTCATCTTATAGAGATGTTTCTTTGCAGCTCTGACATTCTTGGATCTTGCTGCAAGTCACATACTGTGTAAGAACACTTATCAAGATTATTACAAGACAATGTGTTCATGCTGATTAATACCTGAAAGCTAAAATGTAATGCAAGAAAAGAAATGAAATTTGAAGACCAATGGGGAAAACTGCCATATGAGTAACTGGTCTGCCCTATTCAATTCAGCCTTTTTCCATGATGTGCAAATGCTGTGAGCAGTTTCTCTCTCTCTCTCTTTGATCAATACACAACTTTACCTTCCTTCCTGAAACACCAGCAGCTCACCATTGATTGAGGATAAGTGTAGGATGTGCAAGATTTCTTTTTTCCTTTTTTTTCTTAAAGTAGGGCCCTGTATTTGATCAGGTATCGACTGCTTCTATCATGCTGTATTAGCCCTGCTGCCTCTACAGCTCCTTGCCACAGGATAATCAGCCACTGTTTATTGCTGTGGCCTGATGTAAAGCCACAAGGAGCCATTACTGTTAGTCAATGCACCTGGGACAGATCACAGACGCCTTTCATCAGCACAGGGGAGAGAAGTAGAAGCTTCATAAGGACTCGCTCTGTGCTTACTCTTTGGTGCCCCTTTTAGGACTGCATTAGCGACTTGGTTCCTGTGTACTATCGATAGTTTGGTTGCATCTAGGAGCTAATGTTTCCTTTGCTTGTTTTTTTCCCTCATGTTTCCTTATGTTTCATAAGGCCCTTTTCTACTTTTCTTATTGAGAATGATGAGTAATAGAAATAGGGCTATGTCTTATTTTCTGTCTTCATCTGTTGATTGTGCTTTATCTTCTAATAAAGGCCAAAATGGTTGTATCAACAATACAACTACACCCTCAGGCAGCATGAACAAAAGGATGGAGGGTATATGCATCTTCCCCTGTGAACATTTGACTACAAATAAAGACTAGTTGTCAGGCTCAAGAAAGAACACTTTCTCCAAGCAGCCGATTCCACTTCACCCAAGTAACAAACCTCTGAATGGTAACCTGTGCCTCCTCAAGTGCAATATGACTTGCCCTTCCCAAACACAATGCTTCCTCACAGTGGTTGACTTTAAAGCTGCGTGTCCTGTGTGAGGTTATGGCATATGAAGACATGGATAGAAGGAAGTTTCATGATCCATATATTTCTTTACCCCAGCCATAAGAGCTATAAGAAGAGGGGAGTAGGGTGGAAATTAGAGGGCTTGATTTCTTTCTTCTCACAGTGAAAGAGGCAGTCATAATCTCTGCCTAACTGCACCGCTGTACTTTTAGAGTCACGCTGGTAAAGTTCACGATCAAGCATGGAAATGTCCTCTTCGGTTTCTTAAATGTTAATGGTGTCCTGCTGGACCTTTAAAATCCAAAATCCACTCAGTCAGACAAAAAGATTTCCTTTTATGCAGATTATAACTATTATTTTTCCTTTCTTCTTCGTTTTCAAAAGAGCAATATGCTTTCAAATATTAGGGAAACCCTAGAAAATGAATTAAAAAAAGTGATCCGTACATTTATGAGACAGGTTCAAGGTTTTCAAGTTAAGATGTAGATTTATGAGAAACCTAATTCCGAATTGGTGAGTTAAAGTTTTGAACTCAAGAGGGACCAAACTTAAAATCTTAAAATTTGAAAGAATAGAATTGCATAGAAAGAATCTTTTCACATTAAGCCACTTACTTTGTATTATGCTGTTTAGAGCCTGATCAAATTATGCCCTTTTAAGTGATTAAGTAATAAGGAAATACTTATGGTTTAAGCCAAAAATCATGATATTACCATGTCACTGTCCTCATGTGTTTATTCTGTTCACAACAAGCATAGCAATACCCCTGCATTATTTCTGCATTCAGAAGACTATTCTTAACTGATTAGTGTATTAAGTTCAGATGCCATTAGTGTAAGTCATAAAATAGCCATGTTCGATTGATAAATTTCGACTTCAATGTTGAAGGTGTATGACTTTTAGAGATCAAAAAATTTGAAGTTCTTACTTTTTACTCAAACATGTTCGAAGATTTATAACCTCAGAAGACGTAATACTTTAAAAAAATTACAGATCATGTTTTTGTTGTATTTAAAAGTAACCATGGTATGTATTACAAACAGTCATTCATTCATTTTCTATACCCTTTCAGGGTTTCAGGGGAGGGGGGCTGGAGCCTATCCCAGCTGTCATTGGGCGAGAGGCGGTGTACACCCTGAACTGGTCGCCAGCCAATCACAGGGCAACATAGAGTGACAACCATTCATGCTTACACTCATACCTAAGGGCAATTTAGAGTCACCAATCAACCTAATGAGCATGTTTTTGGTCTGTAGGAGGAAGCCGGGGTGCCCAGAGAGAACCCATGCATGCACGGGAAGAACATGCAAAGTAGTACAAACATAATTTTCTAATATTATAAAAAAAAAAAAATCCAATACAGTTCTCCATATTGGCCTCAATTACTGTCTAAAATTGTCAGCTATAGTGATTGTTAGGCACAATGACTAATAGTTGCAAAAAAAAGAAAGACATTTTTTTCCATGATGACACTCAACAATTGTCATATGTTGCACCCAAACTAAAAGTCAGCTAGCTGTTACTCATTGGTGCCAAAGCCACAGATGACTGTAGCTCCAGTCACTCTGTCTTCATTTTCTACTCCACTGCCCTGAAGTAAACAAACACAGTAAAAATGGTTTGACCATTTTCAATGCTTTAATTTCAGTGGCAACTTGCAGGGCTTTTAAAATCCCAACCTTATTCAGTTGGACATCATCACTCCTACAGTGTTTTGCAGCGTGGCGTTTTCAGTTTCACCTCTCTCTTCTGCAGTCTTATTTGAGTGAGTGACCAGAGTTTGCTGTTCTGATGTTAAAAGGATAGAGATCAAGATCAGGACAGCCATACATCAAGGTCACTTTTTAATGAGTGACATATAGCTGGTTAAAAAGTAGACCTATTATTCAGATTCCTCAACATATCTGCTATATCAGTAACACCCTCTTTATTAGAAATATCACCTCAGTTAGTTGTGGCTTTCCTAACACAACCCATCTATTAGCTGGACCCTGGCAATCTACCCCACTAATTATGTTACTGACCTTATGATTTGTTCCTGAGGGTATGCCAATGCACAAACTGTGAAGTCTAAGGCCCAAGTTTGAAGTAACTTGTGTTTTAGTGGATGAACCAAAGGTGCCAATGCCCTTACTAGTTTTGTATTGATCTAGCACTTGAAAGACAGAATCATGCTAAGAAAAAACAGTGCATCAGTAAGCATCTCCTTCAGCCCCCTATTTGACTCTAAATTCAAAATTGAGTCAGCTTTCCTTCAGTCATAAAATTATTCAGTATCATCTGAGTCAAGATATTATCAGATACTCTGGTTTAACAGGTTGTGAATATTGTTGAGCTTGTAAAGATTTAAATTTTCACACTTCAAATCCGTAAATTTAATGAGTTCCTGGTTGCTGTGACTCCATTTGAAGAAAAAAAATCCAGTTCTCCATCCAAAAATGGACCCTTATTTCCAACAAATTATCCCACAAATTACCACTGTGTTCACAAAGTCAGCCTTTTATTCATCTCAGTGAAGCTCAACAGAGTGCCGCTGCTATTTTGCTCATAGCTTGAGGGGAAAGCTGTTCATGACTCCACTAACTGTCTCATATCATATAAGCTGAATAGCTGAATTTTGTTTAAGGGTGGATTTTTAACTTTAAGTTTAGAGAAAACAAAATAAGTTTTTAGGGCAGGCTTAGCTAACTGGATTAAGATTGATTTAAGTTCAACTATTGGAAAACTTTGTTAAAGAAAACTTTTTTTGTGGTAAATACGGAGAAAAGGCACTGTGTGTGTGGAAAGTTAACCTGATTCAAAATAAACAGAGGCATCAATTTAGTCATAGTGCCTGAGGTCTGTTCTTGTAGGTTGAAATCAGTCTCTTCTTAACAGCCTGTGGCTTACAACAGCAGGGAAGTGTTACTAAAATTATGCTAATCTGCACTCTAGTTTTATTTTTATATGCATAGATTAGCATGAAGAAGTTGAGCACCACATTATTGTTAAGGCAGACTTCTGTGCCTCCACTACAATGCAGTTTCTCTGTTCTGCATCTCTTGTATCCTCGTGTGTCTGTATTGTAATCAGACAATGTTGGAAGCACAATGCTCTTTAGAATCTGTCTGTCCTGCTGATTTGTCTTTGTTGAAGTTAAAGGTCATTTATCCGTCTGTTCACCCCTTGCTTGTGAAAGTGGCATCTCAAGAACAACCGTACATATATTGTTTCTTAATTGAGGATGAAATGATTAGATTTTGGACTTCACGAGTAAGGGTCACAGGACATCATGTTCATCTCCTGCTTATGAAAGTATTTTCTTAAAAACAGTTTGTTGTTTTTCTTTGTATTTTGCAAAAAAAATGCCCTCTGTGACTTGTGGATAAAATTGTCTAATTTTCAAGGTCATAAGTGAAGATCTTTTGGTCAAATTTTCAATCCTTGTTCATGGAAGTTCTGTCTCTTATCACTTAGATATCAGATATTTCCCCAAAAGTTTGCCCATTCAGTATATACACTCACTCTGACTCTAATGTAAACTCATTAGAATTTAGACTTTTAGGGTCAATGTCATCTGGGCTCATTTTCATCCCTTGCTGGTGTAGTGATATCCCAAGATCAACTGAAGTTTTTCTTTTTAACTTTTCACAAATGTTATTTAATATAATTTGTGATATTTGCACAAATATTCTCTTAGACTAAAAAATGTGCTGAGTAGACTTTGGAAAGCAAGTGCCATAGTCATTTGTCCTCATATTCAGACTTTGCTTTTATTGGTGATGTCTCAAGAACATTTTGAGATGTTTCCTTCAAACTTTGCATATGCTGTCTTTTCACTCTGACTCTAGGATGGACTGATGAGATTTTGGAGAACGTGGGTCAGGGTCACTGGACCCCCTATTTAACCCCTTGTTGTGAAAGAAATATCTAAAGAAAATTAAACACATTCACTCTAGCACAAGTTCAAACATAAGATTTGATACTATAGATTGAAGTCATTGGGCCTCATGTTTATGCCCTGATGTGAAAGCGACACCTTAAGAACGTTTTGACATAGGTTTCTCAAGCTTTATGCATAACTCATATATGAGCTTTCCAGATTGTTTTCCCTCAAGGGTCTATGTCATTTCCATAAGATACAGATTTGCCTTTTAGTGAAAGAAAGAAGAAAATATGCTAAGTATGCCTAGAACACCTGTTGTTATCAGTATAAAATGTTTTATTTACGTTTTAAGACTAGGTAAGTGTTCTTTGTGATTTTCAATGTTTGAGTAACAAAATTAAGAGACCAATTTCCCCATGATGCATTTAAATAGACTCTGCCAAACGTCAGATTGGAGAAGCGGCTTTGTGGAGGGGCTCTAAGATTCGGATTGGTTGCTCAGAAGACCAATCGAAAAGCCAACAAAGGGTCAATTATCAATATACTGAAAGTGTATTGGAGTATTTATAACACAATATCTAATATGCAGATGCATTTAAAATGGCTCTTATAAGGTTTATTCAAGGATTCATGTTTTTAAGCAGAAACTTTATGTCATGTTCGCATAATTTGACAAGCCCTGACCTGAAAAAATGTTCGTGTTTTCACATTTTAAAGTTGACTGAAATTGTGGAAACAATTTTATGTTAAAACACACTTCTTACAATAAAGATATCGGATAAATACAAAAGTATTTGACATTCATAATGAAATTGTGTATGTAGACCTGTCAAACCATATTTTCCTAAAATTCAATATTTATGCTTCAAGCTAGCATATCTGTAATTGGATTAGCAATGACTGGACAACAATATAATACTATTTCGATATTTTGTCCTGCTTCTTCTCATATTCATCCCTTCCTCATGAAAGTGATATCTAAAAACTTTCAGAACCTTTTAGGGACTCTCTTTTCATATTTTTCACAAAAATGTCCAATTTGACTTAGAGTTAAATAATTAGACTTTTTAGATCATAGGTCAAGGCTGTTCTTTCTCGTCTGCCCCTTTGCTTGTGAAAGTGATATCTCAGGACATGTTAAAGATTTACTTCAAACTTTGTTCATAAAGTGAGTCTTTCTCAAGGACTGGCTAAATGGACTTTTGATTTCATGTGTCAATGTTCATACCTTGCTTAAGATTAATGCTTATCATTTCTATCAATCACACAACCACAAACCGCCACCTACCCCCACCTCAGCCAGAGCTTTTGACTCATTTCTGTAATTTAACTGCTCTGTACTTGCAGGAAGCGGTTCTTGTAGTAGCATTAGACCAGAACAGAAGTTTGCTTCTCAGCAAGTATTACACCCCTGCTATCTTTATTAAGGTTTAGCCAGGCATCTCCCATTTCTTCTCCTTTGTAGTATTGTTGTGGTGAAGTTCTATAAAAATGTCCTATTGTTTTTGTTGCAAATAGAGGTTTTCCCCCCAAGCTAGAGATTCATTTTGTCAGATCTAAAAATGTTTCCTTATACCTAAAGAGGCCTCAGAACTTTTGCAACCACTGGCAGCCTCGGGCCCTTCTCGCTGCCCCATTACTGTGATGTAGAGCTCAGCCATTTCCAGACACCCTCTCAACATTACATCTGCAATCCCACAGCCCACCCACTGCTCTCAGTCTGTGGCCTGAAAGCTGCATTTACAGAAAAAAAGATGACTGAAGAGAATTCTTGGGGAAGGGTCTGTATGGTCTACAAAACATCCAAAGAAGCAACCACAATCGTCCCTCCAAATCATCAGACACCAATGATCAACAACTGCTGAAGGAGAGACTCTTTGCACTCCCCCCTTCCACTCTCCCTCTCCTCCTCTTTCTCTATCTTGCTATATTTGCTGCAGATCAAAAATGGAAAGAGATGGTTATGGTTTTGAGCCAGCTGTGTGTGTTGTTTTGAGCTCACTGCACATTCGGTCTTTCTTTGTTCAAAGAAGTGCACAGTTGTGCTGGTGGGAACAGCTGAGCACAAATTATTTGGTAGTTTAGTAATGATCTAGTCGATAAATCTGGCCTTTGGGTGACTTTTATGTTTCTTATCTGTTTAAATAGACAGGGATTAGTGCCTAAGCCAGCACTTGCCATGTGAAATTCAAAAACAAAACAGATAATCCGCCCTTACATCTTCCAAATTTATTAACATACTTCATCAAGGAAGTGGGAGAACAGGGTAAAATTTCATATTTAACATCGTGGTCATTTACTTCACATTTCTGTATTTGCCTTTTCATATCTGCTACCCTATGTGTCGGTTAATTGCAGATAGGTTCAGTTTTGATTTATTTAAAATGATTCATTAGAAATGGATTGAAGCCCCTGCAGACACTAAATAGTGTATTCATGGCTGTATAATATGTGTTGAGATTTTAATTAAAGAACATGTAGTGTCATTTACACATGGCAGTCTTCTGTTTTGTTCCAGAGATAAACTTCTGTTTTTATCTCACTGAACTTTTTCTCAGAGCTTCTATATGTATAAATGAATGAAAGAGGGCCACACAGTGATCCCCAGAGCCTTGGCCTTGGCCCTTATCTAGAACAGTCTAAATAACAGACAGGGAAGCGCTGGTCTGAAGCACTATTTCCCTCAATGACTGTTTGATTTTCGCACTAAGAAATATATTTGCAAAATATTAAATTTTGTTGATAAAATTTTGTCCCTGCCTCTTTATTTAGCAACATTAAAGGTTTGGTTTTTCAGATACCCAATCAGGATGGAGAAATGCAGATTAACCTGAAGGTCACCGGTTCGATTCCCAGGTCAGGCAGGGCCTTTCTGTGTGAACTTTGCATGTTCTTCCCTTGCATGCGTGGGTTCTCTCCGGGCGCTCCGACTTCCTCCCACAGACCAAAAACATGCTCATTAGGTTAATTGGTCACTCTAAATTGCCCTTAGGTGTGAGTGTGAGCGTGAATGGTTGTCTGTCTCTATATGTTGCCCTGCAATCGACTGGCAACCGGTTCAGGGTTGCCAGTCGATTATATATATTCATTCATTCATTCATTAATTTTCTATACCGACTATCCCTTGGGCGAGAGGCGGGGTACACCCTGAACCGGTTGCCAGTCGATTGCAGGGCAACATATAGAGACAGACAACCATTCACGCTCACACTCATGTATGTGTGTGTGAACATAGATATATAGTTTTTCATATCTTTCCATCCAGCTAGCTTTAAGTAGTTGCGTGTGTGTGTGTGTTAGTGTATGTGTGTGTGTGTTTGTGTGTAAGTGAGATAAAGGGAGAGAGAGTTGGCCTGCGTGCATAGAATTGTCGAATGGTAATGATTTATACATAATAAATATCAAAGCTCTATGATATACTTTTTGTTTTTTCAGCTGTGACCATTAGTTCAAAATCAGTGCCCACCCTTCAAATGAATGGTGCTCATCTGATATCCAGATCTGTTTGGGTGGCTACCTCAAAATGTTTAATAGCCACTTCTCAGACATTTGAATCCTGACAAGTAGATCAGCATTTTGGTGCATATTATGTCTGTAAATTGAATGGATAGTAACCATAAGAAAAAGTGTACAGAAAAAAAGAGAGTTTTAAGATACTGGATCATCACTCCTCAAATTCTGTTTGTGAAAAATAAATCTGAAATAAGTGGGCCTAGTGGAACATGGACACCAACCTGAAACATTAATATGCTGCTGAATGAAATGCTTTAGATAACAATAAATGTGAACTGTCTGACTAAAATGTATTTTGTTACCCCTGGTAAGCTTTACGCCAACATAAATTAGGCTAGCTACAAATACATGTCCAAATTTGCTCATATATAAATGTTTAATATATAGCTTTTGTATTTGATATGAAGAAAATATACTGTTAGACACTGCTTATATCTGCAGTAAACATCCATTTGAGTTAGACTAAAAGCCTAAACAGGGAGGTATTTAACAGTTACAAAATAACAAGATAAACCAACAATACAATATCCAGCATATTTAGTGCTCCATAGTAAAAGTAGATTTTTTTCCCCTGGTTTCTACCTTCTAGGAAGCTAAATGATTTTGTTTGCTCAAGTTGTTTGTTTCCTGGTGTGTGCCTGCACATGCCTGGTCAAAGATCAGTGCTGTTCCTCAAATGTCTATTTTCTCTGGTATCCTGCTACCCCTTTTCTCCATCCCAGGAGGAGCTGACCCCATCTTTTTTCTGTCAGACGGCATTTTGGATAACAAGCTGTGGAAACAAGCTGGAATCAAGGTGTTTACAGCCACTTCTACTTTGTCACTGGCACAGATCTTTTATTTAGCTTGTCTCAATGGAGCCTTTTGCTTGACATACCATTTCTGAGCCTTTTTGTTGTAATGCAGTGAACAAACCATTACAGAAAAGCTTTAGACAATATCTATTTGCACATGCCCCAAATCTTGCCATTATTGACATCATACATGTCCTGACATCTTTATTTGGCAATCCCTCTGACCTATCATTGGTAATATACTTGTCAAATTTTACATAAGGATTCAGTAAGCACTATGGATTCTGCAAATACAGCCAAATAGAAACTGCTGCTGAAACATCTTTCGTGTAAGATGACCTTTCTTCCTTGGCAAGGTAATGCGTTGCTTGCAAAATTACAGTTCATATTTTGCTACCCCGCAACTCCACCCCCACACCCCATCCCCCAACTCTACCCCCCATAATAGCTCAGAAGGACAGTAGAGAGTTAAGGGTATATTATACCTGAGGTGTTAAGTGCATCCTTGTTAGCCAAGCATAGTGTTCTAGGAAAAGGCCAGCACTGTTATGAAATGATGTGACTGTACAGTGGAAAGATTTTTGTGAAGGCTCCTAACGAAAGAAAAATAAGTGGATTTAAAACTTCTTTCCATGTTTTGAATATCCAAATGTAAACCACAATGTCATTTATTACTCTCTTCTTCCTTCTTTTATTTCTCCCATTCCCTGAACAACAATTCACCTGGTTTATCCCTGCATGAAAACACTTTGATGGAACAAACTGTAACCAGGGCCTAATTGTGTGAGGGCCCCCTTGGACACTCACTCCACGCTGTCACCCCCTAGCCTCTGCAGTAAGCCCGCTGGCAGATAGCCAGAGCATAAATAGAGATGCATTTCCAAATCCCAGGTGGTGGGGAAGAGTTAGATTCAGTCGTGCCTGGGGCTTTTGGCTGGCACAGCAGCCAAACTGAACACTGATGAATGTTCAGCTTGACTCCACAGGCCTGCATAAATTTAACTTGGTCACCAAGAGGGTGCGTTTATATCAGTGTTATTTTACTGTGGATTTAGATGGATGCTCATGAGAGTGTGCCTTCACACATAAGCTCCGTCCACTCGTAGAAAGTTAGTTTTGAAAAACAAACTGTTGATGTACCTTTTAGCCATTTGTACAGACACATTCAGATCTTTAAATCACCAAAAAATGGCAAGGTGATGACTTTCAAAAACTCAGACACACTTAAAAACAATATTGACTGCAAAGAAAACTGAGTTTGGAGCATAGAAATTCACACTGAGTGCCATTGTTCCCTCTATGTGATGTCACAGTCACTTCACTTAAGCTGAGAGTTGTGTAAAAGTGGATGTTGCCAAATACACAGTTGCTCCTCCACTGCTTTGCTGTTTCATACAACATGCCAGCAGTACAACCCTAATAGAAACTTTCGAAAACAGTTACCTGTAAGTTACTGTCAAAAGTGACTGTGTTATCAGGTGACATTTAGCCACTTGCTTCACTTGCACAGTGACATCACAGAGATAGAATGGGGGAACGAGTTGACCCCCCATTTGTTTCACCCCCAGAGGTCGTATCAGAGGTGTATTGATGACAAAATTGATATATGTATATTTATCTATATGACACTGTTATCTTTATTGCACTATAATACCAGTCACTGCACATCTGTACAGCTCTGTCGTTGCATCTCTGTATATACCTTTGTGTTTTTTGTGCTTATTGTATAAGCTCTCCATCAAAATCTTGAGACCAGCTGAGAAATTGCAAATATTTTGCATTTTGCACTGTTGGATCTTAGGAAGGTTCTAAGTAGAGCTTTAAATACAAAAAGAAGTAGGAGTGAGAGACAAAAAGTTTGAGCAGGCAGTTTAGTAAATATTGCATTTAAACTCAGACAGGTTTTTGTCAACTGATCAAAAGTTTAAGACCACAGCCTTTTAAAGCCAAATTCTGTGCAAAAGAATTGATTCCATGTCATTTTCTATCAGGTATTTACACAGTCATGACCTCCTGATGGCAAAGGCTAAAAAGTTTTCTGTCTTTGAAAGTGTTAGGATTGTTGAAGTGCATAAGCAAGGCCACTTGCAATGTGCCATTGCTGCTGAGGTTGGAAGCAGTACGACAGTCTTCAGTTGTCGTACTGGTAGACCCCCAAAAATTTCACCAGCATTGAGCCAGAGGATTTGATTGGCTGTCCGCCAAGACATGGGATGGTCCTCGACCCAAATTAAAGCTGTTACTGGTGCTGACTGCAGCCCAATAACCATGCGACAGCATCTGTGAGGGAAGGGCTTAAAAACACACCACATTGAAAGGTGGAAGACAGTGTTATCTTCTAAGTGGAATAACTTAATGCGTATTGTTTGTGAAACCTTTTTTTTTCCGTTATTATGTAACATACCATCTAAAAAGTTAGAGGAGGCAAATGCGCTTATTTAAACACCAGAGGGTGACATGGAGGTGGATTTTTTTCACACCAGTGACCCAGAGTCAGGGGCACATGAAAAAGCAGAAAGGCCTCTGCTCAGACAAGGACGCGTGTCCTCTGTAGGATGACTAGGAAAGTTGACCAGTCTTCCCCTGGAAGACAGGGGAATGTGAGTTGGCCCTCTGTTTATTTACCAATAGAAACTGCTTACAGGAGTTGCACATATAACAGTACTGGTACAGCTTTTGTTTCTGTTTACTTAGCCCTTACTGTGGTTTGTATTTCCTTATCCACCAGCCCCTGGTCCTGGCCAACAGCTCCCACCATAACTGATGAATTTCCTGCAGGACACGCTGTATAAATTAAATTTAATTAATGATAAAAATAAAATTCATGCCTTGCAGTGGGATCTTTAATCATCACTCAACCTGTGACTGAGTCTTAAGTTTGACTCAATAAAGCAGAAATCCCTTTTCTGTGTTCATCAGACACAGAAAAGAGTAGTTCAGAGACAGGTCAGCAAAGAAATGAATTAATAAAATCAATGTGAAATTACTCTCTGTTGAAACCACTAAGGTAAGTTAATATTGCAGCACTATAAATATTAAACTCTGCATAAGTCATTCTGTATCTGACCCTCATTATAACTTCTTT
Source organism: Cetoscarus ocellatus (assembly GCA_037902135.1). Classification (NCBI taxonomy): domain Eukaryota; kingdom Metazoa; phylum Chordata; class Actinopteri; order Labriformes; family Labridae; genus Cetoscarus; species Cetoscarus ocellatus. The sequence continues at coordinate 1,276,593 of JBAMNC010001392.1, forward strand.
TCTTTCAGTGGGTTTGATTTTTAAATCTTTGGTAATTTTGCTACTCCTATCCTCAGATGTGGCTAAACTGTATAAAATATTTATATATACTAGTTTTTATGTAAAGTGTGGAATAATTTAGCTTTAATGAGATGACAGTAGAAAAAATAATAAAAGCAATCCTAGTGAAGTGATTTATTAGGCTGAAAACCCAGTAAAGGTGTTTCAGATTATGAATCAAGAATGAATTGTATTGACTCCTGTGATCCTATGAGGATTTGCAACATGATCTTGTCATTATGGAAATGAAAAAAAAAAACAGCTTTTTTGTCTTTTTTTTTGTTAAACTAATTAAAAAGAAAAGTCCTACATGTCACATGAAGTTACATATGAACTGTGCAGTTTATTTTTCAAAGTTACAAATAAAGACTTCTGTAGGGCCAAATTATTGCAGAAACACTAGATATTTTCAAAACTGCCTGCTTTCATATAAATGTATTGATCATGGAATTTACATGTAAGTGATAATCGCTAAAATAGATATTAAAACACACACAACTTTATCATAATTCAAAAAGCTGAGCTGAAAATGCCCATATTGTACAATAAAAGTGTTCAGAAAGCAAAAAATAGCAGTCATGTTTTTGTATTGGAGGGCACCTCAGTTACTCAGTGGTTGCAACTCAAAAACTGCAAATATTTAAATACTCCATGCAATATACAACATTTTGTTGCTGAAGACAAGTAAAAGTTTTAAGTACATGGCCTTTAACTTGTTTTCTAAATTCAGTGTTTTTATATTTAAAATAGTTTTTATGGATGCAACTTTAGTTCTGGTCTGTAATTTTGCAAAACATGTGTTAACTCTGTGTACATAAATAATCGTGATAAAATAGATATAGTGGTTGTTTCATAAAATTAATAATAAAAGATAAAGATATTGTTCCCTTATTGCCCACCCCTAGATGTAATGTGGAAATACAATCAAAAATCTATCCAGGATAACAGGGGACTTTTATGTGATGACTGCAGCCTGCAGCAGCTGTCTTGAAAAAAGTAGAAGATCTGCAAGGAAACCTCCCTCTGTGACGGGCCAAGCGTAAACAAGAAGGTCAGGGAATTACCCAGATATTTTCAGGGAAATATCAGGGTTGTTTTTGTGGAAAGGGCTTTACTGACTGGGCCTAAGACACCATCACAAACACATTGTGCATGTTTTGTAGCTAGTATGGCTTAGCTGATTAGCTTTTATCCATTTGAACTCAGGGCAAATTTCAACCCACACTTCAACACTGGGTAATATTTTTGACCAATAGGGCTGAAAACTGAATTTTTGGGATTCTACAAAGGCGGCCTGAGTGGCATTTGAACGAGTGGTTGATTTGATGGCATGATGGTGAGCAAGGAGTTAAACCACAGGTGACCACATTGTGACCACAAGCATTAATATAGATTAGCTGATCACGTACTCAGTAGCTGATAATGTTTGGCTTTTGATGTTTTACTTAAATTCTCAGGTATTTGTAACCTCATTATCTTTAAGACCAGCAGAGATTGACAGAATTGAAAAATAGTACATGTCCTGATTTTTTTGTGCTGTGTGTGTTGCTGTATGCTCACATCCTATGACTTTCAAGATGCACACATTTTCCTGTGTCCTCATTTATCCTACTTCATCCTGTGTTTGCTCTTTGGTCTCTTTCTGCATATCAGACCATTCAAGTTTTTTAAACATTCAAGTAAGAATACCTCAGAGATGTTAAGGAGCTTGTGGATCACAATGTAGTAGCTCGCTTCATCTGTATTCCCCTCACACACCTGCAGCAGAGGCTCCATCTGTAAGCTTAAAATGACACTTAAGGCTTTTCCTCCGAGTGTCATTCTGTCTGCGAGCAGAGGGCTTTTCACATTCTGTACAGCCCAGCTCTGGAGAAGCCCCCCGGTCTGCATGTCTTTCCAAATGATGAGTGTTTGGCTTCTCAGAACCTCTCTGCAGTGCATCCTAAGATACCTTTTCAAGGGCTTCTGGAGTGCTGCTCTGAATAACTTCTCAGTGGGCTAATCCCACTTCAAAAAGCCAGTCCTTGGAATACACTATTCTTAATCCTGAATTCACAGCTTCATGCATCATCATATCCCCTGTAATGGTACTGCATGTTCCACCGTGGAGACTACCCTGCATATGAGATGAGGCATGAGAAATGTCCGTAAAGGAGATCAATAAAATCAATAATGATGCTGAGCTTCGACGCATATGACCAAGGCTGAGGCATATCAGTGTGCAAACACATTTCAAGAGCCCATCGGGTGGTTTTGAATTTCTCTTTCAGCTGACAGTGGGACTTCATCAGATCCTGGGATAGGAGTCCTGTCTTTGGTGTTGATAGTCACTTCAGTGGTGGATAAGATGGGGAGAGATTGACAGGACAGATTGACAGTGGAGACAGCCATTTCCATGTTCAGTCTCCGTTCTTTGACTCAGCATAGAGAGACGGGCCTGTCTTGGCCTTGTTTAGTGTGGACCAGACACTTTTCACAGCACCAAGGCCTGTCAGAAACAGAAAGCCCCTATATGATACTCTGTGGAGATGTCAGCACTTCTTGGAGGATTTCACATATATAGGCAAGCACTAATCCAGCAGCACATATGTTGTAATGTGCATTCAGTGTTTGTATTCCATTGACAGTTTATGCTGAAACATGCATGAGGATTCAGTCATGTTGTAAAGGATGAAAGGCATGCTCACAGACAGGACACAGAGAAGGAATGACAGTGCAAGTGTAAAACCACATTTATCACACTAATACAAGTAATAAAGCTTGCTGTCTGTCTGTTTGTACCAACTGTTGGGGTTAACTTTCAGCTGAGATGGGAGCAGGCAGCTCCTTGAGTTGGTGAAGTGTCACATCAAAACTGACAGAAACACGAGGGAACGTTGGCATTCGCTAAATACATAAATAACCATGATTTACACCATTAGATAGACTTATTATCACAATGAAATTTAGACATGACAGACCAGGATGTGCTTTTCTACTTTATTTATTTGTCATTTTTATTCTCTCTGGGCTGTTGCTCTTTTATTGACTATACATGTGTGTGCATGATTTTTATACAGCAGCACTCAGTATATAAACATGTGTAATGGATATTGCTGGATATTGCATGCTATTTCAGTGAGATTTTTAAGCACCACAACGAGACTTGGAGACAAAAAAATAATATAAAAAGATAATTAATATGTAAAACAGAACAAAAAGACAAGAGTGGAAGAGGAGCTAAATGTATCTGAGAGCTAAAATGATCATATGAGTGAATAGACACAAATGGCTTAAAAGACTGTAGAAAAGAGATGAAGACGACATCACACAAAGGCAAGTCTGTAAAAGTGAGTTTTAGAGGAGATTTCAAAGATTTCACTGATTCCTTGTCTCCTCGGTCAGGTCGTTCCAAAGTCGTGGAGCTCTGGTAAAAACACTGAGGTGGCTCAGGTAGGATGAATTGTGGGCTTTGCTCGGCTGTTTACAGTGAGGGACACACAGCAAAGCAGAGTCTCTCTCTTCCTACTGTCACACACAAACACACATCCACTCGCTCAAACTCACACACTGGCACTGTGGACATAAGGTGTCTGTCAGCTGAAGAGAACAGCACTGAAACATTTGAGGAAGAGTTGAGGTTAAATTTTCCTGCACTGTCTCCCTTTCCTGTAAAGCACTCCCTGCCTGCAACAGATCAATGCTGTGAGACTCCACATCTCTCTCTATCCCCCCCCCCCCTGCCCAGCTGTGCTCAAAGAGTGCTTTCATTAATGTATCAATTAACTGATATACAGGCATGGCATACTGTTGCTGTCAGGCACAGTCCTCTTATCTCCAAATTTGCCACTTTTTAGAAGATAAAAAAAAAACATTCTACCACCGTGAATGAATGGATATCATATTGTCCCAATCACAATTTTTTGTTCTTTTATTTGGTAAAAAATGTTAGATAAAACACTTACCAACATGAAAGCTGACCAATAGCACTGGTTTATGAAAAAATAAAATAAAATAAGAAATAATGGTGGTAGGAGGTTTGTGCTAAACAGTGTCAATGTCCTGGTTCAGGCTGGACACTACATTAAAAAAAATAAATAAATCAACATGGTGTGCGATTGGAATAGCTGAGCTACAGTCAGACAGATCAGGGCAAATTGCAGATTTAGAGATGAACCAATCCCTCTTCCACCGGCCAATTCTGATTTCCGATTTGTTTCCCTGAACCAGTCACTAGCCAATCACAGGGAGCAAGCTTTTGGTCTGTGGGAGGAAGCTGGACTGCCTGGAGAGAATCCATGCAGGCACAGGGAGACCATGCAGATGCCACACAGAAAGACCATGTCAGCATGTGTAGTTGAACCAGCAACCTTACTGAAAAGCATGTGCACTACTCAGCTGCACCACCATGCTGCCACATAATTGATTTGATTTTTTTAAATGAAATTTTGCCTTTAAATCAACTTTGTTTTTAAGTCTATCTTCAAAATTGCACTTCGGTACATAACCATCTATTATTAACATATTGACAAAATTTGAACCCTAAGAAATATTTTTTGCAGTTTCACTAATATGTTTTATGTTTTTTTTGTATAACGGAAAATTTTAGTGTTATGCATTAAATAATCTGACAAAATAATATATGAAAAATTATACGTGTCAAATTTGATTGTTAACACAGCCACCAATAATACTATCTCCTATTGTATTGCCTGTCTAGTATAACTCATGACTATATAAGAACATATTAACAAAGAAGCAACTGCTTTCCTCTCTTTGGCTTCATTCTCTTTCTGATTAAACTAACATTATTTCAATAGAAGCTACGTTCACTGTTTCATTATATCATGTATTAAATCTTCTCCCTGCCCTCCCCCTCTCTCCTCCACAATCTCATGCTGAGGTTTGTGTCATTATAGGGGCCCCACCTTAACCAAGACATTTAATAACAAATTATCTATTAATTTATATATTAATGGCCATGTATCATGTGCAGCTGTGCAGGGAAGAGCGAGGGAGGGAGGGAGAAAGGGAGAGCAGAGATACAGTGCTCATCCGTTGCAGGCAGAGTGGAAAAGTGTGCTTATCCTCAAATGTTTCTTTCACTGCCTTCCTTTGCTATCAAACATTAAAGATCCAAAATTCTGACATGTTAGAATGTGACTGAGTGTATCTTTGTGAGCTGGCGTGTGTGTTATTAAGTGGTGAGAAAGTGTGTGCCTGTTGCTGTGAACAGTGGTGCATGGTAAACACTTCTTCCTACCTGAGTCCCATCAGCGTTTATTGTGCTGTGTGTGCACGCCAAATTTGGGTAACTCAGGTCCTAGTCTGTCATCTTGATGCATCTTTGATAAATGTATTGCTTGATTACCACATTTGATTTTGCAGTGACTCAGTATGTTGCATATGACCATTGATAATTATATGTCAGCTAACACCCCTAACATACCCAGGGGACAGTGCATTGGCTGTGTGTCCTTCATTGTCCCCCTGATGAATTCATTTTGCCCAGAGATCGGAGTCTTGTTTCATTTTCCAGATCTAACATCTGCGGCACCACCATGACTCACCAGACATAATCAGCAGCCTCTCTCATGGGGGAAACCTTACCGCTTAAAAAAAGAGAAATGATTACTTCCAGGGAAGCACGAGTCATCAAGGTCATGGGTTAATTATGTGGTAGGAATAAACAACCTCATGTCCACTTCATCTCCGTCGATCACAGCTCATAGAGGTCAAACCCCGGCATCTTGCCTGGATAGAAGGGTCTTGAGGATCAGTCAGCTCACCAAATGTGTGTGGTCCCACTGACTGAAAAATAGAGACAAAGTGCAATGCAATAGAGACAAAATATAACCCATATAAATATGTAACACAGTGAGACATCTTTGTATGGAAGAAAACTTTTGACTTACCAGGTGCCTCACAGCGACTCTGCAACAGGAAAAGTGGCTTAACTCAGTTGAATGCAAATTAATAGGTTTAAGTCTTTTTAGTGTGAGGCAATACTGCTCGAACATTACGTTAATTAAGTTTTAAGGGGTTAATGTATGTGTGAGGGGAGACACGCCACATGTCTTTATTTTCATTGTTTTATAATTTACTTTGTTGTTTACAGCCTGTTTTTGTCTGCCACTGTCAGTATATTTATGATCCTTTAAATCAAGATGCCCATTTTGATCTACAAGAGCTCTGCAGGTTATCTATGAATGTAGGCCTGATTTTGACAGTGGTCTTCATATTCTAATGAGCTACCGCAGCGTAAGTATGGCAATTCACGATAGAGCAGCATAACTCGAGCGAAGCAGAGCGCTGGCGCTCCAGCCACTCGCCGCTTACAGTCATGAACACATACAAATCCTTAATTCATGCCAGTGTAAGTACCAGATCTGTCCCACACTGGTTACCGCACACACGGTTACAACAGCGAAGCTTTTTTCCTCCAAACATCACAGGTTAATGCACAACATGATAACTGCAGTGGGATAGCCACAACTTAGCCTACCTTCCCGGCTAACGTTAGCACAAACAGAATGACTTGAGGTCGGATAGAGGACTAATTATATTCAGCCAACTATTAAACTTCTCTTCCTGAACACACACAAACCACAAATCAAAGCCCTTTAACAGATAACAGCGAACCAGTTTCCCCAAACATCACAGGCTAACGTACAACATGCTAACCTCGGCCTAGTCACCGCAGTGGGACTGATTATATTCAGCCAACTGCTAAACTTTTCTTGACTGATGTAAGAATGCTCATACACTGAAGTTTATCTTTCAGACTTTCAACAAGTAATGTGAACATTGACGAACATGTTGTGAGGTAACCTCTAGTTCACTTCACCCTGCTGTTAGCATTAGCTCGTAGCAATGAGCAAAATAAATACTACACAGCATTAAAATACTCACATTTCCATCATCAGGTTTGGCAACGGGTTGTTGGTACTGAGCCCGGATTCAGAAAAAGTCTGGTTGCCAGTAGTGTGTTGAACTGACTGAAATTGAAGAAGCAGTCTGACGTGAAGTGACTGGCACACAATACAGGTTTTAGCAGACTGTAGCTGCTCATTCCCTTCAAAACTAAAATAAATCCACTGGGCCCTTTGGTCCTCCGAGGCTGGTAGCCTATATGTGAAGATACACTGCCCGGCCAAAAAAAAAAGTCGCCACCAAAAAATAGGGTCACACACTCTAATATTTTATTGAACTGCCTTTAGCTTTGATTACAGCATAAATTTGCTGTGGCATTGTTTCAATAAGCTTTTGCAATGTCACAAGATTTGTCACAGATCATAGCACTGCCCCCACAGGCTTGTACAGTAGGCACTAGGCATGATGGGTGCATCACTTCACCTGCCTCTCTTCTTACCCTGATGCTCCCATCACTCTGGAACAGGGTAAATCTGGACTCATCAGACCGCATGACCTTCTTCCAGTCCTCCAGAGTCCAATCTTTATGCCCCCTAGCAAACTAAAGCCTTTTTTCCAGTAAGCCTTACTGTTTAGTGGTTTTCTTAAGGCTACACAGCTGTTCAGTCCCTTGAGTTCCCTTCACATTGTGTGTGTGGAAATGCTCTTACTTTCACTATTAAACATACCCCTGAGTTCTGCTGTTGTTTTTCTTCTATTTGATTTGGTCAAACGTTTAAGTGATCACTGATCACGATCATGCAGGATTTTTTTCAACCACATTTCTCTCTTGAAGACGATGCTTCCCCACTATCCTTCCAGTTTTTAATAATGCGTTGGACAGTTCTTAACCCAAGTTTAGTAGTTTCTGCAATCTCCTTGGACGTTTTTTTCTTCTTGATGCATGCCAATGATTTGACCCTTCTTAAACAGACTAACATCTTTTCCACGACCACAGGATGTGTCTTTCCACATGGTTGTTTAAGAAATGAGAAGCTACTCATTGCATCAGCTGGGGTTAAATTAGTTGTTGCCAGCTGAAAGATGATCACATGTGCAGTAATTATCCAAAAGGAGGCTCGTACCTATTTGCTTAGTTAAATCCAGGTGGTGACTTTTTTTTTGGGCCAGGCAGTGTATATGTGGCTGTTTACAGCCAACAACCGAGCAGTGATAGCTTCTGACCTCAGACATGCTGAACACAGATCTCTCACTAAGAATAACAACATGCCTGCTCTTCGCAGAGGAATCTCTCCAGCAGGGGGGGAGGGGGTCTACGCAGGTGGACCAATCAGGTTAGGTATGCAAATCAAAAATATGATGTTACTTAACAGTATATCCACAGACTCAACAGCTCACTGAATACCATGAGTTTACATTCATGCAGCCTGCTAAATACAGGTTTTGCCGTCTACTATCACACTTTGTGGGCTTGGAGAAAGGCCAATAAAATCTATGATAACACACTCTGGTGGCACAAGTCAATTCATCATATACCATCACATATCCAATTTTTGTAAACACTAATTTGAGGAGGAGATGAAACCCTGGAACCAATGAGTGCATAGCATATATTCAGTGTTGAAAAGAGCAGAAAACTGTGATTCAGTTCAAATTTTTGCTGTCACGAAGAGCTGCTTTTTATTTACCCACCACTGAGGTTGGTTAGTTAAAAAAAAAAGTCACTTGACACAAAGCCATTCATATTTGGCTGATGACAGGTGCTAATTTCCGACCTTGGCATCAAGAAATATTTCCAAATGCGAGCCCTATTATAAAAGTTAGTTATAATCATGATTTTTTAATGGCAGAGTGTTCATTTTCTGATTTTTTTTTTTTCAATTTGTCATTTTAACTAAAAAAGGAAGGAAAATGGTTGTAATTGCCAGATAAGCACAACATTAATCCCACGAGGAAATTGTTGTCATTCAGTTAAAAGGATCTGTCAGTTGTCCGTAATTGGCTGTCGGTTGGCTGTCACAGATATATCACACAGCCTGATTAAGGCAGGTATGAAAGACCCTCTCTGTCCCTCTCTTGAACAGTGGGTATGAACGAGGTATGTACAGAAACTGTTACTCAGAATGTGCAGCATGATGCAGAGGGCAATTAGATTAACAGTTTTGCCGGCGCTCATCAACCTTACCAATCTGGGGAGCTGCAGGGCAACCACAAACTTGTGTTGTGACTGACAGCCTGTTGACAAATGTGGCTTCTTGCAATGAAAGGCAGGAAAGAAATGAAACAAAACTAACAACCAAGCTGTAAAGCTTCCCTTGTTCTTGAGTGTCCATTTCAAAACAACACAATCTGTTGTACTGCAGACTGTACCCTGAGCTCAAACTGCACACTTGCTTGACATTCTTAAAAACTAAAGGTGCTTGGAAGTGCTTCAAATGTTAATTGTATTGAGTGAGTGATTGTACAGATGTTTATTTGAATTTAATCTGGTTGGACTGGATGCAAAGTAAGCTTACAGTTGGCATATTTTAAAACATACATTTTGTGTGTGCAGATGTTTGTGTGTGTATGTGTTTTGTCTTCCCTGGATTGACTGCTTTAGAAAAACACCTTTTCTGTTAATAGCTAATGTCATGTACTACAACGGGGTGCAAAAGGTGGTACTGGTGCCTTACAGCAAAAAGATTGCTGGATCAACTCTCCTAGTCGGACTCTGTGTGGAGTTTGCATGTTTTTCCCGTGCATGAATGGGTTTGTCCAGGTACTTTGATTTCTTCCCACAGACCAAAACATACTGGTTTGATATAATCAGTGACTCTAAATAGTCCCTAGGTACTGCACTATGCCTATGAGTGTGAATGATTTTCTATCCCTCTATGTCAGCCCAGTGCATCTTGCCTACTGTTGGATGAGATAGAGGTATAAGGTATAAGCAGTGCAGTTAATCAATGGATGGATAATGTCATTTGATTTAGTATGAAAATAAGTGTTATAATATTTTTGAGTATATATTGCTGGGTAGGCTTTACTATACTATAAGATAGCTTATTTGTCTGCATGTCTTAGCTTTTACTTGCATCATCAGAGCAATATCTCAGGGTTAAGGCTGGGTATTTTGGCTTCAATTCAGTACACTGGAAGGACATAAGGAAGTGCTGTGTATTTTGATAAATGTTCAGTGGTAGGGATGGGAAGCAAAAAACAATCCTTTTGAGAATTGGTAACAAGTAGGTCAAGGATATCATTTATGTTCTTTGCTTAATAATTATCTTATCAGGTCCTGCCACTGTGTTCTGCATGCAGGTTAAAGAGGTCACATTCTCATCACAGGCGTGAGAAGTGAAAGATTTAACTGCAGAACATCTAGTTCCTGTGTGATATTAGGCATGGGTGGAAACAGCAATTACTTGCGCATGCATTCATCTATCTAGCAACAAATTGAATTTCAGGAGCTCGATAAGGGAATCAATTGAAAATTGTATTGACGTGCAGAATTGATAATAGCATTGTATCAATAATATATTGTCAATTCCCATCAGTAGTCAGAGAGGTTTGCCAAGTTGTATAAGCTGCCAAAAAATCATGTTGTGTTGTGCTGCACTTCAGTATCATGACAGTTAAGTTTTATTTAGTATTTAATTATATGGTATGGTAGGGTTTCATTTTATGTTGCATTGTATCATATATTTTTCTGTTTTGTGTGGTATCGTATAGTTTCTTAACATGTCTTCAGCAACATATTCTCTAACTGTAAAAGTAATCTTTTTTATTAATCCTGTTGGTGTCAGCTCTCTAAACTCATTTGAAGTGTCTCCAGCACCAATTACAGCACAATCATTTACACTCAGATAAGCTCAAAAGGTGTAATACACTTGATGGAATTCCATCATTTTTTGGCCCCTGCTTGGCACATTTGAGTCTTCAGTAACTCCTTTGTGAGAGATTTGACACAATAGCTTTCCTGCTGAATGAGCTGGAAAACAGATTCATTGGGCCGCGTGTTTGTGTGGTTGTAGTAGCAGGTGCAGGCGCTGTAGAGGTCAGTGCAGCTCAGCAGAGAGGGCAGAGGTGACCCCTCCCCAATGCAGGCCTGATCCTGTTCTCTGGACGCATAGCATCGCCAATTTAGTGTTCACAGCCAGAGTTAGCCGCTAACACAGAGCGCTATTCATTGCTCTCATTATGGTCTGGCCGAGACAGTTTTTAGAACAAAAAGGGGACAGAGGCAGGGAGCGAGACATTCCATTAAGCTGATGGGAGGATACTGGGAAAGAGGAAAAGTAGCCTGGGGTTTGAAATCTTATTCAAGGCGAAATCAGTGGGAAAAAGATGAAGACACTAGGTTGTAATATTGAATTTTCCATCATATTATCAGCACTGTAAATAGTGGTAATGATGGAAAAGTACAAGTGCAAGTAACAGTCATGAGTTCTTATTTTTTTCTCTGCCCACCTCTCTATATTTCTACATTTTTCATAAAAAAAAAAAATATATATATATATATATATATATATATATATCAAAAAGGTAAAATAAATAAAACATCAGAGAGTGGCATAGAACTTCTCTTCTGTAAAGCATCTTCAGATAACATTTGTTATGGGTTGGATAGTGGATAGGGTAGGAATTAAGAAATATCATGGAATCAAAAGAGTGTAATGAATGACATGTGGATAAGAGAGGGTCACCTACATACATGTGCTCTAGCCCCTAGGCCACCAACAGTGTTTGCATAAATATAGAGAGTAGGTCTGAGCAGAAATATCGATTCAGCAATGCATTGCAATTATTCCCCTCCAAATTCAATATTGATTCAGCAAATCCTCTTAATCGATTCACCTCCTGGCCAGTGGGGGGCGCTGTGTACTTTTTCAGTTTATCCAGCTGCCGCTGGTGACAGAAGAAGACATGCTTGCAGAGTGATAGGACAGAGAGCCGGACATGGGAGTAATTTAACGGTGGTTTATCAGTATTTTTTGTGTAAATAATGTGAAATATTGAACACAATGGCATTAGTATCATTCTGGAGTGTTTTCTTTTCGTTCTTTTGCCATATTTTCTCTGTGTTTTGCCGTATTTCTAACGTATTTTCCGTGTGTTTTAGTGTCTTTTTTTTTGGCATTCACCGTCTTTTGATTATATTTCATGTTTTACGGATTCCATAAATAGTAATTTTAGAAATACTGGAGGAAGAAATGTAGAGATCTATGTCTTCAGCTTGACAGGAACTGCTTCAGGGACTATCATCAGTAAAAAAAATGCCTGGACGTGGTATAATATAACAGGCTGTAACATGGACACTGAATGCTGCAGTCAATCAAAAATGTTTGAGATATGTAAATGGGTGAAGTTTATTTTTGGTCATCTCAGAAAATTTCTACATGTTCATTTACAATTGTTTATGAAGAGAATCCTGTTAAAAATTCAAATCAGTTTTTATTATTTTATTGTAATTACACACTGTTCTAAGCATTTATAACATAATAATGACAAATACTTGCAAGAATTATTTACTTTTATTTCTCGTGAAAAAAGGGTGAAAAAATGTATTCAAAGGACAATTCCTGACACATTTATTGAGAAAAAGACCAAGTGGACATTTCTAATTATAGTGTGAACTGTCATGTTTTTACTTTTGTACCCCATGTGCACAAATAAGTTATTATTGTGCAAATTTTTATTTTCAGATGTTTGCTCAAAAATATGAGGTTACATACCGCATATGTTCACATTGGCATCAAAATAAAAAAAAAAGTCAAAAATTGTCAACAGGTACTCTAATTATTTGTGTGTTTCTACTTCTTACTGAATTGATACTGAATCGAATCGCCACCTAAAGAATCGAAAATCAAATCGTGAGGTTCTTAACAATGCCCAGCCCTAATAGAGAGTATGCCAACTTATTTATTTTAGTCTCCAGACATTGTACCCAACTCTGAATCACCTCTGGAAGCATGCTGCCTTTTTCCTTGAAATGGTGTAGGCAGGACCTGCCTCACTCTTGACTCTGAATTGGCCGGGGCTTGTTAGTGTCTTCTTTTATGCTTGGATGTTAAGTATCCTCCGATATTGACCCTGTTTCCAACACTGGCCTAATTTGGCATGAACAGATACCAGTTACTGATGTTTATCTGTCAGGTCACATCAATTGATAGCTTTCGCATGATGTCACACACTTGCCTGGCGGGTAAGAAATTATTCCCTCTGCTAAATATCATTGAAAACCGAAATGTCTTAATGTGTTTTAACCAGGTTATTTATTTGTTTATTTTTATTTTTATTTTTCAAAGAAAGAAACTCTTTTATCGTCAGATGGAATAACTGTTAATGCTGTCAAATGCTCTGTTGGGTCTGTGAGCCGCAAATATGGCAGGAAGAACAGACTTCTACTCCTGACATAAGTTTCTGAGTTAACCTGATCAGAAGGTACTTGCTGTAATGAGGTTGCTACCCCCAAACACTGACTAAAAGTGGCAGCTGATAGTGATTCTGATGCTTAAAAGAAATAACATTACTGACCTAATATTAGCTCATACTTAGGGTCTATTGAAGAAATTCTTGTTACCACCTCCTTAACTGGTGAATAAACAAGAGGTTGACATACTTAAAACTGCAAGTGTTCCTGTACATTATTAATATAGTTGTAGGAAAGGAAGTATTTTAAAATAGCATGGTGTGTAAACACACCTAAGGTGGTGGTTTTAGCAATTTGATTGATGTCCCAGGTGCTGTAACAGGTTCAGAGGGCTTAAAATGTTTATTTTGCATCAATATCTTCTTTTTCCCAGAGTTTGAATGGGATGTAAATGTGCAGCCCCACACAGATGAAACTCTTTTTGCTCTCCAGCCCTGTTTGCTTGTCACATGACTAAAAGTTGTCAGCAAAATGCTGGTTTCTAGCACATCCAGTGATAGATCCAGAGAACATTTATTGGTACTTAAATGTTAGCATTTGTCAAGAACTGCACCAAAAGATAAAAACATAGGATTTAGTCTGGGCAACAAGCTGAATTGTTGTTTTAAGCATTTTATCAGTATAAGCCCTGATGTTCACAGTATGTTGATCACTACCTTTTTCGGTCTGTTGGACAAGGATTTTAATTTGCATCAATTAAAGGTAGATCGGTTCATAATTTGTGGTTCCCTGAGATATGTAGCATTGTAAATGGAGCTTCCATTAGCTTGCTTCCTCCATCACAATTTCAGTATAATCTTTACTACCTGAAGCCAAGCAGAAAAAAAGTGAAGTGTCTTTTCGAAAGAGTCATGTTAAACACAGGCTTTTTAGCCCTTTCCATATGGGTCACCAAAGAATCTGGGGCATAAATTAAGAGTATACTCACTCCACCAGGCACCATTACACCACAACCCAACCATTTAACCAACAGCAACCCTGCTATCTCAATATAAACCTTAGAATCAAATTAACAGTGAATGATGACTAAACTCAACTTATTTGCTCCTCTGCACCCACTGACTTCTAATTTTTATCCGTTTTTTTTTTAACACTTTGTTGAGCATTTTGCACTGAAAATTATAGAAAGTATAGGATAAGAGTTGACAAAATGCTGCTAAATGCACACTAAGTTGAATCTGAACCACTTTGGCAGAGTCTCGGCAACAACTGCACATTATGAGCCTCCCTTAAGTGGTGTTATTGGAGTGCAAATGTGTTGTATTGCATTAAATTTTATGCCTGGTAGTTTTATTGTCTCCATCCGCTGTAGAAATCTTTACTCAAACTGGCTTGTTAAATTGTTATAATCTATGTAGAGCTGTTTCCACTCAACTGTGGAGTGGCTTAGTGTTGTTTTACTATTTAAAGGCTTTAATGTCAAATTCAAATGCAGAATAGTGGGTTGTGATCGCTTTTTGTGAGGGAGGCACATCCGATGGATACCTGTCACTGTGTTAAACAAGTTGTGTAAACAGTTTATTTACTAGAGTATGGCTGTCACATCTCCTCTCTTTTTCTTTCACAGTTTCAGTCTATCCCATCCTCCCCATGCTTCCCCTCACCTCTCCTCTCTAGTTTTTATCGGGTGGATTAACTGCATTCCCTGAAGTAATCCCCTTTCTCCCACCTGATTTACTGGCAATACAGCGCTTTTAAGTCTCAGTCTCCCCACACTGATCTCCCAGGGGCCAATGGCCTCTCATAAAAGGAAGGCAAATTGTTAAGATGGGCTGGCTGTGTTTTCCTCTTTTCAGCTGCATGTTCCGCTCCAGGCTAGTTCAGTGGCCAGCCAATTCAGCTCACCTTTCTATTTGAGCCATCGTGTTTCTGGTGGCATCAATGGAGGATATCATCTTAAAGGGTAACAACAGCTTCACTTATCTTAAGTGGTGCAATTGCCTTGAGGAAATGACAGTAAGACCTAGAATTTACTGTACATTCTTGCACTGTGATTGACCTGTCTGTCATGGACGAGGCACAGAAACAGGGTAACGAATGCACAACAGTAAAGTAACTGCATTGGTGGATCTACAGTGCATTATTACCTTGTATTTATCACATCCCTATGGCCACAAGCAGTTTTAAGATACATTTCCATTTAAGACTTCCAGTTAGATGATTAGCAGAGGGCAAAATACTGTGTGTAAATATTACTCAGCTATGTAAAGCATTAATGTTTCATGTGGCCATGCTGTGTCTTTGATTAATGACTCTATATGTTTGTTTACAGTTGTTGTCATTGCCACTAACAAGTAATGGGTCCATTAAGACCTTAAAACACAGATTTGTTTAATGGCTTTTTTCCATAATTTATCTCTGTGTGGTGGGCTTTAGCTTCTGATTTTCATGATTCTAAAAGGATCATCTGATGTAATTACATTTAAAGAGGACATGATCAGTTTTGTTTCTAATCCTAATTAAGATATTTCTCACAAAAATGTTTGATCTTTTTTTTACCTATTTCATCAGTGGATTGCACTGTAAAAGTGGTTTGTAAGAAGGTCCTAAGCATTAACTGGTTTTGATTGGTTTGAAAATCAGGGGGTATTTCTTTTTTTCTCTCATTTAAGCAACTTACAGCCTATAGGTAAAAAAGAGGAGACTTGGTGAGGCAAAGTAACAAGAATAACTAAATATTTTTGTGTGATTGTTGAAGAAGACAGATTTTTGTACAACACAACTCTTTTATATGTGACTAACCAAGTCCAACATGCTCACTGTATTGCACATTTTCACATCTACCCTCCAGCAAAACGTACATTTACATCTCAGCTGTGCATTTAACACTTTATAGACACAAGTATTTAAAAACTTTTGTATGTTTGAAAACAGTGTGACTTTATTTATTGGCAGGGCTTACCAGACACATAAGCCACTGCTGGCTAGCAAGTTGTTTTTGTCTTGTTCTGAACTATTACAGCACAAAATGCAGGTTTTTCTGGGTATTTGAGGTGATTTATATTCTTCAGGACTGAGGGTGTTGCTTGAGAAAATTTAACAAAAACACTGACCAACGGAAGCAGGCTGAACAAATTATAGTTTTGAGACACTCCTTTGTTAGACCCTGTTTTTCAAGCATTTGGATAATCATTAGTTTTGTGTGCACACTAGCTCACAATGCATTTTCAATATGTCCTCAGTGATCACCTTATTTACACCCATCCAGCCTTCACTTTCTGAGTACTCTTGGATGTAATGTGCAGTAAAGTGAGAATATTGAGGACGAATTAGCCACAAGCTAAGGTGCTAGTGTGGGGTAATTTTTGTATTGTAATTACAACTCAATTTGAGTCAAATTGTCACTGTGTTTGCCTGTGAGCCACTTCAAAAAGCTGATTCATAACAATGTGGGCAGTCTTGACAGTTTCTTTTTTTTTTGTTTTTTGCTTTTGTTTGTTGTGTTTACTAAAGGACATAGAAAACCACACCATAGTTCAAATGAAGAGCCCTATGTCATAAGAAAGATAGGCTCCTTCCCAGTCTTGTTCTTCCATCTTTCAGTTCATCTGTCCATCCATTAATCCATCCATCCATCCATCCATGATGACTAACAGACTTTAAATGTTATTTCCAATTTCCAAATCACCATAGAGACAGTTGCCATTGTTTGTGCAAGATGATGCAATAGATTTTTCTACTTTCTGCCCCTCAGTTTTGATTCCAAACCTATATTATTCATACAGAAAATCCCTGTCAGCTTACATAGGTTATGTCTCTATGATGCAAACCACATACAATCCACTTTATTGTACCCAGTGGACTGGAGACCATGTTGATCCCACCATGATGTAATTTAGGGGGGTCGGGGATTGTGCACCAACTGTGCATTGTGAGTTTAATGGCTTTATTAAATGGCTCTAAAAATGTCTTGGGGAAAATATGTACACACAGGCGTGCATCAACAGCCACAGAGCATCTGTGCAATAGCAAAAGGCAAAAAAAAAAAAAAAAAGGTATGGCAACGCACACCTCCATTTTGAAATCTCACATGTATGGACCCTTTTGCAGCTTGAATGCCATTTCATTGGTTGCAGTGAAATATGTGTTGACACTGTAGCATCAGTCTGATAACCCTACTATAAATCCAGCTTGGTTGTTAATGGAGTTAGTCTATCTGCAAACATATGACAGCTTCAGTGTGCCTGCTGTCAAATAACAATTGCTCTTGAAGTCTAAGAATACTGTACCAAGTAAGCTTTTGCTAATAGAGCCATAATGTACAGACATCATTTAAATTTTAGAAGCAATACATAACTTGGCATGCATAAATAGGTCAAAACAAATAACAAAAAAAAAAAAAAAAAAACTGGGACAGATGTATAGGTAGAGATGCAATGACTATGAAAATGTGGGCCATACCAACACCAATCTGGGGCTGATATGTCTTTCTGGATACTTATTATAGTTTAATTCTCCCACAAAACCAACATTTTCTCTTAAAATAGATCAGAGTTTTTTAGGCAGTGTACTCATTCTGCTTATTAAAAACTTCTGTCAAATCAGCAGTTGTATGTGCTAACTGCTAACAATAAACCCACATTGATTAAAATCAGTGGTAAACTGATACAACTCTATGCATGAGGAAACATCAAGTCTGTGTATGTATTTTCATTTTTTTTCTCTCATTAAAAAGTGTGTGTTTTGAGTCAGGCATCTTTTTGTTTTTTGGAGTGATTGAATAGCCTCATTTCATCAGAAAATTTTGTAAAAAGAATTGGCTTTGGAATCCACTCAAGTTTAGTTGCATCATATATCTTATCTTCTTTCTATTTATCTTTTAATTTGCTTGGTTATTTTAAATTTATTGAGGTTTCTGCCTGGCACTGAAGTTCAGATGCATCTGTTTCAAGCTTTGATATGTTAGTCACTATTACACTTTAGCCCATTTAATTAATTAGTATGGATATATTTAAAACAGAAGTGCTCATAGAGCACAACCCTCCTCAAAGACATCTCAGACATTCTTGGCCAAGTTAACAGTGAAAATGTGGAAAACTGCACTACAGATGCAACCACTTCAATTTCCCCCTTCCAGCCAAATGCTTGTCAACTTCCAGCAACTAACCAGCCAAGTCCCAGCCAGGGAGTACCTAAATTTCACAATTTTCATGTGTATTTGATACAGTTGCAGGGTGTTCCTGTGAGTTGGCACTTCCCTCACAAGAACATGTCCAATGAGCTTCAGCCTTTGCCCTTATTCAAGTAGTGTTAGTGTTAACCAGTAACTACATTCTTGTCTGTCAAGACTCACTCAAGGAAAGTGGGGGAAATTGACGTGGCTCAGTTGGTGTCTTGCACTGTTTAAAAGTCTTTTAAAAAAATCTTGGATCCACATTCATGTCAGCACCAAAATTCTATCACTTCTATCTTGTGTTATGACCAAGATTCCCTGAAAATTGCATCAACATTCAACATGTTTTGATTTATCTTTCTAAGTGACAGACAGACAGACAAACACTGGCAAAACCATGACCTCCTTGGCAGAGGTAAATATAATGACCCTGTACACATTTTGATAAAGTCTAATGAAGCACCTGAGAGATTCATCATGGTTCACCACCTTCCATACACAAATCTCCAGCCCCGTTGCATATTCATGGAGTTAAGTGCACCTCCGAGTCACAGATGACTCATGGTATGTTTTAAAGGACTTAAAATAACTCAATCACAGGCAACTTAGGATACAATAGGAAATTGAATCATCTGTTTTGAGAGTCCCCCCTTGTCTCCACCCTCTTGTTTAACCGTCACTGTAATGTCTCAGTGTAAATGTTACCAAGTTAAAACATTCATGAAAACTTTGCAAGTAAAAACATTCATTAACACTTTTCAATTTTTAGGTTAAATGTGTGTTTATGGTCACTGTTGATTTGAACTTATGAACCCAGAGGAAAACAAAAGCAACTTCCTGAACCTGGAAGGCCATGTTTCTTGATAAAATTGTACAAAAGCAGGACTGTGTGAATTAAAAAAACATGTCTTAGGAAGATGTTAACTCTAAAAACAATTTCATACTGGTGGTGTTTACCTAATAGCCCTTGTTGAAGATAGGTTTTAAGGCCATACAAGTGTTGATGGATAAAAGGGACTTATCTTAAGCAGTACATTCACAGTTGGCTTTACTCCTCCACTCTTCATCTCATGAACGAGCTGTCAGGGTTTGACTCTTAACAGCCCAGCACTCTTTTTGTTATGGCCTGGGTGCCATTATTGAACTGTAGATTAATTTACCAGAGCCCAATGTTAATGCCCAGAAACTGCTCTGTGGCAACAAAGTCAAGCAAAAGAGGCCTAGTAAAGGGTTCGCAAAGGTATAAATGGCTGCATATAATTACATTCAGTCATTTAAGGGTGCTTTTCCAGAAAGAGTCATTTCATTCTTCTTAGAAATTTACCCATTATGACTCTTGAGTTCTGATCGATTGGACCTTTTATGTTCATTTCTCTTTTCTTTTGACTGACATTTATCTGCAGGATTGCCTTTTTATGTTGGTTTAAGTTGATGCAGTGTGACTGTTGGGGAAAGAAATGACAGCTTTATTTTTCTTTTGTCTTATCCCTTAGCAAACATCTTTTCTACATGATGCATGGCACACTTCAGGTGAAACAATTTGAAACACTACTGCAGATAACTAAAATATTTTTGAATGATTCAGCTACAATAGTATATTGTATAGATATAGTTTCTGCCACCCAGCAATTGCCAATATTCGCTCAGATTTGTCGGCAGCAATTCATGATTCAAATCTTCAACTCAAGTAAATCCCAAGGGTGCTCAATAAAGTAGTGCAGGCAAAAGTCCAATGCAGAAGTGAGTAAGTATTTAGCACTTCCTGGTTCCCAAAAGTACAGAATATCCATTTTGGACACACACTAAATTTTAATTCAGAATTTGAAATAATAACATGCATCTAATATTTCCTTCTTTTGAATATTCTTTCAAAGTTCTTTTAATTGTATTTTTTTTAGATAGAAAAAGACCTACGAACATCAGCATGAACTAAGGTAGAGAAACAAAGAAAGTACTCAGGTTAATCTTTGTTCACATCCCAAACCTTGCAGCCTGTGTTGAGGTATTAAAGGTCTCTCAAGGAGCTGTTTGATTTATTAGTTTCAAGAAACTATTGTCTTTTTGAGACCGTCTGTAGGCAGACAGAGACAAGAAACACACAGAGAGAATTCAATATATGCTCTCTACCAATGCATTCTAATGAGGATGAGTTCTTTCTAATTACCTCCATGTCTGCTTCAAATAAATGGATGCACCTATTTTGTGTGTCTTGGCTTTTTCAGATATTAATGAATGCGAAAGGGACCCGTGCAAGAATGGAGGCATTTGCACAGATCTGGTTGCCAACTATTCCTGCGACTGCCCAGGAGAGTACATGGGAAGGAACTGTCAATACAGTAAGTGTTCATTAATCTTTTTATCACTGCCCAAAATTATTGTTCTTTTAAACAGTTCATTTTATTTTACTTGATTTCAGACATTTGAAAATGAGTTTCCTTGTTTTTGTATTTGTTTTTTATTAACCTAAACTACATAGGGAGTTGAACAAGCCAAGTGACAGACTTAAGTACATTGTCTGTCACACCTCCAGTGCCGAGCCCACCAAATCACATAGTGTGGTCTAGATCCCCCCAGAGAAGGCCATCTTAATAGAACCTGGATGTCCTGCTGAATTTGATTAGCATGTTTATTCTAGCCAGTGCATGTTTTCTGAAATCAGTTATATTCTTTTTTAATGACATTGGTGTTCAGATCCTAAGGAACTGACATTTCCTTAGCAGTGTCGCTTACTCTCCGTCAGCTCCTGTTTGTTTAAAGCATTAATTGCATCAGGGTGTAATTAACTTTTATTGTCTGGGCTCCAACCTTATTACTCCTCAAAGATTTATTTTACATGCAGCCTGTTCCATTTTAGTCAGTCAACTCACATTTGTAGTCATTTAACACATTCATTGCAGCAGGAGAGTTTGGCACCTGCACTCTCGCCTCATCACTCCTAGCAAATTTAGTACGAATGCAGAATTTGAGGAGTGATGAGACAGTTTCTCAAACCTCCCTGTAGAAGCCTACAGGTAGAAGCTGGGGTGGTGGGGGGCTGAAAGCAATAATGCAGTGCTGGTGTTGGAAACGCTGGTAGGACAACAAAAAATATAATCCAGAAATCTACAGTTTAATTAGGCTGCAAATACGTTGGTTGTTTGTCATGTGACTGGATACTGAGGTATCACTGCAGCTTGAGTTGTCTGCCTGAACCAGCTTGCAGGGGTCCCTCCACATCTTTAAATAAAATATCATTATATTTAGGGATGGGAATTGAGAAGATTTTATCGATTACAATGCCATTAAAAATTCTGCATATCAATCTGATTTTTTATGGATTCCTTTATCAAGTCCTGCTGATTTTCTGTGTGGAAAAATGTTGGCCTTTATAGGTTTTTCAGGGGTCAACAATGTCAAATGCAGCATTCATAATATTCAGCACAGTGCAGGATGATTCTGCAGGTTGCTGCTGTTTCCACTTACTGCCATGATTTTTTACTCCTTTGTATCATTTTTGCCAAATGCCTTTGATGAGAGCGAGAGGTCCTTGATATGCAAAGCATGTAGAGTAAAGTGGAAGGTATTGATAGGGGAATTGATCAACAAAAACACTAATGAAATTAACTATTTCAGGGATTTGTTACCGATTCTCAACTTGAATTGGTTTTAGATCCCATTCCCAATTATATTGTTGTGCTGGACATGATTGTAAACAGAATGGACCCTAATGATGCTTGTTTGGACAAACGTGATAAAATATTAAGGTTTACATTGTTATTTATTGATATAGTTCTGATGTTTGTGATCAATTTTCATGCATTTATTCATTTAATTATTTTTAAGTAATTTGTTTGTATGTCTTTATTTGTACTTATTGTTAACTTATTGACCAAATAATGAGAGGCTTTACAAAAACCCAGAGAGCTTCAGAGCTCAGAGCTGTCTTGTGTGTTTGCTGTGCCATTGGGGGGATTTTCTTCACTTTGTTCAGAATTAATGTATCAGTGGTCTTAAAGCCCTAAGCAAACCTCAGCACTGCTAATCCAAATGTGATTCATCAGATTTCTTTATCCCTCGGCAGGTGCAGCACAGTCGTTCAGCAGAAATTCTTGAACAAATCTCCTCTGTAAGAGTTCACTGCAGTTGTTTTTATAAAGTAAATAACAGAAGGCAGGGAGGAGTCGCTCTGAATGTGGAAAACTCAAGAAAAAGATTTAATCTTGCTCACTGAACGTGTGCAAAGCTCCATTATCTGTGTAATGATTTTAATTTACATTTCCCTTTTCTGTCTCAATATTTGTTGAGCATATTATACACCCATTATTTCAGCTTTATTTATTCACAGTGTTGCAGCAGAGTCCATAAGGGTACTGATGATTTGTTTTGAGGGTTTTTTGCTGCTCAGTACACTGCATTTAAAATGTAAGAAACACCAGAGAAGAAACTGCTGACAAGTTGAACTATGTAGATACTTTTTCCATTTCATTCAAATCCCAGAAGGTGAAAAGGCCAAGAGGCCCAACATTTCTTCTCTCAGTCAAGATGCAAACAACCCAGAACAGCCCTAAAGCACTAAATCAGCACTATAACACTTTTTATTTATTTTTACCATTCCATATCAAGTTCATTATTTAACAACCAGCCACACTGCAGTCAAAACAGTTTTAGAGTGAGACCAATCTTTTTTCTGGCAAGTGCTTCATGTTAGAAAAAGAAACAAAACTGGCTGAATAAAAAGCTTGGCCCACAAATTTGAGATGCTCTACCATGTTAATTACAAATGCACAAGAAAAAAAACACTGTTTCAGTTGTATAATATTAGTTTGTTTGCCCAGTAATCCTGCATTTTTCACACAATAACACCAGCGTTATTGTGTACAGAACTGATTGATTTTGATTTTTGCTTTAAGAGATGTGTCATTAAGGTGTTAAAAAGCTTATCAAAAGTATTGATTGAAGAGTTTAGAGGGGCACTGAAACACACAGAAGTGAATATGAAGCAGCATCACTACATGCACAACAATTACACCAGAAAAACGAAAGCTGCAGGGTTTCTTCTCTGTATTCAACAGAAACACAAGAAGGCTCTTTGGATGCACGAGAGAACCTCTGGTGATCATTTTGGAGCAGATATACTACAGAACTTTGATGATGTGCAGTGGAAACAAGTTTTCTGATGTCTAGACCCACATTTGAGTTTGTGTTATCCCCAATCAGATAAACTTCTGCTGCGGAGGTTGTTTTTTTTCTGTCCCTTCACGTCTTTCAAGGACTTGACACTGATTCATGTGTCATGCAGTAAGGATGCAGTGTTACTAAGATCAGTGTAATGTTTCTCTTTTGACTGTAATATTTGAAAAATGTCATGAATTAGAATTTTTAAACGAAGGCACCTCACCCTTTAATGATTAATGTCTGTTAATATCAATCAGTGGTCAGGTTGCATCTACAAAAAAAAAAAAAAAACTGCCCATGTATTGTTGATTTACTTGTTTTTTTATTCTGCTGTCATTCCTAATACTGACTGCCATGGTTTTACACATGTTGCTTTTTCAGTCAACAGCTGCACATGTGTAGGCTACACACTCATGCACTCACATGAATACAAGCAGGTGTATATTTTCCACTCTTATTTGTCACAGGTGGAACCAGTGATGTATGTCCGATATTTGTGTTGTTTACTTCTTATTATTTCCCTCATCCCCTCTCTCTGCTGCATGCTCATTAGTATTGGTGTGCTGGCATTAATTTCAGCGGGGCTCTAATTTGTTTAGGCTGTTGGTAGGGCTTGTGGGAGATGGATTCAGCTGTCACATCACGGTTGCGGTGGTGTTAGTGATGTGTGCTGTCGCGAGGCTGATGTATGCTCAGAGGCCAGCAGGCCAAGGCCCCAGGGCTGACTGGCTCTGTGGCTCTGACGGACGGCTGGCAGGCAGCTCGTTAAAATTGGCCCATCATCGCCGCAAGGTGAGAGGGACCATGGCTGTGCAATAGTGTCGTGCCACAACAACCACATAGAATATGCAAGAGAGCTGCCCAAGAGGTGCAACATGTAGAAAAAAAAATATGAGACTGTGTTTATGCAACATTTCACCTCAGCTCTTGTAAAAGGTGATAATAAGGTAAACCACATGCAGGCATTCTTTCAGGTGTTAAAACATGTGTTGTAATGTGGCACTTGTACCTGGGAAGAAGAGTCCTTTACATAAACAGCAGCGGCTCCCCACCTTTTAGCACCATGGAGGTGGGGGGTCGACGCACAAATGAAAACACATGAAATGCCTAATAAATACAAACCACCATGACGCAGGATCAGTAGAGGCCACAACCTTTTTCCTTGAAGGTTTGCATGGAACAGGATTGGTGCATCAGTTAAAACAGAAACCATGTAAACTGATGCTTTTCAGCTTAGTGTGAGTCTGTTTGTGACAGATTTAAATAGACTGCTGATCCACAGTAATATAAATCTCATCTATAACACTTTAATATATAATATGCAGGGGGGAAATACATTTATTCATTTTTATCTATGTATGGCTCCAAATGATGACTCCATATGGAACCAAATGATCCACCTCTGGGTACTTAGTACTTGTACAGTACAAGACCAGGTGGTTGGAGTCTCTTAATACAGGGTTTGTAAGGGTGCATAAAATTTCTAATGCTTGCAACTTTATGTTAAACTATTTAAACAAGCCCATCATTGCTTTTTCAAGTTTTATATGCCTCTTGGTCTTTTCTGTATCTCCCTGTGTGTGAACGAGTATTTTGAATCACAAGGCAACGAAGGGTCGGATATACGAAGATCCCAAATAACAAGCGCTAAATTGCTTGTGCAAACAAAAAAAATTGCACATGCTATTAGTAGGCATGTTGTGGGTGATCTACTATGACTCATAACAGGTGCTAAAGTGGTGCAGACCTCCTTATTTAGAGGAGGATTTTGCGTTTGCTATCAGCTGTCACCATGGAGATTTTGGGAGCACAAAGTGGCCGTAAATACAAAATTAAGTTTGAAGCCATTGAATTTGAGGCAAATAAACTGGTGAACATCTTAGCGTTGCCAGAAGAAATGTGATTTGGGAAGCCATCTGTGAACAACACACAGCTTAAAACTGGCATTGCTGGGTAGACGATATGTCTCTAGTATTTATTTCTGACCAGAGGTTGCGGTAACCTTTATTGCTGTCTGTCATTTTGACGGACAAGGTTGTCCCTTTTCCGTCATGCCATTTTTTTATCCATAATTTTTGATTTTCCTTTTCTGATTCCAGTTAAACATAATCTAAATGACAGCATTCACATAGTTACACTCACTGTGCGAAATACTCATCAGTATTCAGGAGGGTCCCAATCTATCGGTTATTGCGACATACTGATCTAAATTTTCTCAAAATGCAGTAAGCCTATAACATTACAGAATATACCAGTGAAAACTGGGCAGGATTAAAAACATTATTAATATCTCATGTGAATTTAACTTAAAATGTTTGTGATTGCATTTTTTTTCATCATATATAGTAAACAATTAGAAAAGGAGGCCGACAAATGAAAATATGAACAGAATCAGCACTGCGGAGAGCGCAGCGCAACTACAGTGCACAATCAGCGCAGGTCACAACCATTGCAGGTAACAAGGGTCTTATATTTCTGCACTGGCTGTTTATTTGGCAGTGCAGAAACATAAGACTGGTGTTTGCTGGTGCTTGTGGCTGCTACAGCTCGTGCTGTAAACACAATAGCGGCTGTAAAATCACTTCCACTAAATGGATCATTATTTCTCATTCCACAGCCGTCTGTGTGACGGCAGCAGTGGTTGGAGGAATAAGTGTTCAGAAATATTTAGTGCTTCATTAGGCAATCTTATAAGCTACAGAAAACATATAGACATATAGAATATATATTCAGTAAAACTCATGGCATGACAGGCTTGTGATTTTTATTTTAAAAAAAATGTTTGTGTGCAAAAGTCTGTCAGACTGCTGTAGCGGTTCTTGTGTTAACACTAGAACCGCTATGAAGGGGATCTTTTTTACAAAGGTTAAATGACCTCCTTCATGACGTATTAAGAGCGCAAAAAGAAAGGGTGTTAAGGAATGACTCCAGGTATTTCAATGTTGGACCCAAAAGCTGAATTACGGAAGCAGATGAACAGTTGACAATGGTTTTATTGGTTAAACACTTCCAACACAGGGGATTAGGGGGAAATCCAGTGAACGTGAGGGACTTCAGTGAAGAAGGTGAATTTTTAGAGGTGGTCGGTGTGGTGAGGGCTCGTGGAGAACACTGCGAAGAGAGGGAACAGAGATAAGGTGAATACATCGGTGAAGAACAGGAACAAGCAGTCAAAAAAAACATTCCAAAGCAAAAAACTCCAAAGTGGAGATCCAAAAAGCTTAAAGCTAACAAACAACAAGTCTAAAGCGAGAAGATACGGCCAGAACAAACCACTGTGGTTGAGGAAATGCACCGGCGCTGTAGAAGTGTCCAGGAGCCGGTTAAATAGAGAGCGGTGATTAGGTGATCTGATGCAGGTGTGTGGCTGCAGCAGCGGTGTGCAGGGGAAACCACGCCCACTCCCCAAGCAGCAGAGAGCAGAGGAGCAGTTAGGGAGGGGGAGAATAACACGGAGAGGGAGGAATCCTCACAAAGGCCTTTCTTTACGCATGTGTCTGCTTGAGTATAATGGCACACTGGATCACCCCTCCTTTTTCCAGTCCTTCATAATTACAGACAGCCTCCAAATCTTTCCATCATTCATCAAAAAATTCAGTCAGTGACGGAAAATATTTGGTTTATGCTGTTTATGACAACCCAAACATGTTGACACATGCATGGAAGATTCTCTCTCTCTGTCGTCAGCCATCTGTGTGCAATGCTGTGCCAGTTTGCACCTGCCTTTCAAACGTGTTAAATATAGATGCAAAAACACTGACTGCAATCAGTTTCAAGTGAAATTACATTGTAAGTGCTAAATGCTTACAGACACAATCTTCTCTGCACCCTTTTAGTAGATCATCTTTGCACGCGCTATCAAGTTTGCATGTGATTTTAAACACGCAAACCTTTAGTAGATCTAGCCCAAAGTCTGCAACATCAAGACTTCTTCGATGGCGAAGGGTACCAGTTGCTACTTGAAACAGCTGATTCCTCTGTTACCCCTGACTGGACCTACCAGTGTGGTGTCCACTGTTTTGTCAGTAGTTCAAGCTCAGTAGCTCAGGTTAGCAAGTCCCGCACAGAGTGTTGAAGTAATGCAGAGTCATTGAAAACATGGTGCTAAACTGTACTGACCCTGCTGGGCCCTGATGGAAACAAGGGCCTTAGTGACATGAGTTCAAACAGAGCATCTCAGACAGACTGAGAATAGAGGTGGATCAGGGGTATTCAGTTTGTGAAAACTGTATAAGATATTTTAAACAGTAGTGATGAAGAACACGCTTTGTAAGTCATGTAATTGAATATGAACCCACGTGAAGTTTAATTATGACGACTTTAAAACTGAAAAGTGCTCAGATTTTGGATAAGGTGCCCGGAGGTGCATTTGAATGTAGTTTTAATGAGCACCAGTATGGACACTTGATAATCAGAAAACAGGATGCAAAGTCCACTTTCAAGTCAGGCGGTTTTGAAACATAAGTTATCTCTGATTTTTATTATTTTGCCTTCATTCTATAGAATGCCAATAAAAAAGTAAAACTTTTTTTTCAATGTTTTATTTCAATAAAAATAATTGGAAAGTGAAACAGTTATATAAAAATAGATATAACGCAATTATCCAAAGGTTTTTTGGGGAAAAAAACAAACATTTTTTGAGATAAGAAGTCCATGAATTTTTCAGTTTCACTTTGTTTAGTTTTCAGTAAACTTTGAAAGCCCTCGTTAAATTAAATTGTATTCAAATTTTTATGAGTATTCCTAATACACCAAGGTTATATTTATCTAAAGCTGTTAGGGTCAGGAAATGCCAGAAAAAAAAACACTCAAAACTGCTCATATTTCACCTTGAAAAGCTGGATAACCATGCCTGTTTAAAGTCACCAAAAAGATAATGGAAAAAATAGCCATGTCATTTTGCACTCCATGTATCAGTTAGTTTTGACACCCTCACATTACACATAACACATAACACATTTTAGACTGGTGAGTAGGCAAATTGTAATTATTCCATATTATATATGATGTCATTATCATAATGTTCAAACCATGCAGTGCCCTCTGGGGGTCACATGAAAGGTGTTTTTTATAAATCCATTTTTGAGCTGTGCTCTGTGTTCAGTGCCACATATCGAATGTTTGCATACTAATGCTCTGAACCAAGATGGTGAACATAGTAAATGTTACCTTTAACTAGCCTCACTGTGATGGAATTGTCATTTTAGATCATTTTACATGATAACATGAGAAATTAGCCTAAAGCCCTAGGCTCTTCAGAGATAAATGCACAGATTTTTTTTCCTCTTTTTTCACACACACACCCACACACACACACACACACACACACACACATATATATATATATATATATATATATATATATATATATATATATATATATATATATATACATATATATATATATATATATATATATATATATATACATATAAAAATCATACACTGTGCAATTCCGTTGGACCTTTGCTGCACTTTCTGCGGCACTGACAAGACATGTTCCTATTCCATTGCATACAGGTTGCATTAATGCTTATCATGCAAACGTCCATGTTTTTTTCATTTAGAGCCAAGGTCCGGAGAGCAGGGATTCAACTGGTAGAGCTATGAAATGATGTCATGCCATTTTTTTCGTAAACCAAACAGCCAAACTTGCATTTAACATATACATGAAACTGAAAGATTTTCATAGGTGGGTGCTGTTTACAGCAGAGCAATTTCTCGTTGCAGCTTGAAGTGGAACCGTCATAAGAAGTGCTGTGACTGTTTTTGGAGTTTTTGTGTCATTTTCTTTTATTGTTACCTCTCTACTCTACTGATGTGACAAAGGGCGCTGTGAAGACTTGCATTTGTAAATAAAGCTGTCAGCTGGTCATCTGTCATTGGTCTGGTCAACCCACCAACCCTCCAACTAATAATCAAAAGCGCTTTCACATTGCATTTATACTAATGCGTTGCTCCATCATCATTACACCTCGAGACATTAACATTAGTTCTGTGAGGATGTAATATTTGTGTCAATTCACAGTGTGATTCATCTTTGGAGGAGCAGAAATGTCAAATACACACAAAGGCAGGTACACACAACATAGTCATCTTCTCCCCAGTGTGCCCCCCCTCTCACCAACATTATGCCTCTGATATAACCTCTGGAGATGGAGCAAATGGAGGATCAGCTTGTCCTCCTCCCCTTCCGTCTCTGCAACATTCACGATGGAGGTGAAACGTCACAGAGGTGAAAATATTATAGCTTGAAGTGGCAGGGCAAATGGTGCCACAGACAATCCCCAAAGTGCCTGTAAAACTCAGGACTTAAGCACTTTATGTGTACTACACCAATATGATGGACAGATCCCTTATGTTTAGCTTTTATATTTCAGTGAACTACACTTAAGCTTACATATGTATTACCAAACTACAAATATATTGATTTAGGTATAAATTTAAAGAGAGTGGCATGGTAGCACAGCAGGTAAGTACTTGTGTTTCAGAGCAAGAAGACTGCTGGTTCCACTCTTCGTGTCGAACGGGGTCTTTCTGTGTGGAGTTTGCATGGTCTCACTGTGCCAGTGTTGGTTTTCTCAAGGCGCTTTTGTTTCCTCCCACAGACCAAAAACATTCTCGTCAGGTTGTGACTCTAAATTGCCCTTAGGTATGAGTGTGAGCCTGAGTTGTTGTCTGTGTCTCTATGTGGCCATGTGAACAGCTGGCAACTGATTGAGGGTGTACCCTGCCTCTTGCCCAATGTTAGCTGTGTTAGACTCCAGCCGCCACAACCCCAAAAGGGATAAGTGGTATAGATGATGGCTGGATGGATATTATACAAGACTACCCTATGTACCAACCCTCATTCCATTACTTGATACCATTCAATATTATGTATATATATATATATATGTATATATATATATATATATATATATATATATATATATATATATATATATATATATATATATATATATATATATATATATATATATATATATATATATATATATATATATACACACATATATATATATATATATATATACACACATATATATATATATATATATATATATATATTTTACTTCAACATTGATGTGTTACTTACAATTGCTAATCCGCTCATGTCAGTTTGGAAAATCACTGTCACGTTTACCTCACATTTACTACACAAAATGTCGCTTTATATCACCTAATTACCCTCTTGCTTCGCAGAACGCTGTAGATTGCCCTGGGCTTACACTTGACTCTCTTACATAACAATTGCATATACTTGCAAATTTCCTCATTTCTTCCTCATCACACATGGTCTGCCTTTTTGTTCAGAATGTGTTTCTGGATTTAACCTTTTAACCACTAACATATGGATTTCTATTGTCATTTCCTTTTTTCTTGTGTTACCATGGATATAAAGCCACAAAAATGATGCCGAAATGATATTAGAAGGGTAAGAGTTATGTCAAATTTTGAAAGACTACATATTTAACACAATCCTATGTTGGGGGGAAATGTCAGATATCACTGATAAAAAGAAATTTTAATTCACCAATTGGACATCTTTTTTTCTCTCTCATAATTTAGAGACTTTCCATATTAGGATACTGCATCCACCTACAACCTCCTCTCATTTGTCTGGGAGAAATGAGTCACACAGAAGGAAGAGCTAGTGAAGCAAGAGTAACTTACCATGGTGGAAAACACAAGCACTGCCTTGCACATCCACACAAAGACAGAGATACACTCTTAGCTCTCATCCAGTCGCGAATTGTTCCCCTCGGACTGTCCTCAGACATTAGTCACTGTCTCTCCCCAGCCCCCCCCTGTTGCCTCATACCCCACTGTTAGCAGCTGGAGAAGTCGTCCTGGGGTTGTTTTCATTGTTTCCTCCTTCTTTGACTCTTGGCTTTTTCCCATGGCCTAAGTCCCCTCATAGCTCTGCCAGTTTCTTTTTCTGCTGATATGTGTGTATCTGCTGAGTGTGCTGGCAATTCTCAGGTGTTTTGCTTAAATGGTGGAGTTGGCATTACAGCCTTCAGGTGACCATCGCTCTAGGCATTCCCTGCAGGCTGCTTTACACAGACTCTTACAGCTCACCCGGCATGAGCAGAAATGCCTCGAGCTGAACTCTGCTCCTATGATATGTCCTTATTCCTTTTGGAATACATGTTTCTTTGTCTCTTTAAACAATAGCATGCTTTTTCTGCTCTTAACCTCAGCTTTTATTTTATGGTTATCCAGACTTTAAATCACTCCAAGAGTTAACTTTTAAATTGAGTAAATTTAATTAATATCTGCTAGTGTTCACAGAAAGAACTGTAATACATGTTGTCTGCCCTCTGTGTTCTTCCTTTAATTTCCTAAGTCCCTGCTGTAATAAGAACTAAACAACAAGAGCAGAGAGGGAGGAATCTATCATAATCTGGATGCAGCCATGTCAGTTTAAGTTAACCCAGAACACTTCCAGAAAATAAATATCAAAATAAAAAACACATGGAAAACATATTTTGTTTTAGATTTTTGATGAACAAAAAACACCCTTGTGTTTTTGCACAAATACAATACCTGTTTTTAGTCATCCATTGAATTAATAACAAAACTCTGTGAAACTACAGTATATGTTCCTTATTTGACAAATGTGTAGAAGTGGAATAAATCCTCAAAATTGCAGGTTAAGTTGCAAATACAGTCTCAGTTGAATAAAACATAGGCCAATTCAGGTGTGCTGATTTAGGCTGCAAATTTCATAAATAAAAACTTGCCAAAGTGCCAGAACATTTTTTCTAATTTTCAAACAGTTCGACAAACATTAATTTCAGAATGCAAGGATTTTCTGTAACTATTATATATTTATTTATCGAGTGTTAATTTGTATAGGGACAGTATGAAGCAGGAGAATGATGCTATACACAGCAT
This sequence comes from Cetoscarus ocellatus, assembly GCA_037902135.1. NCBI lineage: Eukaryota > Metazoa > Chordata > Actinopteri > Labriformes > Labridae > Cetoscarus > Cetoscarus ocellatus. The sequence goes on from JBAMNC010001392.1 coordinate 1,309,070, forward strand.
TTATAGCCTTAGCTTTTTTGCTTTGCTCATCCCTTGCTGAGGCTTCAGACACATAAAACACAACAATAAATACTATAAACACAACAATTGACAAACTCAACTATTAAAGACAGAACAATACAAACAACAATACAAAAAAAAAACTCGGTCTACCAGAATTCTGCAACTACTAGAATGACCATAGCAGTCGTTTTGACCGCTCAGACATTATTTGCAAATAATTTGGATAATCAATAAAAGGATCTAAGAATACATTGATGGAAAAGGTAAAAAATGCATCAGGGCACAAAATGAAAATTGTAATGAATGAGATTTGTATTTATTTAATGGACACGCACATAACTTCTGAAATTACACATGTAAACTTGAACCGAATTCATTTGAATTCTTTGTCAAATACAAACAAATTCATTCTGTCTCCAAAATAGGTTAGTGTCATCATAAGACACCATAAAACAGAAAACTGATCAACCATCATGAGTGCTCTTGTGGTTGGCACAGTAGGTGCTACTGAAGTTTCAGGATGTTGCCCTGTCACCAAAACAGTATAGCCTAATTAGTTTTATTTCACGGAATATTCCTCTTATCAGGCCTTGTCCAATTCATGGCACACTTGATTTACCAAAGAGCTGTCTATAAGAAAACCATGCTATTATGTAAACTACAAAAGCACTCCAAGAGTGCAGACCTCCGCCAAACAGCTCAGTTACAGCAGTGGCTTTTCCACTCAAATTGGAAAGCCGAGTGTGCGCTCATGTCTGTCCACGTGGAGAATGCTGTGTTCCATTTAACTCGGAAGTGGGAAGAGGGGAGTGTGAATGACGTGATCTCCGAGTTATCAGCATTCCAGTTAGAAAGTCGGAAAAAACGTGCCGATGTACCAGGCTATTGTTAGCCGTTGTGTTAGCAGAAGTCCTCCACTGGCATTGCAAGGGAAGCTGGGAAATGTAGTGACATAGGCTTGAAAAACGTTGACGTCAGTTTGCAAATAAACTACAATTCCCATAATGACATAAATGAATAGGATTTGCCATTATAAACTTCAATGTTTTTTGTGACGTCAATCTGGATCGGATCAGCACCAAAATGTAATGACTTCTTCCTTGGACCAAAGCACACCTCTGGTAAAATTTTAATGTACATCCACCCAGTAGTTTTTTGTGTAATCTTGAGAAACAGACAAACAGACAGACAAACAAACAAACAGATAGACCCTGGCGAAAACATAACCTCCTTAGTGGAGGTAATTATTTGGCAGCCCACGTGTAATACCTTTGCAGGCCACCAGTGGGCCCTGGACCGCAGGTTGGGAACCACTGGCCTATATATAGGCTAAGAACCTCTCAAGAACACAATAAACTAGCACAGGCTAACATTACAGAAATATGCATTATAGCAAACAATAGCTTAATAATAATATTGATAATAAGGTGTCCTCCTGTAGGCCTCATACCTTGAAAATTAGCAGATGGGATGTCAGCAAGTTTGGAATTTGATGTTTCCAGTCGTCTTTTTTTGCTAGGGGCATCTCTAAAATGATTTCTGAATCACTCTCAGAGCTAGATGAAGCTTCTTCCAAACACCAAGAGACATCACTCTCTGAACCTGCTCCTCTGAGAGATTCTTCCTCATCAAGGCTCTGAAGCAAGGCATAGCCTCTATAATTGTAATTTTAGTTTTACTTGTCATTTATGTCTCTCTTGGCTTTAGAGTAAAGGTATATAAATGTTTAAGCTTCACAGAGCATAAACAAACAAACAGACAATAGAGCAGGAGAAAGAGCGGGAAAATTGTAGCAAATAGTGAAATATGACACCCCCTGTAAAAAGCATGCAGTCAATTTGACTGCTATGGTAGTTCGAGGTAGTAACACTCAGATCTCTTTTGTGTTTTGAAATCTTGATGATAAAACAATGTTAGAATAAAATATACACATATTTAGGAAAAGTCAGGGTCCTATTGGTACATAGTTTTTTTTAAAACCAAGTTATGACGTTGCAAATTTTGAAAGCAGTCAAAATGACTGCCTTGGGAGTTCGAGTGTTACAAAAAGAAATACATAGTCATTCATGACTGCAAAACTGAGTCCTCTTTATTGTTTCATTTTGAGTTCCACATACTGATCCTTTAAATATAACTCTCCTTACAATCAAATAAACTTCTCCATCAACAGGTGTGGTTTTCATTCATCCTGTCAAGTCTCCCTTTCCTGGTTTTGTGTGTGTGTGTGTGTGTGTGTGTCGGGGGGGTGTTTGCGCTCTCACGTATGGAAAATTTTATTTTATAAGAGTTAAAATACATGTGGAGAAAGTACTATAGCTGACCATATAATACAACAGAAAAAACTGTTAAAGTAGACGTACACTCAAAAATCTTAAAATAGCCCCCTTCCACTCATCACCTACATGCTTGACTTAAAGACTAATTAAAACTTTAACATCTGGTACAGCTGCAGCTCAGCACATCTTTAATTCAGCTGTGCTTACAAGCCTATGTGTGGAGGAGGAAGTGTGGTGATTCAAGAGAGTTTGTCTTCTCTCAGCTTAGCAGACTTCATGTGTCACCTTGCAGCTGTGGGAAACCAATTTCTGAACAATTGTAAGTGAATAAGTTGCATCTCACAAGTTGTGCTCATAATGATGTCCAATGAAGAGACAATCTAATTTACTATCAGTTATAAAACTCTGTAACTCAATTTATTCAGCCTGCAGGATTCTGAAGACCTGATTTGCTTGTGATGGCAATAATCCACAGCTGTTTAGAGCAACAATTCAGCCCCTGTTGAATTCATTATTTTGTTTTCTTGGCATACTTGAGTCTTTATTTATGTTGGCTTTCCACTGACTGAGTGATGCCATCATGGAAACAAACTATACAATCTACATGCATATTTAACACTCATGACAGAATATGATGCATGTTCACAACATCAAGCTGCCTTTGAATTGATCATTTTATGAATGTTATTTTGGAAACAACCTTTTTTAAGAATTTAGACATAAAAATAATATGCATGAAAATATATTCCTATGTACATTTTATCCCGTATCTGTCTAAGCCACCATTTGGATACATACTCCCTCTCCATCTGTTCAGAGTGCTTCCTCTATCATGTGTTTTCTTTTATTATTTGTTTTCCCCAAAATGGCTTCTTATTAAAAAAGGAAACGACGAGGTACTTGTCCTGCAGCACAATTAATTCAGATAAATATTGCAAAAATCTCTTTCACCGCAGGTATGGCTATTAAAATACTCCTGACATGCCTGGACATAATAATTAGGATTATAAGGGGAGAACAAGCATCTTACATATTAAAGGACTGTAGTTATGTCTCAAGATATCATCCCACTTTAATTCTCAGCCTGTACTGTTGGATGTCCACAGTTGTTTTCAAAGCTTGTCCACTGTGGAGATGATTCTGTCCTGCAGCAGTGGCAGCTCCTTTGGTAAGAATTCAAGGGCACTGTTACTAATAGAGGAGATGAAGAGGCAGCCTGTTAGTCCTTAGGATGGGAACAGCACAATGGCAGAGAGGTGTTTCTCTCTGACTGCTGTGGCTGAAAAGGTCTGCAAAAAATGGGCCCATTGGGGGTTCTGTTGTTATAATCAAGGAACATTTAAAGCAAGAGAGGCAGAAAACAGAGTCCTCAACGGGAAGCCCAAACATAGAAACAACAAAGATTACTTTATGGTAGTTTATAAAAAGCTTTTGACACAGTCAAAAATTGCCTGGTCTTGTAGTGGCTATGTTAGTTCTAATGGCAATGCCTGCAGTCACTTTAAGGAGAACAGTAATCAGTCAGACCAGGGGGGCAACAACTTGACAGATATTTTTTATTTTTATTTTTTTTTATTAAAGGTGTCCCTCGAGGTTCTGTTTGACACCCTGGTTTATTCTTCTTATTTTAACAGTACTGCCACCTTGTTGTAAAGCTCTCATGTAGATTGTATGCTGGTAACACTGTTATGTTTTGCTGACACTGCACATATTAAGAACAAACGATTATTCATATATCAGAACCAGACTCCTGGGACATGTTTCAATAGCAGCTTAATGTCACTGAACTTCTACCATTAGGATGTTTTTAGACATTTGATGAAGAACCTTTTCCCTTCTTTTTGTTGTTTTGCACAAGTGTGTCATCTCTATCTTTTTTAAGTCTTTCATCCCCATTTTAGCACTTTTTGGCTTTGGCTTGATTCTAGATTTTACCTTTTCAAATTCTATAAATAGCCATGTTCAGTCTTTATTCCCAGTCTGATGAAATACTTTAAAAATCCTCAAATTAATCTCTTAGTGGTTTTGGTCTCTTGTTCATTGGTTCACAAGTGTTGCCACCATCTATCCCTCAAGATGACTTAAAGATTGATTAACTGTTTGATTAATTTATGATTGATGAAATCCTTCAAATGATGCACTTTTTTGACTGTTTGAGACTGACACACATACACAGCTTAGAACCTGTCCCACCTGAAAACTGCTTAATAAAAGTTTGAGACATCACTTTGCCTCTTAGCTCAACAATCTCCTCATCTGTGCCTTTTACTTAGTTCTATGTGCCTTGGAAGCAGTGAATTCATGCACTTGTGAGAGACAGTCAGTACAGTAACAGCAAAAGATTTGCAGAAGTAAACATGGTGCACAGGAGACCAGTATCTTTAGTGCTCATCCCTTTCAGTGTCGGAGCTTATCCCAGGTGACTCTGGGCAAGAGACAGGGTACACCCTGAAGAGGTCGCCATCTGATAACTGGGCTGACATGTAGAGCCAGACAACCATTCACACACACTCACACCTTAGGACAATTTAGAGTCACCAGTTGATCTAACAAGCATGTTTTTGGTCAGTGGGAGGAGACCGGCATACCAGGAGAAAACCCACCAATGTAAGGGGTGAACATGCAAACTCCACACAGAAGGACCCCCACAAACTTCGGTATTCAAACCAGTAACCTTCTTGTTGTAAGGCATGAGCACCAACCTGCTGCGCCAGGGTTGGAGACCAAAGTGGGACAAAATGTGACTTAATTTCACACAAAATGACACAAACCGGTAAACTTTAGTATCTATGTCTGTGTGGTTGAAGCAAAGTTGGAAACACTGCATCATTATGTAACTTTTTCAAGGCCATAATACATTAAATATTACTGAAACACTAAAATTCCATATGAACATCATGGGAATCAATAAGAAATGTGACTGATAAGCAGAAATGAAAACATCACAGTGTTTGCCACTAAGGTGGTAACATGCTCATATTTGCAATATAGGCTTTATTCTATACAATAAATGTCCCCTTTTTGTGATGTATGCCTTCTAGACACCTTTTAAAACAAGTATAGTAATGATGATTGCTTAAAACACATTTTCACATTTACTCCACTATTGCCACCATTAACCATTTATCATATAAAACGTAAATATGTGCTAATTAATGTGGAGGCACCCACCTTAACTGTAAGCTAAAGTAATAATGCAATGTCTCAATTAAACTTCATCAGTTCCCCTAAAGATTTTAATTTTGATATTAAGCTAAATATGTAAAAAAAAATGTGACAAATATCCTACCATTACAAAATACTTTCACTGCAATGCCTCCTCTGGTCCAAGTTATATATATTTTCCAGCACCAGAATGACAACACGTCTCATCCCTCTTCTCATTCCTTCCTCTCTTTCTTCAGAGTGCTCCGGACCACTGGGCATGGAGGGCGGCATAATCTCCAACCAGCAGATAACAGCATCCTCCACCCACCGTGCTCTCTTCGGCTTGCAGAAATGGTACCCATACTTTGCACGCCTCAACAGGAAGGGCCTGGTCAATGCCTGGACTGCTGCCGAGAATGACAGATGGCCGTGGATCCAGGTAAAGCTCGCCTCAGTTACGGGACAGGAGACATGCAGGGCTGGGGCCTGGGCCTAATCCAGACATGCATGAATTAAGACACAGGGACAGTCTTCTTTCTAGATGCACTTTTAATTGTCTTCTTGATTTATCTTTGAAATATCCTTATAGCCTGAGACCTCTTGGTGGTAGTTGATGCTTACTATAAATTTAAAATGTCAAAATGTACCTACTCCAAGTAAAGTTTTAATTACAGATGCTCCAGAATTAATGGCTCACTTACTGGTAATAAAGAGCAATAAAAAGTTTTAGCTGGGGGCAGAGCAGATGCGGGTGAAGTCAACTGTGAGGAACAATGTGACAGGGCAAAACTCTTCTCAGCTCCTGGCTGTTTGCTAACAGTTACTCCACTGTGCCATCTTTTTTTCTGATGCTGAGTTGTGAAAAAAAAAAACTCTAGGGATATAAATGTCTTGTCACTGCCTCAATCTTTTCATAAATTGAGTTTAGAAATTGGGGTTCTCTTTTGAGGGAAGCAAAGTGCAGTGCTGTCATAATTCAATGCATTGATGGTTTTTTGCAATTTCTGATCTGCAAATGACTGTGCTGTCAAGAGCGAGCGATTTGGCGCATAATTTTACACAACACTCAACAATGCTATTAAGTGTAATTTGCCTGTTATTCTTAAAAAAATGATTGAATGCTTCTTAGCAAGTTGCTGCCTCTTTTTTCATATTGAAAAAGAATTACCAAGGCCCCATTATCTGAAAAATCCCAATGAATTGTGTACTGAAAAGATTTTAGATTTTTTCAGCAAGGAGGCATTGATCAACACCGGTTTTTGTCACTTTCTTACTTTGTTAAAATCTGCATTAGTGCTTTGCAAATAGTAAGCATGTACCATTGCGGAACTGCATAGGCACATCGATAACATGGATTAGTTTGTGTTACCTGTCAATCACGTCCCAGGCTTCTGTCATTACATATCCTGTCCAGTAAAGATTTGCTTTTATTCAGGTCATTGTTCCTATTCTAATGGAGGAACCCATTTTCAAAGATTGTTATGACAGATTTGCTACCCTAACTAAACTGCAGCATATGCTGTCTGTCTTGTCGCTAGTTGAGAGAAAAAGCTGCAGCAGCCTTCCTTAATGTGATAGCTGCTCAAGTGCATGAAAACAAGATCTATTTAAAACTGTTTTTGCTGATTTATATCGAGCTTTTAATGATTCACCATGAGCCTTGGCTCGAGCAGCATTAAACAATAATGAACAGCTCTCATAATGTGAAGCCAGGGTGCATACATTTCTTGGGAATGCTTATCTGAGGGTTTGTTACAGAAAGGTTTCATGCCTTCAATAGGAAAGCTATAGAATACACTGACCTATAATATATGGTAACACGCATAAGATAAGGTAAACTACAAAATGAAAAATTCAACATACATTATTAGTGCCGTACTATACCATATAATGCAATAATAAACCATACCATGCAATACCAGTTGATGCTGTATCACAGGCAGGGTGCAATTTGTTTTGGAAAAAAAAGACGGGGACACTTTCAAAGAAAAAAAAATGTCTAGAAATGGAGCAAATTTGGATACCAACAATTAGGGTTGCGAAATTCCAGGAATTTTGAAATTTGGAAGTTTTCTGTGGGAATTTAAGGAAATTAACGGGAATAAACAGGACTAAACCTGGAATGTACAAAATTGTGGGTTGACCTTTAACATGGAATTTTAAATATAGAAAGGGAGGTGGGGGGTGTATTTTAGCTTAATATTAACTAAAACAACCATATCCCATAAGTATACTTAAGAATATCTATGGTATTCCTTAATCACATGCACATAGCAGACTGCTCACTGCAGGGGTGTTGAGGCCACACCCCCTACATGCACTGTGCCTTCCTCCATCAAATGCACAGATGATTCTAGAAGATTGAGCCCAGAGCACAAGACTATTGAAGCCACATATTTGATTACATGGACAAGAAAGTGAGCTTGAAATTGATTGTTCAATAAAATAATAAAACAGATAAATTTCTACTCACAAACAAATCTGTTAAAATGTATTTTTTTTAGTAGTATTACTTTTCATGGATGTCTGCCTATGACAAAACAAAATGTTAATGTTTTTGTTTGATATGATACGGTTTATTTAGATTATTTCCAATCTCCAGTTTATTCCCATTAATTCCCATAATTCCCATGTAACGTTTACAATTAGGAATATTTCCAAATTTTCCCAGCTTGACTTCCCATGGAAATTTTAACACTAACATCCTGTAGTTTATTTATGAAATTTCCAAGCGTATTTAAAAAAAACATGAAATTTCGTATGATTTTTGACACAAAGTCCAGTTCTGAGTTTAATCAAGTGTTTCCACGGTTGTTGTGTTTCTGCATTAAGAAACTACACAAGTAACATTTTGGCCAGTGAGACTTTAAATATAATCTATAATGCTAAACGTACATCTTAAAGAACAATAAATACAAATTAGGAATAATGGAGCCTTGCATCACTTGTGATTTCGATGCTTTTTTAGGAATAATGCTTATATTTTCATCTTTGTCTCTTGTTTTGTCCTTACAGCAACCTTAGAAGCATCTTTTTCCAGATACACAACACAGCCAGTAGAGTGTGAACAAAATGTAATAGAAAAACATACAACACAGTGACAGCATGATAGCGAAAGAAAATCTGTAGCTAGCAACAAGAGAATAGTAAGGCAGAGCAGAAATGGATTTGTAAAAAAAAGAATAGGAACAGAGACAAAAGAGGGAGATAGTCAGAGGAACAGCCAAACATGAGTGAGAGAAAAGGAGTCTGAACACAGAGAGAGGCTGAGGAGAGAGCGGGACATAAAACATTCAGCTGGTTTGTTTGACTTTAATGATGCCACGTGGGATGTTGCGCGGGATGCTGTAGGCATTGTGTGTTTCTACAGAGGGCCGGGATAATTGGGACGTGAGTACGGAGGTGTACAGTCGTGGCAGTGTTTTGGGATTATGCTAAGGAGTCGCTGGTGTTTCTTTGTAGTGCAGAGTGAGGTGACTGTGCTTGTGCATCTGTCCTGTGAAAAGCTCATACTGACAGACAACAACACTATCAGAAGGGAATCAGATATGTTTGGCTACTTGTGAGGTTTTCCCTGCTGCTCTATGTTTCTTTGGGGGTCAGCCAGAGTCAGCTCTCTCAGTGTAAAACCACAGCAAATGAATCAAACACAACACACTTTTAATAAAACATGATAGAAGTGAAGACAAAGCATTCACTGCATGCAGGTTTGTTTGTGTTCATGTCACTTTGTGTCTATAGTGTGTGAGCTTGCTGTGTTCACACATCTTTGTTCGGTGACAATATCTGTTTTCCACAGCCTCGCCACTGCTAGCTCGCACATAAAATTGCATTTGAACACTCAGGGGAAATATGCCGCTGGTCTGACCAATATGAGAGAGATATGGCTGCAGCCGCGCGTGTTGGACCACTGAAACAATTCAAATCACTTGTGAAGGCTAAGAGGGTCCATGCATAATTCAAAGCCAGCTAAACAGTTAATGGCATTATTTTTAGATGCAGATCTAAATCAGCGTGCTCACATTTGCTTTCATGAGATGGTGAAACCTGAAAAGGCTCCAGCTCTGCCTTTGTTAAAGGAAGGATTTTCATTTTTATTTCAGTGTCACCTAATTCTTTTAACATTTGACTTCTCTGTCAGTTATTTTATTGAAAAAATAAACCTGTCAAATGGATTTGAACCTCTATGTTTTAAATTACAGGCTGAAATTATTTACAAGTGGACTAACCTCAAGGATATATATTAGGGATGTTTCAAGGTCCAAAATTTCAAATCTGGCTGACCCCTTATAAAAATATGTTTAACTGACAAGTCAAGTTACTAAAAAGTAAACGATCAACATTAGGCATTCTTTATTTTAATTGCTCCACACCATCAAGGAATAACCAACAGGAGGCTGATTTTTCAGAGAGGTTGTGGTTGCTTAAGTTTGACATTAAAGGTCCAGTGTCCTTCTTTGTTCAACCATTTACATCATGTCTTGGGTGTCTAATAAGCAAGAATTTAATTTTAGCTGAATAAAAAAATGTAAAAATTAGTCCCTGCAGATGATCAGATGTGACTCTTTTTCCCTCTCCTTTGGAAACAGATGGATCTGAGGAGGCTACAGAAGGCTATGATAATGAGCTCTGCACTAATTGGCTGTGCAAAAAATGTCTGATTGGGGGGGCACAGGTTACAAAGGGGACTTTAAAATCAGCCATGGTGTCTGCCTGTGAAAACACATATAGGTGGAGGCTGTGTAGCTATGGCATCACAAACACCAGGAAGTAAAATACAGCACATTTTAAGGGGCATTTTCTTTAGGAAGGCATAGCACATTTCTCTGTAAACTGAGAGCTTATTAAATCCCCAAGCCCCCTCTAACAGCATTAAAAGTAAAGAACCAGTGAGACAGGATTACATCGAGGGTTGCATTAAATCACTTGCAGTGTCAAGTCTAAACACATCCGCACTTTTGGGAACAATGAACTTATGAATGTAAATCTCAAATTATGAACAAAACATGAGAGGAGAGTGTTAGTCTTTTATAGAATAATTGTTGTTCTCAGGCAGGGTGTCAGTTTGAGGAATGAGATCTTCTTGCTTTCTTTCAGTTTTCGCTTTGACAGTTTTTTCATCAGCAGAACATTTTAAAGAAATGCTCAAATAAAAACCTGCATTTTAACTGTCTTGACACAATATTCTGTAATTACAGGATAAAGCCTTTATTATGGAGGCTTGTTGACAAGATAAAATAGAATATGTCAAGAGTTCTCAAGTGTAGGATAGTATCTGCACGAAGCTGCAGCAAATAAATGACAACACCTTTATTTTATTTATTTGTTTATCAGTTTGCACAATGAGTGATTACATAAGATCAAATTGTAAATCTTTAAAAAGAAATGTGTCAAGAGAGGTCAAGAAGCCATCAGGCTTATGCAAGGGACCTCACCTTTCTATGAGAAGACAAAGAAAAAGAAAAAAAACAATCAAGATTTCAGTAAGAACACCAACTAATACATGCATACACCTACATGTGTTCATTCATGTTTTAAAAAGAAAAACAAATAATCAACAATGAGACAAAAAGAAACAGGTTCAACAAACAAACAGAAATATAGCGAGTATGAAAAAAGCTTACATAATTTGAACAAATTTGAGACTTAAAAAAAACTAAGCTTCATGAATTAAATGTAAAGACAGATTTCTTTTAAAAGTTTGTAAAGATGATGAGCTCTCTGTTACATGTCTTTTATCATTCAATATTTGTAGACCACAATATCTGATGAAAAACTGTCCTTGTTTAGTTTTATAGAGAGGAATGTGAAGATTACTAACCTATCTGGTATTATATGAATGAATATGTGAATTTAATATGAAGAAATTTCTAAGTGACGATGGTAAACATACATTCTTAATGGACATTCCATAAGAGACTTCCTCTGTTGTTCCGAAGTGTTGGAATTAATTACCCATCTCCATTCGATCTGCAGAGTCAGTTTCTGCTTTTAAGAGAAAACTGAAGCCTCAACTGTTTAGGGAACACTTGTGTAGTTAGTTTAGTCTTCTTCTATGTAGTCCTCAGTGCTACATGGGTTAAGACCCAGCTCTTTGTGTTTAACTCGGCACTGAGTATGTTGATGCTTAATGTTTATGACATGGTGATGATAATGATGATATTGAGGTGACTGGACAAGGTTTTCTATCAATTGCTTGGTTTAAAAAAATAAGTAAATAAGTAATAGGTACTGCCTCTAGCATTACATGGCAGCACCTGTGTCCAAATGGACTTTAAGCAGTTTGCCACATTTACTAATGTTGTTCCTCCAGTTTAGATACTTGCTTGTGTTGTACTTACTCTAAAATGTGTGTCACTTTGGACAAAAGCATCTGCTAAATGACATTGTAACACTGCAACATAAGAGTTTAATAATTCAAGGTTGATAGGTATTGGTTGATTTCACTCTCTTGTGTGGGTTGTGAATACATCTAGATTTAAAAAAATGGTCGGGAAATTTACTTGTTTGTAAATATCACTAAGTGACCCACCTAAGTATAATCCATGTGTGGGAGAACCGTGGAGACAGAGACACGTAGATCATCTGAGAATGCTATCTTGATTATGTAAAACAAAGTGTTACAGCATTATTAACAGATTTAAGATCTTCCTTTTGTTTCTTCCTCTTTGTCTACTCTGTATCCCATTGTTTTGGCTGCTGCATCTCAGTCTGGACTAAATAAGGCTTTCACAGGAGCTTCTTTGACAATAAAGCAAAAGACTTACAAAACTGTGCCCTCCATGGGAACAAAAAAAAACTTTAATTCATATAAAACACAGTATGTGAGCCTAACCGAGCTCTTCATCATGTGCTTGCTCCTCAGCATGAAAAATTGTTACTCATCAATAAAATTCAGTGTCCCAATGATGGGATACTGAAATCAAAAACATATCTTTATGAATGTAGACAGACATACAGTATGTTCAAGGCAACCTATAAACTTCAAAATATCGTTTTATCTGTCATAATCTACTTCAGAGTGTTAACCCTGTCCTCCTGAAACAGCACAGTCCTTATTTTGTGGTATTCATGTTGTGGATGGCACTATTGAATTTAGCACTTCGTAGAATAATGTTTGGTGAATTCAGCCATGCTTAGAATTGCCACATTTCTTTGTCAGCTCCAACGCTGCCAAGAGGGTGAATGTTCCCAGCACAAATCCTTCTAATCCAACATGCATGTTAATATTTTCATTGTCTTTCTTATGCATATATTTCATTTTATGTATTCTCCTGCTTTTATTTGAGTGACAGGACAGAGGATAGAAAGTTGAAAGTTGGGGAGAGAAAGTGTGAAATGACATGGGGCAATGTGCCAACAGGTCACATTCAAATCATGCCAGCCAATTCAAGACTACAGCCAATACATGAGGCACGCAAATCAACAACAAAGCCCCGGAATTTCCTGCACATTGACTTTAGTAGACAGCATCCAAGGAGGGACCATTTACTTGACCTTTCAGGGGCCCAGACATTTCTGGCAATCAAAATTTACTTCTCACATGGGCTATTTGTTTTTCAGAGATAAGCTCCAAATCTTTTTTAATCGTCAGTGCAAATAAAAAGAAACAGGATTAAATAAGGATTCCTTTCCAAAAGGGATTCCTGAAGTAACTGATCATTTCCTCCAAACATCTGTGATGATCAGTTCCAAACATGTGAGTGATGCTTTAAAACCAAGTTTCCTGAAATAAGAGTGGGGATTACAGCCGTAGGACTAAATCAGCTCCAGGAAGTTCTGAATGGAACATGCTGAACTATTTCTCAAAGTAGAGAATGTTTTTCAGAGAGAAAACGGTTATATCACTCCATGCAAACAACTGCTTTTTTCTTTGTGTCGTGCAAAAAAAAAAAAGTAGGAGAATGGAAGTCATTTGATGTAGAAAGTTTTCTGTTCTTCTCTCATGCATTTTACCCTGAGCTCTTCATACACAGGAAACAGTGTGTGTTACAGCAAAAGAGCAGAGGAGGGTGAAATGGTGAGAGGGTAAGAGTTCAAACTAAACTTTGTCTTCTAGGTTTTCATTCTGGCTCACTTTGCAAAGTCTCTGAACAAAAACTTGGAAAGTTTGTGCATTATGCAAAGGCCATACAACTCTTTGTTACCCATTATGGTTTTGTTGCAATTACAGAGTGGCTTTAAATAGATAACACTGGCAAAATACCTCAAAGTCTAAATCTGATATTCCCTAGATATTCCCATGTATTACCCAAAGATGATTAGGTTTGGACTTGATACTATCTCACCACAGCTGTGGAAAATGCCCCATCTGGATCTTTCTGAGCTCTGGAATGGGATCACTTTGACATGGTTAGGATACAAGTTTTTATATTTTACAGATATGACTCATGATGAATTTTGAATGCCCTGCACATCATGTTTCTAATGACAGCATATCCCATGAAGCAAACTCCTCACCTCTACATAAATATACGGAAAGCATTATACGTGCAGTACTGGTGGTAGGAACATTCAAGGTATGATTCAACACGCTATTATCAGATATCTAAATATATTGCATTGTTTAAATCGGATCTCAGAAACTCCAGACACACAGAACATGATTCATGTGTGGAGAATATCTGAACTCTGGGATGGGACCACGACCAGAGCATGGAGCTGAGATATTATTAGCTACTATTTGATGCTGTAATTTAAATGTCACACATCGCATACCTGATGTCAGAATATCACAGGATACCTTTATACGTTAGTGTTTGGGAAGTATTAAGTGTGGGGTATCCTGTGTAGGACAGTTGAGGATATATGTACTTGCACATTTTATTAGATATCAATATGATTCCAGTCTGATCTTAGAAAACTTAAGACATTTGGCTGCTGAATTCATTTAGCCAATGGCAGCTTAGGGGCAATCAGCTAGCTGTTAGCAGTGGCAGGTTAGCTTTGAATCAGCTGTTTAACAATGCAATGCTGTTATGTTAGCAATCTTAACTCCTTAGCACTATACAAATAAAGATTGATTGGTTAATTGATTGAAAGAAAACACTTAATTTTAGCACAAACAGGACAGCACGCAATAAAACAGCGAAAAATTGGAGCAATTACTATATAATGAACACAGTCCACCTTTACACTAAATATCATCACAGCCACAACCCTCACAGCACTTCTTCTGTCTGGACTGCTACCTCTTACTTGTAAGGGCCTTGCTGCTGATTTTTGAAAAGAAAAAAAAAGAAAGGGGAGGAGATGAGTCTAGTGCAGGGGCTCCTCAGCCGAGCTTGGACAGGTGGGTCCAGGTGGCAGCGGGAGTCTCTGGCAGTGGGTCCAAGTGTTTTCTGTCGGTGATGCTTTCATATGATGAACAAGATGAGGGTTTCCAACAGGACCTATGGCTCATGCCAAAAGGCTGGCTGTGTGCCAAACATTCAAGTACAGAGATGTTGTGGTGAGATCATCTAAGCAAACAGGGTTACTGTGAAAGGTTGTTAAGATACTCTGTCATGTTTCAGAGGGACCAATGGATGTGACTGTTGTTGGTTTCACATCTAAGTGTAAATGTGGCTGCAGTGACTGTCATGTCCTTTGACTTTATTACTCTCTTTGACAATCTCAGTTGAAAAGCAGCAGGTGGATGTAGAAGCACTATCCACACCTGCCTCTCCCTCTTTCACCTGAGGCCTCTTGAGCTAACCATCAATCACAATGATTGATCTTCAGACAACATCCTAGACAAAGGTCTTCATGAGAAAGATGTTTCCTCACTCAAACACACACATGCATCATTATTAGTGCTCAGGTGAGCGGCATATGTTCCTGTGTGCTCGTTAAAAATTTGAAGGATCACCCCAATTACCCTCTGCAGTGGCCTTTTAGTGACAGAGCCTCTAATTAGAGCGAAAAGTATTGCTCTTCAAGGAGGAAACTAAGAGGAGAAGCTGTGAATGAGAAAGAGTGGGTTACTGCAGCTGCATGGCTGTAAAAAGGCTGCTCTATATTTGATTAGCTCAACATGTTGATTTAAGTGTGTAGGAAATAGGTAAAAACGAGGCTTGATTCTGTAATGGAAATGTTAAAGGAAATTCACACTGAAATATTATCATTGTACACTACTTAATTATTTCTTGGCTGTTCAGACAAGATTGGTAAAAATAAACAATTTCTTTTTTCCTGGACCTGAGCTGTAAAAGCCACTAGAGTAATCTGTAATGTCCCAAGACTTAGATGTTTTCATTAACAGAAAAGGAGAGCATAACTCAGTAAGCCCTCTATTAGAGCTAATACTAGCATCTCTGCAGCAGAAAATGAGCTCAAGCCCCTGAAATACCACCCTGCATGTGGTCTTATTGTTGGTGAAGTTAGAATTCCATCTTTGATTGATTCGTTTTTAACTGGTTCATGTTCTTGAATGGTAACCCACTTTACATACATAAGCTGTTTATTTGCAATATCACATTAAGCCATAGATTGCCCTGTCTGGAATGCAACATCTTTAAAGATTAAGTGCAACCTTAAGGCAAAGTAGTGCAATACAGAGAAGTAATTTAAATTCCCTTTCTCTGATCTGTTTTTTTTGTTTGTTTTTTTTTTCTAGATTTTGGCCATGTTGGGTGAATGGCTCAATGCCGAACACACACTCAGTGCTGTATTATTGCTTCCCTTCTGTTGTGCAGTTAAAGAACATTTGACAGCTGTGCCTTAAATATTAGTCAGAGGGAGAGCTAGACGAGCCAGAATGTCCTTTTTCCTTAAAATAAAGAAGCTTTGTTCAACTCCAGTGCCAAAATGATGAATGAATAATTGTCATCACCGTTTACTCACTTTATCTCCTTTGTCACTGCCTGTGACAGAAGTGTTACAGTTTTAAAATGCTGAAACAGGCGGGTGTTATTCTGCCCTACTTTCTTATTCACTGGAAAAAATAACCCTCTGGCAGTGTGTGCGTGCTTGTATATTGTGTTAAGTTACCCTGAACAGAGTCCCTCCTTGGTCAATAGCTTTTTGGATATTGCTGTTGGCTGAGCTTTCTTCAACTGTCATCATCCTTTTAGGAAATAACACTCTTTTTCTCCATAAAATCATGAAGCATTCACCGCAATGTCCATCAGTTACTGAATCATAGAAAGACAGTTTGGCCTTCAACCAGCAATGACTGTGTGGGGACAAAAAAAGCAGAAAACTATGTTCTGTATGTGTGACGAACAAGAATGTTGTTGTTTGCTTGTTAATCAAAAGAAATAAAAAAAGGATGTTTCATTTTTTTTACTATAAATGTTAGGTGCCCATGCACATTTGTAACATTGCAGGATATGTACTGTTATACATTCATAAAGCATGTCATGCTAACACTTCTGTGATGAGAAATGAAAACCCAACCCAGAATGACAAGAACTGACTTTATTTCAATGGCTGACCCATAAAGAAATATGTAACTCCACTTTGTCTTTGTCTTTCTTCCTCCTACTGTGTGTGTGTCCGCTGGATAAATTGTAAATCCCATGTCCTGTAAAATGTTATTTTCTTTGCTTTTGATGTTGTTAGAAGGGGCTTGGGGAGCACTTGTTTACTTCCTGGGGTTTATTATGTAATGGACATACAGTCTCCACCCATGTGTGTGTTTTCTGTTCGTCACAGGCAGATGCTGTGTATGTTTTAAAAGTCTTTTCTGCAGCCTGTAACCCCTCCTCCTTCCCCATCGGGCATCGATTGGGCAGCCAATCAGTGCAGAGATTGTTATAATAGCCTGCCGTAGCCTCTTAGCCCCTCATGGAAGGAAAAGGAGCTGCATCTAATCCTCAACAGAGACCTTTTTTTTCATTTTTTAATTCAACTTCAATCAAATCCTTTCTTAGTAGACACCCAAGACATGAAGAAAACAGTCAAACACACAAGGACATAGGACATTTAAAGCCTGGATGGCTGGCAATTTTTTGCAGCTTAACCCTGCTAAGGCAAATGCTCTTATTTTCTTGAACCATGTTTTACCAGATGTGATTGGCTGTCCGTTTGCTCTTTCTGTTGGTGTTAAACTGGATTTGTGTACATGATAAAGGAGAAATGGAGGAACAGATTGTATTCTGGTCTATTTTGTGGTAAATCCAAAAGAGAAAACAGACAAAGACCTAAAATAGAATAACATCTATAGTAGATTAGATTTCTTAAATAAAATGTGTTCCAACAGTAAATTTTACTTTAGTGCCGCCATCACACTGTACATTTTTTGTGATATTTTGTGTCTGTCATCAAATATGTAACTGAAGGATCAAACTGATTTATTGTTTGTGTTTTTTTAAGGATTATGAGTTTGGAAAAAAAAATCATTTGAAGCCATCATATGTCTGTGGTCTCCTACTTATAAAACTTACCAGCCCAGAAAAAAAGTGCAGCATCATCAACATAAAATTTTGTTTATTCCTGCCTACTTATGTGATACTGTACCCCATGTGCTGTTACTTATTTGTAAGAAGAAATATGCTAAAAAGGTCCTGCTTTATTGAAAGCCTTGTAGTCAAAGTGTTCTGCAAGCAACAACTATGACAAATGAAAGCTTAAAAATAATTAAAAATAGAAGTGCTCCAAGACCACAAACCTCTGCCAAGACATTTCCAACACTGTCGAGCATGGAAAACTGCCCTGTCTTGCACTGTTAAAAAAAAACTTAAAAAGACTTAAATCCACATCTGGATTCATATCACCATCAGAATCAAATAATTTCCTTATTGTGCCATGACCAACATTCATTCAAATGTCATTAAAATGTGTTGAGAACTTGTTGAGTTGTTGGCGAAAATGTGGAAAACTGCTCTATCTCACTCTGCAAACAAATCCCTAAAAAAAATTACAGAATCTGCAAATGGATCACCACCAAAATCTAATCACTTCTTACATGTTCCATGATCAGCATTCCCCTTAAATGTAATCCAAATCCATTCATTATTTTTTAATTGATCCTGTTCACAAACCAACAAAAAAGAAACTAACAAATGCCAGCAACAAAGCACAACATCCTTGGCAGAGGTAACAAGTCCATCTCATTTAGATCACAACAGTCAAGCAGTTATGTGTGAACATTAGTCTCTTTCCTCTCTTGAAGCCCTCCTCTTTCCTGTGTGCTTTCTGAGTAACTTCAACTCGGCACCGTATTGACAGTTTGCAGGGGGTTGACAGACTGGATCAGCAGCGTGTTGATTGATTAAATGTTCCACTTGATCGCTGACTCTCTGAATAAGATGGATGGCCCTGACAGAAAAGATACGCAATGATGTCACATTGATTCCCATGACTTCCACACACAGTCACTCATTAAAACATCTGAAAATTAGGAGGTAATTTCCTTTCATTTATTTATTTTTATTTATTTAACAGATAAACTTGCAGAGGAGGATGAGGGTCACCGGACTGATTACCCAGGGTGCAAAGCGAATCGGCAGCCCAGAGTATGTGAAGTCTTATAAAGTAGCCTACAGTGATGATGGCAAGACCTGGAGAACATACAAAGTCAAGGGCAAAGACGAGGATATGGTGAGTCACACATACGAACATGTGGGCACACACATGTTGTCATATCCCCTCTATTTCCCTTCAACACATCCAAATACACACACACACATGCACACACGCACACATCCACACACTCACAGCGACTAGAGACCGAGTCAAGGGCAGGGTGGAGGACATGATGAGATGGCTTTTTAATTAGCTCGCACACACCGGCGCCCATCTTGCTGCCCCTTACCCCCCCTCACTTTTATGACTTCTAGATTGAATTTTATACTATTTGGGGATGAGCAGCCACCAAATAGGCCACGCAGCGTTCTATCATTCCTGACAGGGAGCCGCCGCTGTCCTCTATTTGGCCGAGCTCAGGATGACCGCAACCTCCAAACTTGCCCTCAAATTTATTACACAGAACAATGAGTCAGGACTTGAATATTTTGTGTTATCTGTCTGGTTTGCAGGCCCTTTGTCTTTTTTTCTCAAAGACTCAGACAAAAAAAGTAAGCCAGGCAGAATTCCTGTACCAAAGGAGCTGTCATTGTGTGTGAAGTAGCTATATACCCTGATCCTTGATAACTTAAGTTGGGGATTTTTTTCCACATCGACCTGTTACCACTCTGTGACAGCTTCTATTTCCTGTCTCGCATAAAAACACAGTGCTCTGCTTTGTATGTCTCCATCGCTCTCAAATATGCAATAAATCAGTCATTTAAACCAGGGGGTCCATGTCAGACTATCTCTGGTCATTCAAATAAACCACTCCAGAAGGTATATTGATATAATTGGAGCACTAATTTCAAACACACCACTGTTCTTATGAATTACGGCCTCAAATGGTGCGAGAAATTGTCTATTTTTCCCTGTAATTCTAGCTCATTGACCTTGAATGACAGCAATTTGTCGAGTGTGTGGTAGTCACTAAAGACAGCTGCAGATAGACTCTACATTACCGCATAACTGATGTCTCTCCATCCTCTCCGCCCCTTGTCTGCTGTTATTTCATCCCCTGCAACAGATTTTCAGAGGAAACGTTGATAACAATGCTCCATCAGCGAACTCCTTCACCCCTCCAATCGAGGCCCAGTATGTGCGCATTTACCCACAAGTCTGCAGGAGGCACTGTACCCTGCGTATGGAGCTGCTTGGATGTGAGCTTACAGGTGAGTGAGCAAGGACTTTCCTGACTGTGAGCACAAATAAGTCATAATAGGATTTTTTTAAGTATACTTTAATATGCCGCCTGCTCAGTTGTTTCATTCTGCTCTTCTTAATGTGACACCAGGCTGACAAATGTTCTCTTTTGTTTTGATACCTCCCTGCAGTCAGTTCCAAGATCTTAACACTATATCTCAGCAATGCCTCTTGGGCATTCATTCAGATTTTACACCAATGTCAGACGTGTTCCTCTGACCCCACATCGTATTTTTGTTTTTTTTTGTGAAAAAAAAATGTAATATCAGTATTCTATATTTTAGTACTGTGGCCCTGGAGGTCAACAGTCTAGAAATATAGTCTTTCCCACACTTTGGCGATACAAGGCTGGGCTTCCCACATGTATGAATCATGCTCTATGAGTGCTTGTGGACATATGTTATGAACATGCCAGCTAATAAAATGAAACAGCAAGAGAGAGATTCCCACTTGTACTTCCCTTCCAAAAATGTGGTGGGACGTCCGATGGGAACACAAGTGCCTCATGCAATCACAGTATAGGCTCTTTCTAGCTCCCTCTACATACAAAAGTAAATCTATATGTTTTAAAGTTACATCATCACAACCTGATACTCTGTTGGGGAGGATTAAAGAAATGATCCATTAAGGTGCGTTTACACTGAACGCGACCTGACGGCCAAGATCGCGTAGCCCACCCAAGTCGTGTCGCCTGTCCATAAATAGCTAATTTTGGCACCGTCGCATTGATCACTCGAGTTTCAACACGATCATATCATATCAGAGATCATATATTTGAATGTAAAATCTGACATTATTCCAGCTGTATTTTTTGGGTGTGAATGCATCTTAAGAGATCACAGTCTTAACCCTTTTGCTTCTGCAAAAAGAGATTCATCTGCAAAACAAAATTTGTGTGGTAAATTGGGTTCCTGCCTCTTTATTTAGCAACATTTCAGGTTTTATTTTTCAGATTACCCATACAGGAAGAAGTTATGCAGATCAACCTGGTAGTGGACTTGCCCATTTATGGATATTTTGAGCAATAATGGATTTATTTATTTTATCAAAAAAAATTTTTAGCTGTTTTCATATAAAAACATCACAGAAAGTAGAATTTGATCAAATGACCTTTCATTTATTTGGCAAATATTTTTTTTTTCATAATTACCCATCTAGATAGCTTTGAGTAGTTTCATGTGTCTGTGTGTTTGCGTGTGTGAGTTAAATAGAGGGAGGGAGAGAGTAGGCCTGTGTGCATAAAACTGTAAAGTTGTAATGATTCATATAATATAGATATCAAAGCTGTATGAAACAGTCTTTTTTTTAAAGCTGTGACCAATGATTCAACAACAGTGCTCACCACTCAAATGAATGGCACTAATCTGATATCCAGATCTGCATGAGTGGCTTCAGACAGCACTATCTCAGGAAACATAAAAGCCTAGCTTAAATATTTACACATAATGAATCTTAAAAAGTAGGCAAAACATTTTGTTGTGTATAATGTCTGTGAGCTTAGAAATTGCATGAGCAGCAGTGGTTAGAAAATGTGTACAAATGAGTTGCTAGAACCCGTTTTCTGGGGAATCATAGACATATATTTTATTGTTAAACGGATTTCCTTCAACTAAATTATGATTGTCAGAGGGTCTGAAAATTATGTGTAAAAATATTTTTTTCGTGCTTGGACATTTGCTCTTTCTCTGAGGAGCTATGCAGCAACAAGTCTGTTCCATTTTTCCTTAGTTTTAAGACAATTAAATTTATGTAAAGCAGTGCTAATCTCTGGATATAATAGGCATTACATACACTATTCAATGAGGTAATAAACAGCCAAAAATGGATTTTCAAAGTTTTTAGTACTGCAATACAGCGCCAAAAAACAGGCAACCATGAGGTGTACCTTCTCCTCTTACTCATTTTTGACCAGCATACATTTAGCAAGCTGTGTCATTCCTGGCTAATTGCAATTTTTTGTCCCTAGGATGAAATGAATAGGTTTTAACTTTAAGTAAATAAAAAATGTTTAACAAAAGGTGTTCTTTTAAGTTTGCTGTGTTACATGTCATCAAAAGTGCATGTGCATGTTTTAATGAAATGAAAATGATGTTTCACTTTCAGTTAAACACATTTGAAATGTAATTTATGGATGAAATGTAAAAAGACAGCTGCTTTACATCCTGAAAGTACTTTTGGTGCAGTTATGATTACAATTATCCTACCTACGTTCTCACCTTTTAATTTAGTACATTGTTGTAACTATATTTAAACAACTTGACAAAGTCGCTAATTTATGAGAATGCTATTGGCGCAATTTGCTGCTCTGTTATTGCTGAGGTTCTCTGCATCGAAATGAGCTAACATCACATGTTTAACTCGATAATCTTTTCTCAAACACTTCCACCATTTTCCACTGCATTCTTCTTCAATGTGTCATGGTGGTCTAGTGTTGGTTAGACTACTCAACACTGCCCACATGTTTGCTGATAGAATTGAAATCTTTCATCTGTATCAGCAAGCTTTAAGAAAAGACCATACATTATCTTGTACTGATGTGCTGCATTGTCAACAAAGGTATTCATCTGCAAATTACCTGTTGTAATTGTGAAATACTGAGTAAAGCATTTCAGATGGAGTGATGTTATTTAAGAGTCAAGGAAAAGGATTTAAGCTTCTTATTAAAGCAAACTGATGCTGTCAAAAGAGAAGAAATGCACAAAAAACATTTTTTCAGAATAAAGACAAGCCCATCTCCCGTTGAGGATGTATAGAAAACAGAGTTGGAGCAGACAATTGATGAGCGGATTAAAGCTGTTAGTGTAAATACAGTTAGAAAACAAAGCCTAATTAATATAATACTACATCTGATCTAAATAAATATTCTAACTAAATCTAAAGTATATGTAGTACGACTTCATATAGTACCACAGAGTGACTCTGAGACACTGAAACTTTTGAAATGATATTTCAGTATTCTAGAAGAAAATATACAAATGGGCTTTTCACAAAATACCACAAAGTACTGTTTTGTTACAGAAATGATTAAGTGTTAATCCAAATTACTGATGTGTTTTGTGAAATGTGAGATTCTGAGAAAGATTATTTGAACCTCAGTGGTAAAGTTGTGTTTAACGTCTCAGTGAAGATGGCACATTTCTCAATGTTTTTTTTTTTTTTCAATCCTCTGAGATCAAATAAATCACTTGAGAGATATTTGTGTTAGTCTGGTGATTTAACTTCCATTTCTCAAATAAGACTCAAATATTGTTGGTTAAATTCTCACAGTCTCCTCTGTTACTATTTTAACATGGATAAAACTTTGGCTTCAAGCTTGTGTGGTTGGCATGGGGTGTTAACCATGTGGCAGTTATTCAAGTATTTCTGGGAAAGATTTGAGAGTAGGGTCAAAAAAAGGTTAGACAAAAATCTGCTATGTTTGTCATTGCCAGGCTGCTCTGAACCACTTGGACTGAAGTCAGGTCATATCCAGGACTACCAGGTCACAGCCTCTAGCATCTTCAGGACCCTCAACATGGACATGTTTACGTGGGAACCTGGGAAGGCCCGTTTAGACAAACAGGGCAAGGTCAACGCCTGGACAGCTGGACACAGTGACCAGTCGCAGTGGCTACAGGTAGGGCACTGTCTGAGTTAAATCTCTTATCTGTCGTCCCCTATGTAGCGATTAAATCATTTTATTAACAGGAAAATGAACAAAAAACTGCTAGGCTCTTGCAGATATCTGCTTTTCACTCAGCTAAAAGATTAGCTCTCATCACCCTGGCATAGTAATTGATGGTGTGTACATGGTAATGCATGCCAATTGCTTCGGTTATGTTTCATAGGCTAAGACCTCATTGATGTGTACACTGTAAGTTATGAAGGAAATTAGATCTTGACATACTACCTCTATTACCACTACCTCCATTTGGTCTTTTTATTCCAACACCCACATTGCTTCAGTTGAACGAGTTTATGTTATCTGTGGCTATATTTCAGGCTTTTATCAGTGTGGAAACAGCCAGTCTATTTTGTAAAAATGCAGTAACTGACAGCCAAAAAAATCCTCGTGAAATGAACAAGGTGTATATCTATATGGATGCTTACTCCTTAGCGTTTGTGATTAGCAGTATGTGAGATAGTTGGGGGAGTTTTTTGTGCTTTTACACCTGGACCATTGGGACAAGTTGCTCCAAAACAAGTGTCATTTTCCATTCAGTTGGAGATTGTGAACAAAGAAATTGAACTCTTTTTCAGAATAAAACAACCAAGTTAAGATTTACAAAAGAGAGTAGACTTCACCCCCTACCCTATGTACCCTGGAACAGATCATTTGCTGTGAGAACACAATCAACTGAGAACAAACAGGCTAATGGGTTGATTCATTACACTGCTGCAATAGGCTCTAAGCAGCAGCAACAGTAATAACAGAAATATGGCTACTAATTTCTATTACAGCTGGTAGTGAATTACTAACAATCATGATAGTATTTTGCAGTTCAATCTGATCTATACAGTTCTTTCAGTCCTCAGTCCCTGATTAGCATTGTTACTCAGCATACTGTCACATGAGCATTACAGGACTCAATTACTTTCTGGCTGAACAACATTGCTTACAGGTATCACAGGGGATGACACACAAAGGCACATTTTTAAGTATAACTCACATTATGCTAGATCAGAGGGAACCTTGGGCTTGTTTCTAAACCCCATAAAGGAGACATCCATGGGGACTCAGTCAGTTTTTATCAGTTGCAAATGTCATTTAGGAACACAGCCAGCTGAGAGTCACCAGTTGGCGTGGTAATTAATTAAACTGCTGCACCTTCTGGGCTCAGAGGAAAATTTTGTAAAATACAGTGTCTATACGGGGCTGACTGATTTGATCTATCAGCCATCAGTCTAAGTGGTTCTAATGTTTCTATTGATTGCAGAAGGGCATTTTAAAGGTTCTTACCTCAGAATTCAATCCATCTACATCAGGGAGTTTAGCGCTGTCATGTGCCTCCTGTTAGACACATTGTGCAGTGTTAAATATTTTTACAACTATGTCCAAAGCACAAGTGCATATGAAGAGGGATTAGCTGTGCATTTATTTAGGAGTGAAATTGAAACAAAGACTTTAACTGCAAAGTTAGTGCAGTCCTTTCAAAATAAAACATTGTTCAGTCTCAGTTATTCAAAAAAAGGATATTAATTGATGATATTCCTATGGCCAGGTACCAAATAATCTACAGCCTGGTACCAGTCTGCAGCCCAGTGGTTGGAGACCTCTGATATTAAGGGTTGTAATGTTAGCTGGTAACTGTTAGCTGCCTATGTCTGAAATTGCTGTCACTACAACAAATGTTGACTCAAAGAGTCAGTTTTGTTTATTTTTTGGGTTTATATTAAAATTAGTGATACTCAACTGGTAGCTGAAGACCCAAATGTAGTTCATGGGGCCTTTTTCAGTGGGCTGCATATGTGAACAGAATATGAGTCTGTGATGTTTAGAGGCCCCAAGCCAGGGATGTCCTTGCTGGCCACATACTGAAAAAGAATGAAAGGGCCACTTTGACACACCTTGCCTTTATTGTATGTTTATGAATTTTGGGTGGTAATCAGATTTCAGAAGGCTCTAGTTGACCCATGGTAACCCCAAGCATGAGAAAAAATGTTCCCTATAATATAGAAGGGAGATGACCAGTAGGTGTATCCACCTACACTAGTCTGGCCAAAGCCAGGATATCTCACCCTGGAGAAGGAAGCGATGGCAGTCCCAAGCTGGGCAAATTTCCTCAACAACACCAGTATGAGGGAGCTATCCTGAAGGGATGTCACGTTCCAGACATTAGCTCGGATCAGCTGCCTTAGGTTGAAACAAAGCAGTTGAGAGCCATTTGTCGATGACACCTTGGCACCACCAGGCCATGAGCGCATTCGCAAAAAGAAATCCTCTCCACCTAGAAGAAACACACTGGTGTGGAAGTTTGATTTGTTACTATGTTTATTGGCAACTTTCAGTCAGCTGCATTGCTAGATATTAGTGGTACAGTAGCAATTAAAAAAGTCTTGCAAATGTCAGACTAAAACGGCACGATATGTTGTCAGAATATAATGTCAGAATATCCACATCAAGTGTAAATTAAATGAAAAACTTAACACATGCATAGACACACACAGAGCAGAATGTCACCAGTTAACACGGTCAAAGGTTGAACCATACACGAATCACGTTTCATGTAGTTTTTAACGAAAACTAGCCTACAGCTGCCACTGTTCCTGGGTTACAGAGACTCATTTATAGTGCATGCTGGAGACCACTTTGCTAAACTACCCAAAAAAAAATGCAACAATGTATCTTTTTTTTATTATTTGAATCAGAACAAAGCAAATGAGCTTTAAGTGTAAAAGCATCGTACAACATGTCAGTCTGCCTCCATCATGTCTGGTTTGCTCTCACATAAGGCCTCATATATTGAATTACTTTTTTGTTCCATTGAGATAAAAGGTGGTAAATGCACTTTGCTTTTAGAGCAAGAAACCTCGTTTCACCTGAAGCTGTAGAACTGATAGCATTGAAGAAAATGTGATTTGGATCATCTTCTCGGGGAATTGAAGATCAGAGGGATTTCTTTGATTTCTCAGCCTTTCTGCTGCACTCACTCAACACACACCATCTCCCAAGCTGTGACACAGTTGGTGCTCCATAGTCACACTGTGTGGTCATCATTAGATTTGTCAGGTTTGGAGTCAGGTATGTTTTTTTTTTTTTTTTTTATTAGCCTGAAAGCTTTTCGCAGACTGTGTGTATGCAGGGCTGTGTGTCAGAGGAGACAGGTACTAAGGTCGGCCCAGTCCAGGCCCGGGGAGCTCGGATTTAGCAAAATTGATTGCAGTGAGTAAAGGAAAACTTGTGGTCTCATATTACATGCAGTGCTGGCAGGAAAAAGGAGATGCTGCACGGACAGGGTGAGAAAATCAATGGCTTTCTCTGCCAAGGACCATCTCTGTGCACATGGGCATGTATAGTATATCTGGCTCTTGAGACGTAGACGTTAAGATTTATATACTGCGGAGTGTTGTTTCACATTAATGTCGATCCTGCTGTTGGAAGTGACTTTTTCTGTAAGTAGTGATCATCATATATGTCTTTGTTAAACTCCTGCAGTCAGAGTCTACCTTTACTGGTAACCATGGAAAATAATTGGTTCTCAGTGACATCAGTGAATGAGTTTAAAGCTTAAAGATTAATAGAATTAATCAACCTTAATGACAAATTAAGTATTCTATTAATCATGAAGACTGCTCTTGTGATCAGTGGGAGCAGTGGGAAGGTCTGTCCAGACACTGAATGTCAAACTGGATTTCTCAGTGCATTACTTTAAACAAGACATCATTTTGTCTACGATTCTACCTTGCATACAAATTTATACAAGAGCCTTTGGATGGAACAGCTCTGTGCAAGAGTTTTGGAACATCATTAGGCTCTTACTTAAACTATGACCTTGTGATTCACAGCACTGTTACTTTTGTAAAGTGCTTGAGATTTATATTTCAGCAGGATAAGGATCCCAAGTACAACATTAATGAAAAGTCATTCTGTGAGTCAAATTTGGGAAGACAACAGCAAATATAATACTGCCCTCTATGGACCAGCCTAAACAGAGATTCAGTCTTTATATATAATACTGTTGATTATTATAATGGGAAATAATATGAAATTAGAAATAAACAAATTAGGGATTCACAATATTTTTTGTATAATACTGATATCAGCAGATAATTACTTAAAAAGTAGATTATTGGTGTAGGCTGACATGAAAAGTAAAGCAGAGAGACTCTGTACTGCTTTACAATACAGGATGTCTGCAGGGCCTTAAAATGTATAACAAATTGATGGATCAACTAAGGAACAAAAGATTTTCTTTAAAAAGTATTAAGAAATCTGTAACACAAATGACAAAATATTAAATATAATTGTTTGTTTCTAATTTTAATAGTTATTCTCTGTAGGCCTGCAGGATGGAAGGAAAACAATACAACATGCAATATCCTTGCTCAATATTGTGCTGACTATGATTTTTGTAATTAATAAACTTGCATTTGTTGTGTATAGAAGAGCTAACTGGATCTAAACACAATATACTTAAAACTGTTTCATAATATTCATAAACCTTGTGCATTGTGTTGTGAAAATTTTGCTTAATTTTTTGAAAATAGGTTAAATATAAAATTGAGATGACAAAATACATCATATAAGCTTAATCAATCAATAAAATCAATATTTAGATTTTATAGCACCAAATCAGAACAAATGTTATCTCAAGGCTCTAAATATTAGAGTAGGTCAATGCCATACTCGTTTCTTCTTTTATAATATATGTTTATTTTTATTTGTATGTTAAATCTTTTTATTTATTCTTAAATCTTGAATAAAAAAGTAGATTTAGTCCGCATTATAATCAGAGTCACACTCAGAATCACTAAATCACAATGACTATTATATTTGTTAATGTCCTTTCCTAAATAATGAGTCATGGCCTTTGTGTCCTAACTGTGATGATTTTTTTTTCTTTGTTTAGGATACTTGTAAAAGAAGAAGACTTTGAAAAATGAAGTACGTCTTTAAGATTTAAGTTTTTCTCCAGGTGTCTCCCCCACAGACCAAAAACATGTTCAGTGGGTTATGTGGTGACTCTAAATTGCCCCTAGGTGTGTATGTGTGTGCAAGTATTTCTCTGTCTCTCCATGTGGCCCCATAATCAGCTGGCCACCAGTCCAGGGTGTACCTCATCTGAGTCTTGCTCCACCCCCCTAAAACCCCAAAAGGGTTAATCAGTACAGATAATAAATGTTGGATGGATGGACAGTTTGTTCATAGTGCTTTTCATGCCTGCCCTTATCTATATGTTGAACATCATATCTAAATCCATCTTTTTTATTAAATTCAAGGTTCCCTGTTAATGTGACTACATTAATATTCTAATTGTACATCTTAATCCTATCAAATATTTACAACAAAAATTAGGTATTAAATGATCTTTATTTTCCTGTAAGAGTATTCATCTGTAAAATGTTACGTCAAAAATTGTATTTTTTAATATTTGAAATATATTTAATCTGATATGAGTAGTTCACTTTAACATTCATTACGTTACAGGAAAGCATTTATTTACACCATTAAAGGCACTTAATCAAGGAAATACACTTTTGCACCACACGAGTCAAACGTTTCATAAAACAATGTCATCACATGATTGACAAGTTAATAGAACAAACTACAGCAGACTAACTACTGAATAACATGGGACTTTTGCAGGAAAACAGAACCGTAAAATCTTGACAAAAACACCAGATCAAGTTCTGTTTGGGGACTCTCTAAGCTGAGGTTGTTCTGCCCGGTCAGGAGATAAAATTACACAGAGGAAGAGCGAATCACAATCTTTCAAGATGTTTTTAAGAGAGGAGCTGAAGCTGTCGGACTGAGCTGCCAAGTGCTCCAGCTGGCAGAAGCTGATTAGTTGTTTCCGCACATTAACACGTCCACATAGCAAAGAAAGACTGCCAGAGAAAGAGTAGACACTTTTACTTTCACTGAGAGCCTGTGAACACATCGCAGGTTTTTCAAATTTTAAGATAAGTGTTGTTCCAAGACTGAGGAGGTGTTTTTTGTTTGGATTATGGTAAACGTCCCTCAGACAACAAAGTAAACAAGGTTTGAGGGGATTTGTTGTGTATTGAGGAAGTTTCTAAGAAAGGACAACCTGAATCAGGATGTTGAATTCTGAATTGCAGATCGTGGTTTCCCACTAAAAATAAGTAAAAACTTAGTGTATTTCTTGCTACAGCAATAAACAAGTGCTAATTTGTAACACTCATCCTCTTCTTTTGCTGTGCTTTGATGTTCAGGCTCTCGGACCAGGATATGACACTGACATGTAATACTTTGTTAAGACACAATGATATTGATATGAATTTTTGTGTCAAAGCTCAGAGTTAAAGAAAGATATCCAACTGCTCATATTACTTTAGATAAAGAGACATTGTCACCAAATGCAGTAGAAAAGTTAAGGGTTGTGTTGGTTATTATTGCATTTTGACATTTAAAACAAATTCTATGCTATATACAACATTAAACATTTAAGATATTTAAATTTAGTGTGAGTGGATCGAGTCCTCCCCTTTTTTGGGCATTCAGCAGATGGCAATTTTGTATGTGTCGTAAGGCTATACAGGTGCAAATGACTGTCAATAACAGTAATAACAATAGTACCAGCAATACAGAAAATCTGCTAATGGCATCCTCAACATCATCTTTTTAAAAAGAGTAGTCTTAACCAGAGTGTAACATCAGTGATGATTACATACTGTAAGTTTGGAGAATACTTCCTCCTACACCTCCACAAGGATGAAAACATTAACCATCCAGACAGTTTTAGGTGTTCGAATGTGTTTGGACTGGTAATGTTGCTGTTTGGAGAATGAGGGAAGAAGTAGTGAGAGTCCAAAACCAATTTCATTTGAGAATCAATAACCATTCCTTTATGGAATCATTATCATTGGCCTTTTTGATGAACAGTTCTTTTATCAAGTCCTTCCACTTTGCTCTGCAAGCTTTACAAATCAAGGACGCCACACTCTATTCAGAAGCAGTGAGAAGAAATCAAAACAAAGAAGTCAAAAATGTGATTATGACAGATAGGGGCAAAAATTATCAAAGCTGTGGCCTAAAGTCTGACAGAAACCTTTACTGCACAATGTTAGTCAGTGGAAGCACTAGCAACCTGCTGGAGCATTCATCGATGCCACACAGCGTTGAATATCAGACGTGTCATGTGTTTAACATTGTTTCCAGTGAAAACCTGTGTAGGCAAACTTTTCCCAAACCCAAATCCACAGGAATCAATAAGGGAATCGTTAAAGAATTGAGTCAATAAGCAGAATCGATATTGACTTTGGCATCAATAAAGTCTTGTGAGTAACCATCCCTAGAAGGGAGAGAAGTCCCTCATAATTTAAATCTGGTGAAATAACACAAGTGAACCCAATGTTTTATGGCAGACTACGGAGAACTCTGCCGAGCACCACTGTCTACTGTAACATAGCTTTTGGGAAGGGTTCTGTGGGAGCATCTGACAACATTGATCCTCTATTTGTCATACAAATGGGCTTCCCATTGTGATATGTGCTTTCAATTGAAAAAACATCTTTCTTTTATCCAAGAAAATACTTGGAAATTAAACAAAATAAAATGAATTCAAAACAACACGTGTTGATCAAAACCATAATCTTTTCCATATAGAAAACAGCTGAGTGAAGCATTTCTTTCTTACCAGGGGCTGGTTCCATCAGTGTGTTCCATCAGTGTTTTAACACCATGGTTCCAACAAGCATGTGTGATAAATTAGCATTATTTCTTGCTATCTTCATGTCCAGTAATAAAGGTTAGGGAATGGATTGGCCTTAAATCCCAAGTTATCTGTGAATACCTTAAGTATGCATTAAATGTGCAAATAGCATCACTTGATTTGCACATGTTAATTTTTTAGTTTTTCCTCAGAAGGTTACATAGAAAGTTCCATCCTGGTGCTTCATTTGTTGTCCCGTGTCTCTAAGGTTTTCACACCCAATTATCTCAGTAAAGTGATAAATATGTGTGCTGTGTGTCTGTGGCACCCTGATAATTACCCTTGCCACTTATGATGTTACACAGTAAGCCCAGACCTGTGTGTAAACCATTTGGCCTGCACACCTTTTGCAAGTGTGCTAATGTAGAGCCAGCTTTAACATAAATACATATTTTTTAAGGGGGTGCGGGGTCATTTAGATGATTGACCAAATACAGTCAACAGGAGACGTGTGTTTCTCACTTTTTGTTTTGCAATGTACAGATTAATTGCCCGACAACTGCCAGAATGTTTTTAGTGGAAACAGCAAGAAAAGATGATGAGCATAGATGCTCTGTCAGATGAGCCCCCCACAGCTCACTTGTTGTTTTGGATCTTGAATTGAGGAAACAATAAGCCAGCGTTTCAGTTGTTTGTTTGTTATGTTAACATAAATGGATAAGGGAGCCATGTCTTGGATTCCTCGCCACTCGCTTTTGTTCCAAAAATTATGCTTTATTGTTAAGTAAATACATCTTGTGGTGTGCAGTTTTTTGTTTTTTGTTATTGAAAAGAGCTTTTAATTCAGCCTGGAGCTACCACCTTGTGTTTTTAAAGCTCTGCAAGGTAAACAAATAGCTGAAATTCAAAATCCAGCGGTGGGTCAAGACAGGATGGTGTGGTATTTGGTGGTAGTGTGATCCATACAATTTAAGACAAGAGAAGCTCAGTGACCTTGACCTTTGACCTCATACCTCCAAGTTAGGGATTTTGAGAACTTATAAAACAACTTTAGGTAAAGTAAGCAAATAAAAATAAACAAAGAGAAATAGTCATTTTATTAATAAATTTAGATATATAATTTCACAATTCTAAAAATTGTTCCTTAAGATAATATTTCACTTTTTTTTGCTGTTGTTGAAACATGGACTTTAAACAAATCACCAAATATGTGCATGATCAGGCCTTGTCAGTTGATTTTTTTCTTTTTTTTTCTTTTTTTTTAATTGAAGGCAATGCAGTTGAATTGCAGGATTGGCAACACTTGAATAAATGGAGACAAACATATGCAGAGCACCCTCACAGTCTGACTGCTGTGAGGGTGGAGAATTTCATTGGCAGATGCTGATGAGGTAAACAGAGGCATCCTTGCAGCTAAGGAGATGCCTGCACATGTGGTAAAAAGTGTCTCTGCTGGAGCACACGGGACCAGGGAGAGAGCACAGTGTGAGACTATTAACCCAAACAGGGGAGACAGAGACAAGCTGGGACACACAAATAAAGTGAACAATTATACTCACAGCTGTATGAAGCTCATTCTTTTACTGACATTACTCGTCTAACGGTTTGGTTGTGTACACCCCCTTGATTTTCAGTATAGTAGTTTATTACCCCTGCTGGTATTTGGGGAGGCCTGCAAATGAATGGAGTGTCTGATTATTGGCAAAATGGAGATACTCTCATACTGAATGGCTGTGTAGTGGTCATGGTGGATCAATGCTCAGTGTGCGTGATGATGAAACTTAGCTTGATCTCCACAGACACTTTGCATTGACATCAGGAGCCCTGATGAAAAATATGAATAAGTGTAAAAGTAATAAGTCATGCTCCCACAAAATGTGTAAGAGCTGACAATCCTTAGAAAACAAGTCAGCTGTTTGACAGAACTGAGTTGAGACCATTTGTTCCCTGTCTTTGGTTTAAAATCCAATTTTTTCTGGACATGGAGGCAGCCGAGACACTGAATTAACGCTTTGTTGAATTTGTCCAACTGATGGACCTTGAACACGGAGTAACTGGAGATGTCTCATTGATTCGGGAACATTAGTATTGAATAATGTCAAAATCGTTTATGTTTTACTGTAAAGATAAACATGTCAGATGAAGGCCTTCTAGATCTAGTCTCTGATTTAATATGTACTTCCCTCCCAGTCACTTATCACAACAGCTGCTTTGTCCCCATCTTGCGAACCAGTACCGCACTTTTCCCATCAACTTTTCCATGATGTTTGCCATGGTTATGGCTTGCTTATTGCCAAGCACAGCCCATCAGCTGAACTTTTTACACAAAACCTCATGGAAATGTCACCATTTTTGTCATGAGCAAACTACAAAGAAAGCTAACAGGGCTGGCAAACAATGTGAAAAGAGACTGCCTGTAATCCAGCCCTACTGGTGTCTTCTTGTGCTTCGAGCAGGGGGAACTAACACGTGGCGTGATGATGCAGCCATAAGGGGTTCTCAATCAAAATAATATCAAAAGATGATGTTGAGGAAACCATGGAATAGCATATCAATGTGTTGTGCCCAAACACATGTGTAATTACACTTATTAAACTGTGCAATCTAATTAAATTAATTTAATTTTAAATGATGGGATCACGTGCATTCTTGCACAGTAGATTTTTTTTGTGATTAATTTGTTTATAACGTGGTTACTTAGTTTTTAATGGCACTTGCAAAGTTTTGTTTCTCAAGTTCCTACCAAACTAAATAAACAATGAATCATTTATCATCAGAATATGTGCAATATCTTCATTTGGGATCTCTACTTTATGTGTCTTCTCTGACCTCTATTCTCTGTATGCGCCTGTTTAAGTATCAGTAAAGCTGGACAGTAAAACAGGAAATGAAAACCTTACATATTCGTTTTTCAGTTTTATTAGATTGAAATTGTAATTATCAACAACATGTTTGCCTCCACCAAGGAGGTTATGTTTTTGCCAGGATTTCTGAGTTTGTTAGCAGGATAACTTGCAAAGTTAAGGACAAACTTTGATTACATTTTCAGCTAATGTTAGGCATGGCACAACGAAAAGTGATTTGATTTTGGTGGTAATCCAAATACAGATGTGGATCAAGGAACTGTGAGATGCACTGCAAGATATAACAAATAGAGAAATGCCCTGGTGGAGATTTGTACTTTCTGAGCACTTTTATTTGTGTGTGTGTGTGGGTGTGTGTTTGTGTGTGTGGGTGTGTTTTATGTTTATTTCTATGTCTTTTTTATTGCATTTCTTTTCCTAAACAATCTGGGGTTCTAATGAAGCATCAAACCAGTATATCCATTATGTTCAAGTTGTATCCAGCATGTCCTTTAATGTATGCTCCTTGTTGAAGTTTAGCCATCATACTCATCCCTCATGTTTGGCATGGTCTTTGAAGATGCTAATAATAATTGTTGTGTAATTTACACACTAAAAATGAAACTTACAGTTATACACTTATGTAATACAGTTGAGTATTTTGAAAACAATATGTTAAACGGCCCTAAGGGATGTCACTCACAAAATGGTTCATATACTTAATGGAATCTTTTCTTGGGCATAAAAAATGTCTGTCAGAGGTTTTAATGAAAAGATCTGTGTACTTGAATAATCACATTGGTTGATCTCAAAGGTTTGAAAGTTTTAGAAGCCTGATATCTAAAGTAGCAGAAGAAACGTCTAACTCAGGTAACAGCTTAAAAAGCACCAAGCACTTATTATCTGAGGCAACATCTTACACTTGATTTTCGCCAAGATACCATAATTAGTATTTCACTTTGTCCGAACTCTGTAAACAAAGCGCTCATTTGATCTAAAAACTTCTAACACTAAAGATGGCTGCTGAAGTTTTGCTGCAGCACATTGCCAGCTGGGCAGAGTACAAGCCGCACTTCAGATGGACACCACCCAACACTTGATCTTGGATGATCAATCTTGAATCGGCCAGCTGCACTGAGTCACCTTCTCCTCGTCCTTTGAGTGACAGAGCCTTTTCTGTCTCATTAATCTCATTAAAAGTTACTCAGGGCAAACCACAATTCTTTAATTCTGCTTGAGTGAGTAAGCACATTTTTGCTTTGTACTGCAACAATCAAATTCAGACACTTGCAGACCCTTGATACTGCAGCATAACTAACTAAGCAGAATTAAAGCAAATTCTGCAGATAAAGATTTACATGGACAGTTTAAAGTAATATGTGGATGTGAGAGGAGAGGTGAAACATCTATGGTTCTGCCCAAGGGTGGAAGTGCAGGACAAAGGACCAAAATAAGAGTGTTTAAAGCAGGTTATGATTCACTCTGGACAGATAGTCAGAGTTATTCCTTTTTTAGAGAATGAATACATTGGCAATGTACTTTGTTTAACAGGCTTTACTTAAATTTGTAGATCTCACTATGCATACAGGTTTAAAAAACACAGATGAATGGATGAAAAGAGAGGAAGAAAGAGGGAAAAGAAGGGGACAGCTTTCAATGAACCAATTCATGATCATATTTCATCGTTCATAAAAAAAAAAAAAAAAAAAAAGAACTATGTTAACTGATAGTCCAAAAAGATGCAGAGAAATTCTGCTACTCCTGAGAAAGTGTTATCCAATAAACTTAAAATTAAGCAAATAAATACTGGGAATATCCTAAGGATCTATTACCTTTAGCAAAGAGTGATGAAATGTGCTTTACTAAATAACTTTTAAGACACATCAGTAAATGCTTTTTTTATATGCCCCTTAGTTTATTTTCCGTATCTCCTCTGCATGATACTTCTGTATACTCATAAGTACCTCTATGCACAAGACAAAGTCCAAGGCATCTGTACTTCTCTCTCTTCCTGTCTTTTCAGCAACGGTTGCTGCCCCAACATCCCCACAATAAGCCTGTGTTAACTCCTAGCATTGTTTCTTTGGCAGTTAAAGCCCATCGACTCAGTGGAGACCCCCAGCGCAGGGCATAGACCTTGGAAAGAATGAGGTGTCATTGACAGCATGGTGAAAGGCAGCACTGAACTGATCAATCACCATAGAGCAAACTAGTGAACCAATCAGAGCAGACTGGGCCCACATGAGGAGGGAGACTTAAAATAGACAGAGAGAGAATACAGCTGAATCAGAGGTAGACATTATATTATTATTATTATTATTATTATTATTTAATTTATCATCACATTTAGTGATTATAAATGTACTCTAGCAGTCATCTAAACTGATTATATGAACCTGAGGTAAGGCAAAATTGTTGCTCTTTTCATTCCCGTATCATGCACGATACACATTTTTAATGGTTTTTATGCCATCATATGTGTACATGGCCTCTCTTCAGCCTCCTCAACATGTGAGATAATGCTTTCTCCACCCTTCAGAAAATGTGTGCTAGAACAGTAAATCTGAAAAATGTCCTCCTGATAATATCACAAGGGAACATGCCACCCTCTTCAGATGGTGAACGCTGCCTGAACCAGGTGTTTGTTCAGCCTACAGCTGACTCCAGTTTAAGGAGCATAGACATGTCTGTGAAGCCACAGTAAACATTAGAGCAGAGTGCTGAAAAGTCAAAACCACAGCACTTCTTGTGAGGGGCATGGTCAGACACAGCTCGTGAGCATTAACGCTAAAATTGACTGTTCTGAGCAGGGGCTTATAAGGCAGGTTTATAGGCATGCAAAATTCCAATATCTGTTTGGAGTTTTAGGCAAGGAACTTATGTTTTGGGGGCAATAGTATAACTGTGTTAGCAATGATAGATTATGTGATGTTTTGTCATGATTCAGAACTTAAATTATTCATAAAGGCTGCGGACAAGTCTGTTTACTTCTTTGTGCGGCCAGTTCATCCAATTTCATAAAAAAACACAGCCTCTTAATCGTAAAACCATAAAAAAAGGACAACGCTGCACAGAAATGCATGACATCTTACAATGGTCAGACACATGCCAGGTCTAATGAGATTTTGGCCAGCTTTTGGATTACCTTAGCTGTAAGATACAAACAAAGGCAGCATTAGGGACGAGACAGCAAACCAGCACATTAGGCATTTCTTTTGACTTTAAAGGCTGCTGCTTGTTTATGGTGCATTCAGGAACGTCAGGTTAAATATGTTTTATGTGAATGCTTTAGAGACAGCTTTACAATTACTTGATTTTAGTGTATTTACACCATAATCTTCTGCATGAAATAACACAAATAAATGAAATGAAATGAAAATATCCATGAAAAAATACACATATTATAAAAATTATATATGAGAAAAAGACAAAATAAATTCTGCATGTCTTATGACAGGGGAAACATTCAGTTTTCAAAATCAAGGGAGGAAGTAACTGAAATTAAAATTGAAACTCAATCAACCAAAATTAGATGAAGTATCAATTTTAGCCAAATACACAGACCTTGAAGTATTAGTAACTGATTTTTTAACTTCACTATATGAATACTTCAAGCATTAAATTATACCTTTATTTTAGTAAAAGTTGAAATGCTAGAGAGATTTACTGCTAAAATGGTGAGATAATTAAAGTTGACTATCAGCCGACCTTCTATTTTTGCATATTTCTCTTACATTTTTTCCATCATCAGATGTAATTGTTTTAAAAGTGCCCATCAAACTGAAAATATTGTAAAGTGGCGTATTTCAGATTTAAATCCAAATTTTCCTTGACCGGTAATACAGCACTTATTAAAATACTTGAGATGTAAATGACTGTAGCTGTTTGCAGGCTGCTTCAAAGCATCAGTGGATGTTCACTTATCACACGGAGCACCGTCCCATGTGGAGTAGAGGCTAGAAGGAACAATAAGCAGACAAAATGCAAGATTGATTCCTGCTCAGTGCCTGTGAGTGAGCATTTGTCGTAATCAAACTGAGTATTAACATTATACCAATTCTGCCGAGCAGAGCTTCCTAATCAAATCACTACCTCAAATACAGCAGCGCTGACAACAAACTCCATTTCTTTTAATCAATAGAATTAGCTGGATGTTCGTTTCATTCATCCACAGAGGGGAATGGCTTTAATTTGTCCCACTGAAACTCTCAGTGCTTCTCAAGTGTTTATGCAGCAAAGATGAAGCATGTCCTTTCTGCGCACACAAAAGCTGCCTCGCAGAGAGTGGAGGCAATGTAGCATAAAAGGATTTTTGAGGGATTTTAATAATCTGCAATGGTACTGATCATGTCTTTATCATAGGAACAAGAGCCCAGCACTTTGTTGACATCACTAGCATGGAATAAATAAACCATAAGAAACAAGGAAACCTTTCAAGGACATGCCATCTTCAGTGTCCTTCAAGCTTGATCCCCCCCCAATGGAAAACCATGTCCGTACAGTCATGAATTGTGAGGCAGCATATACGGTATCATCCCAAATCCAGCATTATTATCGCTGTTTTTTTATTGATTCAGTTTAAACTCAAGAAAGGCACTTGTCACTGCAGTTTGGTCTATAAAAAGTTGCAGTGGCTTTAAGTGTTCCCTTTATTCCACCAGCTGTTCAGCGTTTTAGCATTATTTGTCGGACCTCTTTCCACACAAAACCAAATCAATAGGAACAGCACCAGCAGCCAAGTTTTCTTGCTGAACTGATGAAAGAAACAGAGTGTCAGAGGGACATCGTCTCCAGGTGTTTGTGCTGCAATTAGCAAGAAGTAAACAGGCATTTAGACACAGCTGTGATGCTGGAAAAAAGGATGAAATGAATATAAACTGGTAGGAGGATGCCATCCAAAAGCTGCAGCTACATTTCTATACATGAAGAAAAGCTCCTGATTCAGACTTTGTAGAAGTTTATGTGATCATTACACTCATCACAATATGGGTTCTATTGATTTTTTTTTTGGTACATAATCTGATTAACTGTGGGGCCAAACAGGATATTTTACCATTCCAATCAGTGTTTGCATGCTCAATAGTCACAATTCAGGAAGTGTGACATGACATGCTGCCTCTCTTTAGATGTATCATGAACAACAAACCAACACCACCAATTTTGTAATTATCATGACTATTATTAAGAAAGGCGGCACAGCGGCGGAGCAGATAGTGCACGTGCTTCACAGCAAGAAGGTTCCTGGTTTTATCCTAGGTCAGGGAGGGCCCTTACGTGTATGTGTTGGTTCTCTCCGGTCACTCCAGCTTCCTCCTACAGACCAAAAACATGCTCATTAGGTCGATGGGTCGATTGGTGACTCCAAATTGTCCTTAGGTGTGAGTGTGAATGGTTGTCTGTCTCTCTGTGTGGCCCTGAGATCATCTGGCGACCAGTTTAGGGTGTACCCC
Organism: Cetoscarus ocellatus; assembly: GCA_037902135.1. Lineage (NCBI taxonomy): Eukaryota > Metazoa > Chordata > Actinopteri > Labriformes > Labridae > Cetoscarus > Cetoscarus ocellatus. The sequence continues at coordinate 1,348,795 of JBAMNC010001392.1, forward strand.
ACCTCTGCCCAATGTCAGCTGGGATAGACTCCAGCCCCACGTGACCCTGAAAGGGATAAGCAGTGTAGTTAATGGATGGATGGATAGAACAATCAAAATAAGTTCCCTTGATATCACCATCAGTAGTTACAAAACTAGACTATAAACAGAGTCTGTACACACAGTAGCATTTAAACAAAAATTCATCACAGATTCAGCAGTGTGATGGTTGAAATGGTGACCATGTTATCTGGGGGCTGCCATTCAAACACCTATATTTTCTTAATCCTCTAATATTAAAAGCTTTCATGATATATATGCTTTAGGGATAAACTTAACGAAAGGGCATTCATTAGGTAACCTTCTTTGTATTAATAGGTCATATACTTTTTGAGTTTTATACCACTTCATACATGCATGTCTCTTCTTCATGAAAAATTACTTCTATGCACAAGACCTAAGTCCAAGACATCTTGATATCATTCCCTCTTGTCATGTGACCAGCACCTGTAGTTGTCTGAAAGAGCCGATTCCATAGTCTTTACTTAAACATAAAGAAGAGGAAGAAGAAAAATAAGGACAATTTTAGTTTTTGTACTTTTTTTAATATTTATAATGTGATGACTGCTTTCATAGAAGAATCCCCACTGAATCATTTGGTTGGAGTAAATACATTTATGAATATTTGGTGTGAACAAAACACATTTATTGTTCCTATTAGAGCTAATCTGACTCACCAGATGGACTGTTTAATATATTTCACTAGTCCATCTGAGCAGCAGCCTATAGAAAGTTTTTGGAAATGGGCAGAAACCTTTCATCGTTCCTTGAATCACATCCATTACACCCCAATCATGCAATGTTGTAGGCGGAGCGCTACTGCTGCAGTGTAAAACAGAAAATGTGAGCGACTCCATAAAACAAACTGGCCAAAATATTCCAAAAGTGTAGAGAAAATATCAGTTCTACTGAAAAATGCTTACATTACTGTCATCTGTTTTTCTTTCAATAAAGACAGACTGTCATCTTATGAAACTGCTACTGAAGCTGTTAGCATCTATGCAAAATCTTTGTACAAACAGTTTCTTCATGCTGCCGTCCCGCTCATATCTCCAACCTCTACCTGCTCTAAAGGACGCTAATTTGGCTGTGCTGCTTTTGACCATGCACAGTCATTTGAGCTTGGCAAGAAGGATCTGTCTGATTGCAGACATTGAATCAGGTGGATCCTTCGGCACTGCAAGATTATACTGGAGCCCCACGAGGTCCAATTTTTTTTTTTTTTTCTGTAAGGGGGTTAAAGGATTAAATTGTGAAACAGATGATGAAAAACATGGGGAGACACATCAATAATGCAACAGGACTAGGAAGAACTTTTCAACCAACTGTGGAAAACAACAATGTAATTCTGGAGAGAAACTTCTAAGAAAGGTGTTGAGCAATAAATCTGTACCCTTTGAGAAAAAATCCTGTTCAATTCAGGCTGATTTTTGAAGATACTGAAAAAGTATAAAAGTAAGCTGCTTTCATATACAGTATTTTTGAGTTGCCTGGTTTTGTTCAAAAATCCATGAAATATGTCACACTGTTCTTTCAACAACAACAACAAAAACAACACCTCACTTCATTTCTACCCTTAGAATTCCCATTTTGCCTGTAAGAGTGGAAGGATTAGTCGCACACACATTGCATGCGTATGCACAAAGAGAGTCCCTCTACTGCCTTATTTTGAGCAAGGAAAATCCCTGCATGTTGACTTCATAACAGCAGGCTCTCTGTTAGTATGTTCCCATTTGTTGATAATTTCAGTTATTGCACTGCCCACTGATGGATATCTTGTAAGCCAGAACAACAGATGTAACCATGATGGCAAATTGCTCAGCCAGCTCTGTCTTTTTTCTGGCAGATATAGCAGACCAGTTTCAGAGAGACCCTGTTTGCAGCATTTATCTGTGTACAGAGTGTGCAAGATTATAACACTTGGCAAGTTGGGGACCATATTAAAGGGGATGGTTGACTACAACTATCAGACTTTGCTGGAGGAGTATGTCAGACTGATGTGGAGATCAAACTTATGGCTGCCCAGTTAGAGACTCTATTTTTTTTTTTTTTTTTTTCAAAGTACCTCAAATTGATTTCAAATGTTGCCAGTGGCTATGACTAATTCAATCATCTTGAGAACATCATCTGAGATTTGAAAAGAATCTTAAAAAGAATCCATTCTGAATTCAAAAACATGCCTGATGTTAATTTCATTAAGGCATTATCGTCTGAGCTTCATTTTAATCCTGTCCAATAGGGCTCTTTCGTCTCTCTTTTTTATATCCACTTTCCCTGCAGCTAGTGTGCTGATTCAATTAGCTTCCAAATGAAGTTACGGAAAGGATGCTAAATCCATCTGCTTCCCTGATTCAATTGGATGGTTTTTAGCAGCATACCCTCCCTCGTTCTGTATCTTCAGACGTACAGGCCTGCTTTGAACCTGTGTAATGTTTCACTTTCATTATCCAAAGCAGCCATCTTATCCTGCAGCACTGTGTCTTGATCCTCACCACCATCTCCCGCTCTTTACTCCTGTCCCTCTCACTCCCTCTTTCAGCTAACGTAGGATGCATTTATCTGTTTTATCTCAGGATGAGTGATACATCAGTCTGCAGCAGGACCCTGTTGTAATCGTGGGATCTGCAGGAATTGTCAGAGGTGAAGACTGCAGAGCTAAAATCAGTGCAGCACAGATTGGGTCCAGCGTGTTCTGCATGTGTATCTTATGGTTTCAGAGTGTCTGCAAGCCATCTCCTGACATGCAGGCTATCCCCTCTCGCTCATTCATAGATCAGACATCTTTATATACAGCACCCAGGAGAGTGTGGACTGCACTTAAGATGCGGTGCTACATGCTGCTCCTCTCTTAAGATTCACACAGTGTCAAGGTGTCTTAGAGTTAAAGTGCAGTGGGGGTTATGAGCAGTGTTAGGCAGTAACTAGTTACTTTCAATAAAGTAATGTGATCATATTGTTTTGTTTTTTTTGTTTGTTCTTTTGCATAACTACTATATTGTATTACAATTACTAAAACATTAATGTTGTTATTAATTGATTATTAATTCTAAGTTACTTTATGTCCGAGGTGGGTTGTTGCCGTTAGGACGTACCATATGCACAGTAACTACATGTATTTTCATAACTTAAATACATCCTGTCTTTAAAAGATGCAAAGAAAAATACAAAAGATGCAAAGAATGTTGTCTGCATTAGGATCCATTTTCTGAGTAGTGAAGCATAATGAGTTACTACCAGGTCACATACAGTAATATACAAAAATGTACATTAATAATTTGTACACTAAAAATGTGTCTACAAACACTTCAGTAAATGAATATCCATCCCCTCCCTTTTTTTCTTAATCCACCTTTCATAAAAAATGTATTCAAACAGTCCTTTTGAAAACGTTCCTCCAATAATGTCAACCAGGGATAGGCCACCCTCCCTGGATGAAAGACACTCCCTGATCCAGGTGTTTTTTCAGCCCACACCCAACACCAGTGGGAGGAACATGTCTAGGCATGTCTGTGTGACCACGGTAAACATTAGAGCCCTGCATTGGAAAGTGTAAGATGCATTCACCTCCTGAGAGGGGAATGCTCAGCTCATGAGGATTTACACCAAAACAGCCTGTTCTGTGGGGATGAAGACGGCATGATGACAACAACTGATCAGCAGAGACATTTTTGAAACCATGCTGATTTAAGAATATTTCAGCTTCATCTCTAGACTACTGTGTGCTATTGTGTTTGGACTGCCCTGCTGGTTTTTTTTTTAAATCCATTTAGAACCAAAATATATATTTTTTCTGGGCAATATGAACAATTCGACTATTCATAATATAATGATGTCAAATTGATTGATTTAAGTTCTTTGACCACAGAGGCAAATTAACAAATGAAAATGTTGTTGTATCTCACAGAACTTTATACAAATTATGTACAGATCACCAATCATTAAACCATTTTGCATACATCTGAACATGGTTCTCTGAAGCCTTGGCTGTAGGAGAAGAAAAACATGTTTAAATAAAGTCACTACAGAAACTACTTACATATTTCCACAAATTCTTCAAATGTTTTTGTGCCCTTCATGGTCATGTCTTGGAGGAAGTTTCTGACTCATATGAGCCAAAAGGTCACATCACAATGCTCAAACTTTCACTTTTAGTCTTTTGGAAAACAACAGGTAATTATCTTGTCTCCTGTTGACCTTTGGCCGCTCTATTTGATTTAAACAATTAAAAAAAAGTAAGAGACTGGGTTCATGAGAATAACCAGAAGAGTTGTCACCTCTCTTATGGGTCAACATAGAGGTCTTATAACAACTCTGCCACATTTTCTATCAGAAAAATGCCTTAAAAACCACTTAATCACATATATATCTTCATGTATTTACAAATATTTCTTCCCATGGCAATTGATTTTTTTCTATATTTTGCTCTTTTGAGGATGCATATTCTCAGAGCAGAGCCAGATGTAGGGCACAAAAGGGATGGATAATGCCTTGATTATTCATGGGCGTGTATAATCATGGCAACCAATCAGATTGTCTGCTCTTTTTCCTTTTAAATCAGTGTGCACTGGGATGTTGACAGTTTGTTATTTACACAGCAGGTTTAGATGTTTGATCTGAATTTCTGCTAGATTATTTTATTGCTTTTTCTTGTTGTGCCACTTTACTCAAAGAACATACACACAAAAATGTATATGTGTCAGTGCTCAGATTCCAGTGCTTTTTTTTCATGGAAGCATCACAAAGCATAAGAAACAATCCAAAGACAAAGTCAGCATTAATGTAAAACAAAACCTCATTCATTATTCAAATCCTCAGTAAAAACTAGCAGGATGAGGCAGGTTTATGGTACACCTGTTTACTGTACATCAAATATTTGTTGGCTTTCAACAATTTATCTGTTCACTATTGTATGGGTACAACACTTCTTACAGCCTGTATTATTATCTGTTATCATAATTATCAGTGAGATTTGTTAGTATGTTTAAAGATTAGAAATGTAGCTCTGTGTTTTAAGAAAGTCTTTCATCACATGTATTCTTTCTTCTTTCTTTACCATGTGCATGCTGGATCGCACAAGAATATAGCACACTGCACAAGGAGTGCTGCAAAAAAGCCAAACTGTCTCTCAGCTCTCCATTTTGTTACAAACTTTACACTGAACAGATGCTCTGATATTTAATGGTAGAGGCATGGTGCTGTGCATCCCATGTGAATAAAACTGGCTCACTGAAGTGTGTGTTTTGATCTGGCAGTTGTGTGTCAGTCTCTCTTAAGCGTCCTCAAAATAGCAGTAACACTCTGTGCCAAAGACTTAAGACTTTAAACCAAGACTGAGGAGGTTTATTCTGCATCCTCACGTTAGGAAAACACTCAGCTTTGCACCTGACCACTACTCATTTTTTGCTTTCCCCTGGGTGCAAATTGTAGAGCATGATTATTTTCTATTTAAACAGTGTGAGCAGCCTATAAATGACACACAAGTCAGGCAGAATTTATGTAAGGCACCTGTACTTCACGCCATATTACTTTGTGCTGGGCATATGATAGGGCTCTGAGTGTGTATGTGACTGCCAGTGCTCCTGCAGGCAGCCTCAAGAGGACCCTTAAGGAACTGCAGCTTTTGGCACTTTGCATTGGCTTTATTTTTTTAACAGCAGTGGTCACCAATCACACCTCTCATGACAAGACACCTGCCACAGGTCGATCATCTTGAGCATTACCATCAGAAACAGAATTAAATTAAGCATAGACTTTGTAAAAGTAAAAATACTTTCGTACATCAAACATCATTTACTTTACTAAGCATTTCTATTCTTATCAGCTGTGTGTAAAGCACAGCAACTTCTTTTAATGTGCAGAGTGTTTGTATGTGCCCACATGTGTGAGAATTTGACATGAATATTTTATATACCATGTGAGAAGCAGGAGAGAGGAGTGAGGTATGGTGAGCCAGGAGAGCAGCAGCCACACACAGACACTGTTTTATTTTTAACTCACCTATTTTCTAAGACCTTTGAAAACCTGCATTGTCTTCGTTACAAAGGGAACATCATGCGTCATTAAATCATTTTATATTTCACACTCGCCCAGTATTTAAGACTGCAGCTCTTTTTTTTTTTTTTCCATTCCCTTTAGCATGAATTACAGATTTGTTTTCAGACACGGTCACACAGGGAGACGGACGACTTTCGATTTTATCAGCAAGTGTCCAACACACGTCTCATCACAGTGAACGTTAAACAGAGTGTGAAATCCCCCAAGTCCCTAACTAGTGTGGCGTCAAGGCCTTTTTTTTTACACCCATGGATCTGAGTTCCTCACTTCAGTGGCTCTGACACGGTGGGCAAGTTGTTAGAGATAGTGATCTACTGGCTGTAATGGCTGTAAATGAGCCAGACCACCATGGTTGATTTCTTTTCGGTTCATTTATGTTGTATTTCCTTTGTCTGTCCATGCAAGTAAAGATGCACTTTGGCATGATATTTAACCTTTTAATTGTTAAATGGATGCTTAGATTAGCCAGTTAAAGACAAAAACAATGGTTGTTTAACAGGCTTTAATACAAGTTTGTATGTTTTTGAGGAAATAAGAGTAAGATGATTTGATGGAACAAAACATTTAAGTTGTTGGCTTAAACCATTGATTAAAGTAATACGTCCTCTAATATAGCCTTATCATGCAAATGGTGGAAAAAGATAATCACTTTTCCTGTCTGGACTTTTATTGAATGATTGTTACTTGTGGTGACATGACATTATCTGGTCTCCTTCACTGTCTGGTCTCAGTGTTCTCAGCTGTATTTTCTTCTAAAAACATAACAAGTCTATCAAAGAAAAATTTCAATAAGCTGAAGTTATAGTGCTTTTGTTGTTTTTTTGATAGGTTAGTTCAATAGTCATTTATGAGCTAAATGCTAATGCTAGTGTGCAAATTATGTGCTTTTCCATTTGCAGTACCCAACTCAATCAAGATTTGGTAGAAGCTGCTCTGTTATGGCAGTATGCACTTTGATAGTCCCCACTTAATGTAGGCAGGTTATGGGTTAGGGATGCAACCAAAGACTTTTTCTATTTTTGACTAGTCATCAACTATTGGATCACAGTAGAAGAACTAACACTCATTGTTCAGCCTCAGTTCAAATCATAGTAGTAAAAGTAAAAGGAAACCATTTTACCCTTTAGACATTTCACTAAATAAACATAATTAGGGCCTGCTGGTGGCACTGAGTAAGGAAATAAGGGATCACTACCATTGCATAAAAGGGGTCCATAAACCTCCAGATCATGGAGGTGGGGGAAAAATTGACACACTCTAGTATTGAGATATTTCGTGCACTAATGTTAGATCTATTCAAGGCCAACAAGTATCAATATTTTAAAATGTATTAATTTCCAACATTAGATAAAGCTTTTTGTTCCGCAGAAATAAAATCTTGTTTAGTCCACTCGATGGTGCTGTTGAGCCAGATCAGGTGGGTGACGTTGATTGCACAGGAGAGTTAGAAGTAAGTAAACAAATATGGCTTCAAGGGAATGAGAGGGAGATGAAAGGAATGTGCTGTCAGCAGTTAATTCCTCTCTGTTGACTTATTTAGAACTTTGAAAGGGACATAAGAGACGAACATGACACACAGGGAAGCATGAGATAAAAACAAAGTGGACATAAGGCTCACCTCACGTAGCATCACCCAGAAACAGCAAAAGCAGCAAAGCTACTGCTAAACTAACCCTGTTGATAAACCAGCCAACACTTGACATGTTTGGTTTGTCAAAGCTGCTTCCCAGTTCTGAGCGATCTGAAAACATTGCTCACTTTATTACTGACTTAATTTATTACTGACTTTATGTGCAAAGACTGAAGGCCTCACCATGTTGTAGTATTACTTCAATTACTATTGCACTAAAGCTCTTCAGAGCAGTGAAGCTAACAGTTGGAGAGAGGCTGAGCTAAGCAGAGCAGGTTACATTAACTGGCTACATGTGAGCACCAGTTTGACTTTCACTCCTTATTTTAATAAAGTACAGCACAAAATCTCGAACAAAGTAACAAATCAAAACTGGTCAAACAAAGAAAGAAAACACTAGGAACTAAACTCAAAGTGCAAATCAAAGTCACTACAAAAGGTTCAACTGAAAAAGACAAACTGCTAACACGGGGAAACATTGAAGACGCTGGAAAAACTGGAGACTTGCGCGTGGTGTCACACATGGAAGACCAATGACCTGACAAAGACAAGCGGAAAACAGAAAGACTAAATATACCGGGAATGCATCAAACACAGGTGAGACAATCACACCGGTGGAGAGAATCATCATCAGAGGCACACAAAAGGGAGGGCAGGAAACACCTCATGGAACACAGGGATTTCAGAATAAAACAGGAAACATGAGAGACAACCATACCATATCATAAGTATTGTGAATATATTGTTTTGTGGGGCCACTTGTGATTCCCACCCCATCCAGATCAACATTGCCATTGCAGATTTACGCTGAAAAATAGACATCCAGTTTACTTTAAAGAGAGATCCATTAGAAAACTTTGTGTTGACAAACTTCAGGTGTCATTCATTTTGTATTTAAGCACATTAAGCACGCTCACTGTAAAGCTACATGTCTGATGGCAAGAGCTGAAGTAAATCTAAGGAGGCATGATGAGGATTTTTTGCCACCATTTTGCAGCTCACGGTGAGTCATTACATGGTGTTTAACCCTTTGTTTATATCATCAGCATTTTGGCTGTAACATGAGCCTGGAGGGGCCAACCAGCTCAGCCTTATGATAGACTGCCAAAGAAAGTCATCTTACCCCACACCAGAGACATCTATCCACATGCAGGAACAGCTCAATCCACATGGGGAGGTATTTTCAGCATATGATGCACATTTCTTACACCTTAAGAGTCAATCTAAAAAAAAGAAAGAAAGAAAATCTGGTCCAAGCACGTGTAACGTAGGAGTCTTAATTACATTTACCAGCTGTTATTAAACAGTACAATGCAGACATGAGGGATTCTCTCCTATTTCTTTTATATATTCTGCACTCCAGTTCAATCTAACACACTTCAGACTGTGTGAACACTGGCCTTTATTGTGTGAATGCTCAGCAGCTGACATTTATACTCTCTGACAGTCCAACACCTCATGTGAAACACTGTTTTGTAAAAGGGTCAGAAAGAAGGTTCATATTGAGTGTTTGTGTGTGGAAAAGGCATGAGTCACTATTCAGAGCCACATAAGAACCAAAAGAAAGAGTTATTAACTCCACCAAGGAGGTTATGTTTTTGCTGATGTTTAATTGTTGGTCTGTTTGTTTGTTTGTGAACAGGATAAATCAAAAGTTATGAATATATTTTAATGAACTTTTCAGGAATATTGTTTATGGTACCAGAAAGAAGTATCAGAGTTTGGTGTTGATAAAAATCCCAATGCCAATACTAGAATTTTATTTAGTATTTGTTAACATTGCGATATAGGGCAGTTTTCACACATCTTCAATAACTCAATAATTCCTCAATGAATTTTGATGACATTTTCAGGGAATGTTAGTCATGGCACAAGGGAGAAATCAATACATTTGGTGGTGATCAGAGTCCGGATGTGGATCCAAAAAACTTTTTCAAGGATTTGTTCACAGTGCAAGCTGGGGCACTTGCACATTTTTCCCAGTAACTCCCCCAATAATGTTGGAAATGCCTTGGTGGAAGTTGTTCATTTTTTTGTATGCACCCTCTCTTTTATATTTAAAGTTAATGATAGATATTTACTTTATTTCAGACCCGTAGGTCCATCTCATAAAAAAAGAAAGTTGACATATTTAAAAACATAGAGACATTTGCAGCAGTGTTTTCGGTAACAAGAGGAATACCCTGTATCACTTGTGGGCTGGGCCAGTGACATTATAAGTTCATTTTATGAATCAGTTAATGTGTTCATTACATTTCTAAGTACAGCATAAAATGTGGGGACATTACAAGTAACAAACATCTGACTTGCACTTGGCCATCTTGGCAGTTTGAGTAATATTGTAAGATCATTATTGGATGCCACCTGTAACTTTTTCATTTTAGCCTTACTGTAATTACACCACAGATTAGCTGTACAAAGGGAAGTACAGTAGGTTGTGAAGAGATCTATTTTAACATTATCTGTGCACAGAAAGTTTTCTCACTACCATATGAGCTTGTGCGTACAGTTGAACGAACAAATAAGAAACCAGATTGTCTCTGAACTTAAACAATGTATCAAACTAAACACTAATGGGAAAGCAGACATCAAGAGAAGCTGAATGGTGGTCCAGCAGATTGTGCTGGTGCCCCTTCAAGCAGCACTCCCCAGTGTCCTCACACAGGCCAAGAACATGCTTGTTTGGTTAATTGGTGGCTCTAAATTGCCCTTAGTTGTGAGTGTGTGTCTGTGAATGGTTGTCTGTCTATCTTTGTTGGCCCTGTGATTGGCTGGGGACCGGTTCATTACTTTTCTATTAGTCTCAAATTTGTTTCTCTGAGTACTTGATGATGTACTTCTCCAAGTCATTAACTTAAGCTTCAAGTGCTCCGAGAGCACAAACCTTCACCAAAGTATTTCTGACATACTGAACTGAGTTATTATTGATATGATATCTAAATTTTTCATTGTTTAATGTCTGCTTAGATTAACCTGTTTAAGACTGAGAAAATAATGTTTTTTACAGGCTTTGACAAAAGTTCCTATGTTTTTGAGAAAAAAAGAGTAAGATGATTTTTATACCACAAAACTGCATTCAGAATTTTGATGCACTCACTTTGTGGTCTTAAATCAAGGATAGAAACAAAAATAGATGATCACTTTTCCTGTCTAGACTTGTATTGAATGTCGGTTACTTATGGTGACATGAAATTATCTGGTCTCCTTTCTAGCTTCACTCAAAAGTCAACAAATCCTTTAGAAATCCCTGAATTATTATCCAGTTGTGGATCACCAGCAAAATGTAACTCAATCTCCCTTGTGCTATGACTAACATCGCCTGAAAAAAGCTCATACAAATCCATTCAGAACTTTTTTATATTATCTCGCTCACAGATGACGCAAACCAATAAACTGTAACATAAAAACATAACCTCTTTGGCTGAGTGAATTATGGTGGAGTTTTGAACGTCTTTGTCGAATCAAAATGATTTAATTATGCTACAGAACCAAAGTTCTATCCTTGTCTATGTGTTATTATGCTCTGTGGGTGTTGTACGATGTGATCGTTTTCAAGCCTGTTTGAAGCTGGGGCGGTATTGGTTCGTTTCTTTAACCTCAGAACTCAGATGCTGCACGTGGGAATTATTTCACGTCCCAGTATAATGTATTCCAGCTACATGTTGGTAAAGTCAAGGTACCTGAAGATTGTCCGACCTCATCAGTAGGAATTTTCATCCTGTGACCGTTTCGGTGTCTCTAAAACATGCTCAGCACTGACTCATCCTCCTGCCTGAAGGTCTAAAGGTGTACCCTCTTAAAAATATTAAAATATGGCCATCAGCAAGCTGTTAGCACTAAGGAAACTTTTCTCTGTCTTTGTTACTTGCAGCTTTACATAATCTGCAGTGTGGATATAACTCTAATCAGTCAGTGGGCCCTCTTTGTCCGGGCTAAATCTATGAAGTGCTGCCAGCCCAAAATTAATGACTACAAGTTTCACTATAATTTGTTTGGGCTGCTTTTATTGCCTCTCAGGGCTGAAAGTAAGCTGTAGATGCACTTTATATCCCCTGACAAGATGCTCTTACACAATGGCAAATAATGTAGACATAACCCTATTGCAAGTCGGTGAAACACGTGGCCCCTCTCAAAGAATGACTCAATGGTGTATTCATTGTTCAGAGACACTTGATTTCTTTTGCTGAGAGAGGTGTCATGACACAAACAGACTTGTCTTTGCACTTAGTAGAGGGGTATTATTTTCACTTTTGTCGCATATTAGCTTCATACTTATCTTCACTCTCGTGTCAGGGAAGCTTTGCAGGGATTTTTTTTGAAGAAAGTTCAGTTACTGTGGCATACATATTCTTCTTTTGAATGTGGCATGTGATTTAATTTCTAGATTTTATACTTAATGTGAAAGTGCAGGTAAAAAGGTAGGATAAATTCCTTTTTTATGGTTGAAACTAAATGTGTTTGCTTTGGCAAATGTTAGTTTTGGCTAGTGATGTCATGACTTTCAGACCAGGCAGATGTGTTTTAAGTGTTGGCTGAGTCCCCTTCTGTTACAGCGCTGTCTCTCTTCATGAAGTTTACCTCATTAAAAACCAAAAAAGTTTTTTTATGTATTGCCTCTGTCTTCAAAATTTAGAGTCTATATACAGATTTTGTCAATTATGGCATAAAGTATTGTGTCCAACAGAAACAGACAAGCCAGAAAAGCCATAATAAATCCTCTGACAAGTGACTTGACTCATTGAATAACTAACCCTGGAAACCTTTAAAATATAGGCATTCTCTACAAATGAGGGGAATTTCTCTACAGGGATGCTATCATTTGAAGAACACAGAGCAAAAGTGTAAATGTACTGTAGAGAGGAGCAGTATTTGATTTTTATTTTATGTACATATGTTTATGGAAGTCTACTGGATAATTAATATACAAATAAAAAAATAGACACATATTATTATGTTCCATTAGTAGAACTGATAAAACATTTTTGAGATTGAGCTTGCGGGTTTATTGGTTCTATGTGAGGTAATAATGTGTTTTTTTTTGTTGTTGTTTTTTATAGGGCTGGTTTAAGGTGATCATTCAACTATTTCTTTCCTCTAAATAAATATGAAAAGAAAAAAACTCTATTCAACAGTTACATTTTTGTAATGAGCACCTGTCATATACGCTCCCTTGTAATGTGCACTGACTAATAGGTAAGACCTAGTAAGATACTAATTGTCATCAATAAGACCAAATCAATTTTGATAAAAGCTTAATAAATACTTATACAAACATTAAGTAGATACTTAAGGCCTTTTTTTCCATTAGAAGTACCTTTTAAGGGTTTATTTCGGAATAATTAAAACATTTGTAAGACAGCCATTGGGACCTCCTAAAACTCTTTGCTTGTTGAGGATTATAGAAATAAGTGGACATTAATAACCAATAATATGATCTTCAGTGTTCATCTAAACCATAACTTATATTTATTGCTGCTCATTAGTCAACCTTAAGGCTTTTTAGGAACTTGTTAATCACAAATATATATATTAGGAAACTTGATGAGCTTTTTGGTAATTTTGTAACATTAAGTAAGTCCCAGCCACCCAAGCAGGATAAGCACTGTTGATAAACGATGGATACATAGTGTTAATAAAACACAAAATACAGTTGATGTTGAAAAAGAGAGAGAAAGAGGAAGAACTTGAAGTCTGTTATTACAGTTCGGGCTTCAGCTGTTGACTTTTAAAACAGCAAATGCAAGGAATACAGAAAAAAAGTAAGATAATGGAAAAATGCTTCTAACAGAGACAAAAACGTACGTACAAAGGGAAGATATTTACAAGCAGTAATATGTGAAATGTGTAAACAAGACCAATAATTTCACAGTCAAGCAATAATTGGGACAGTATGAGATACATAATAAGTACCTATTACCATGACTGACTCCATTGGTGATGGAGTATGAATGTGTTAAATTGGGATGGGAAATAGGGACAGGTTCTTGTTGAAAATCAGTTTCTACTGTTTTGAGGATTTAACCTATTTTGCCTTTATGCATGACAATTCCCTTATCAATGCCCTTTCCATTGTTCTGTATGCATTGCAACATAATCAAGTCAAAGTCTTGGAGAGAAGGTCAACAGGGAAAAAGAGGAGTTAAAAAATGAATCATGGCAGGCGGTGTTAAGTGTGGCTTGATTTTACATAAAATGACACCAACAGTCCAGTGTGCAGTGGCTGTCACCATGTGATTTAAAGCATGGATGATAACAAGAGCTCCGTGCTCAATATTTGTTTACACTGCAGGGGGCGTAAAGTGAGCACCATGTGTTTCAAGTTGTCATGGAAAGCCGTATGTTCCTACTTTTTTTGTTTGTTTTTTTTTTTTTGTTATTACAGGAATCATGTGAGGAATCCATATATAACCGGACTGACTAACAGATATGAAAATAGCAATGGTACTGATATAATTTTATTACCTCCCATCCCTATGATTAAATGTAAGAATCAGATGACGCTTACATTGCAAAGGCTGTTGGCATTTTGTGTTGTTATGATAAAAATGGTCTGCTGCAAGTTTTTTCTCGGCTCCCTGCAGAGAGATGATCAGTGAAACGTATCAGATTCTAAGTTCATATCTCAGATTTAGGTTAAGTACTAGCTTCCCTGTGGTGAGATTGATGGACTGTAGCAGTGTCCTTTTCATGCCGCTGTGATTTCTCTGTGCATGCAATTCACAATTCACTGTGACCCCTGACTATAGACATGAAGTATAGATCACAGACATATACATATATCCCCCCAGCTTTAAAGATTAAATGAGTCCTTAACACATACATTTAAATTAGAGAGGGAGTAGAAAAACCTGTGCCTCCTCTAGCTGCTCATGGAGTAATCTCTTTATCCTACATGTGCAAAGCCACTTCAAATAAGGACACAATATATTTACACACCAACTCTCATCTTAATGAGCAGAGGAGACAGCTGTTTGTATGGCAGAAGTGCATAAATGTTGCCCCCTTATGGGCTGCCATCAAAGAAATGAACAAATAAGTAATTGACCCAGTCTCTCCTATCACTGTGCAGCTTCATGGTTAGGAAACTGGACACTTAGATTGGAAAAATACAGATCTCATTTTAAAAACCTCAGCAAGCCAAATTCTAAAATTGATTCTCATGTTTTTTTCCGTTGGAACATCTATACCACGAGCATGCAGAAATTGCTACAGAGGCTCCACACTCTCCTCGTTTGTCTGGGTGAGCTGCTCGTAAAGGAGGGATCGGGGTTGAGGGAGTGCGATGGAGGAGGAGAACAAAAGGTGGGGGATCGGGGAGCAGCCTTGCTTTAACAAGCTTATCTCGCTCCCTAATTCAGTTTTGGCCATCAAAGTGTTCAGAGCCGTTGTCGCTGGGGGCGGTTGTATTTTTTTGACCGCTACCTGTGACAGCAATTATAGGTTCCCCTTCAAGCCTGCCTTTGTTTTGGTGGCAGACCTGACTGCTTGGGTAGAACAAGATTGCCTTTACGTTGTGCAAGTGGAGCATAATCACAGGCTCACAATGCAAGGTGCCACGGCCCTCTACATCAGCCTAACAGCCCCTGCCATTGTTTCGCTATGGCCTCTTTATCTCGCAGGTTGTTGTGACATTATGGCAGTCATAAGAGCTGCACATGTATTCCTGTCATTGGATAAAAGGAACATTTTCCCCCGACATTTACACATCAACACATAAGTATTGATCATTACGCACAAAATGCATAATGATTAATCCCTTTGATTCTCATGTAAGCTCTAGAATTATGTCAAACATTCCTGCAAGAGTCAAAATTATCAACTTTAGCATGTGACAGCAAACTAACAACACTAAAAAACAGCTTAAAAGAAACATTGAATGCAATCATGTGACATAAAAACTTAAAAAAATGATAATAATAATGTAAGCATTTTGCTCTTTACTGAAATTGTAGAGAGACAGGGGGGCAGGGAATGAGAGAATATGTAAAGACACATGCATATCTCATACCAACAAATTCAGTCTTTCTGCATGCAAAATTCAGCACATTTTGCCCTACTTTCATTTGCAAAACGTCTTCTAAAATGGAGAACAGGAAGATTATCTACATGAATACCTTTTGGAGTGCAGTAAGTTCACATTGTGTGTGTCATGACTGAGGTCAAAGTCTGCATATGTACACAGCAGAGGGTCTGCATCTACAGTAAGAATAGAGCAGCACTAATTCTTAAAGTAGCAAGGAGAAAAACAGCAGCACTCATGTAGTGTTTAAACCTTATGATAGATGAGAACTCTGAGTGAGCTCATGTGAATCGATGCTCAGAAAAGGTTTTAGTGTTTGTAACATATTGCTGGCAATAAAAGTGCAGTGTGATGGTGCTGAGATGCACAGTGGTGCTGTGAAGAAAAGCCAGCCGAACGAAACCCAGCAGTAAGTCATGCATTACCTCAGTATGTTTGCTTATTTGTTTAATCTCTACAGGGCTCTATTTTCTTTTGTCAGAGCAGTGTGATGCTGGGTGTGTTGGCCTATGACTGGCCCTATTAGTGTGATGTATGGTCGCCTTTCGGTGGTGTAGGCTATATTCAGCTGAGGGAATAAATCTGCATGTTTAGGGTTTCTTTCTCCAGAGTTCTTGTGATTCTGTGTCTATTTCACATTTTCCCATGTGATTTCAACAAAACAGGTTATATCTTGTCATGCCTCTGTGCCAGTGATAGTCAAGGCCAAAGGCTATTTGTTTTGGGGCTCTCCAACCATCCATCTTGGCTATTTTTTGTGAAGAAAACGTCTCAAAACTTCTTGGCTATTTTTCTTTGACCAGAGTTTAAAGAAAAATGCATACTGGTATAATCTGGAGGTCATAGGTTAAGGTTACTGTGGCCACAATTCTTGTGAACCCAACTTTTTAACAGTTGCGTTAAGGGGGTTTTATTCAAACTTGGCTCAGTGGACATATTGTTAAGGGATATTTCAGGATTGTTGAAGTGGGGTTGTGTGAGGTACATGGTAATAACCTGAACATTAGCTACAGTGACAGAGATCAGCTCGAGTCCTTTACATAAAGATCCAGCAAGGAAGTTAGACCTATATTGCTGCTTCACACAATCCCACTTAAAGAAGTGGGACTGTGTGCATTCATCAGTTAATAAGTGAAGATTTTGAAGGTCAAGGGCTGTTTCAGCCTTACAGATATTTTTCTTGATGTATGAGACCCCCATACTCTTAACTGGCTCTGGCTCTGTAATTAAATACTGTGCTTCATTTTGTTTGATTTCTGTCTGTTTTTTTCAGTTTTTTTCTGCACAAAACATGCACCACCATTATCAGTTGATAGGATTTGTATCAATCACACTTCCATAAAAAAATATCCCAGCCCTTCTTCTTGGCTCACCACAGTTCCTTCATTATCTTGAACTTAAACACCTCACAGAGGCAAATTCCCACAAGTAGTAGTTCTTGTTCGTTTATCTTGTACTGACTACAAAAAAAGCAGTGGGGGCATGTTACCCTAAAATTTACTAATTAGACAGAAAATATGATCATCATTTTATTTCCATGCTTCATAGACAAATTTGAAAGAGTGTCATTAATCTTAAAATCATTGAATGGTGACATCAAACCACAATGCAGACTTACAGCAGAGTAAAAGTCGTGTGTGCTTGTTACCGAGGAGCTGGTAGTGATCTAGCAGGTCATTATGGGCAACAAGTTACCAAATATTTGTCCACTCTCCGCACTTTATTATCATAAATTTGTGGGTCAAAACTGAATTTCCCACAGTTTTTGCTGGGTGGCAAGAGTGGTGTCAAGGATTGGCAGAGGTGGCCTGCACTGTAATTGAAATCTGAATGTCGACCCACAAAAAATCAGCGATTTGGCCACATTACAGGTTAGCAGTTGCTTTCTTTACTTTTCAGTTTGATTTCTTTTCAATATGTTACAATTTTGATCACCTTAATATTTTTTACACCCTTCAAGTGATAACTAATGATCAAATGTTTAAATCCAGGAAAAAAACAATTGTGGAAAACAATTGCCTGAAGCCATGAGCAGAAGTATGTCTGTATATTTTTCTCTACTTTGTTTTGAAATGTCATGATAACAAGATGTCCCAGGTAATTTCCCAAGGTGTGGACTTATTTGTCTCATCACCAAGCAGTCTTTTTGTTTGATGTGTTAAATTTGGAGATCACTTGAAAACGGCAAACATGTGATGTCATAAGTGATGTTCGCAGATAGCTGGCTTAATGATTAAATCTGGATGGCAAAATGACTAACACTCTGTTTACAAGTCCATCAAAATACTTTTTAATACTTCTTATAAATACAACCCAGATATCTTGGTCAAATGGACTGTCTAAACTGTAGTAGAGCCACTGACAAAATTTTGTATATGTAATTTTCTCTTGATAAACATGTTTCCTCCCATATTTATATTTTGAAAAGTCTTATTTTACAAAACACCCCCTGACTAAATGTTCAGAGAACATCAGAAGGAACTATTTTATAACCTGTTTGTTCCACTTTATTGTGAGCACTACCTCTGTTCTGAAAGGCTCATTTAAGTAGACAACGCCCTCCTCTTTACTCCCACTTTAGACCCTTCCCATGTATTATTCATTGATATAATTAACTTTGTGGAAAACCTTACCTAAAAAAAGTTTGACCTCAAACAAGCCATGGCAAAACGTGTTCTCTGAAATGCACTGAAGAAGGGTAATTTGGTGGCACAAAAGATCTTATTCTTGTTTTATGCAGTTGGGGAATTACCTTGACCATGATTAAAACATAACTCCCCTAGCACTGAGTTCTCTTTTAAATAATGAAGCAGAATCAAATCTAAAAATATCAACATAGGCAACAGTGTGTGTTTACAGCCTTGAACAATTATTACTGTAGATTGATTGCAACAAACTAGAAGCTATTAAAAATTAACCCAAATAGAGCAGTCTGCATCTCAGAAGCTGCTGCTGCATGTGATTTCTGTTCTGCTGAGGTGAGAGAGTGGGCTTTGCCTTGCTGTTCAATATGCTGTGAATAATTGAAGCTGACTTTTTGCACTCACTGTGTTTATACGTAAATCCTCTGATCAATCAATCAATCAATCAATCTTTATTTGTATAGCGCCAATTCACAAGTGTTTTCTCAAGTCCCTTTACAATAGAGCAGGCTGAAGACACACACACACACACACACACACACACACACACACACACACACACATATATATATATATATATACACACATATATACATATACATATATATATATATACACATATATATATATAGATATATTTATATATTTATATATATATAGATATATTTGCATCATCCAGAGATGTATCCATCCAGGCAGAGACAAAGGGAATAAATTAAGAATTTACGATAGCGACAAACCCATGGATGACCAGATCATAGCTCAGTCTTCACCATATTTGTCTCTGCTGAATCTAAGTTTATTTGAAGTTAGCCCCTTGAGATGTAGCATCTGTTTTCAAAAGGGTCCTCGTGTCTATATGGTTGTAAAGGTATTTATAATGGAGGTATAATCAATAACAACCATGGAAAGAGAGGTCACTCTAATTTTAAAATTAAACATCTATAACGGTTATAAACTGGAGAGGACTAATGTTGATTAATATAGCAGCATGTAGTTGAACTGCCATTACATTGGGTATAACTGGTCTTAAAGTATGAATTTATGTTGAATGATGTAATTTCTGTTGATGGTTGATGCAGGATGAAGCACTTTGAGTCGAGCAGGTCCATGACAGCAGGTTATTCATGAATTTTGTCAAGGTCATACTAATATATGTGTACTGTTTGAAGGAACTACAATCTATTAAATTTTGTTGACCTCTCTTAAGTTAATTCGAAAAATTGTAATGATATTGGAATGTGGCTAAAGGAAACACCAAACATTTGTAACTGTAGTAAGTGAAGCTATGTAAGTCCACAGCAGCAGATCGTTCATGCCAACAAGGGGGCCTACAAGACAAGAACCAGAGACGAGTGCAAGGGCAAGCAATAGAATGACATCTGTCGGAAAATAAGATGCTGACTAGATAAGGGAAATGCAGAATTGCTGACTTTTTTGGACAAGCCAAGAAACAAGTGGTATTATTCTCACTCTCTCGTTTCTTTTGTCTCTCCTTTTTTAGGTGGACTTGCTGGTGCCCACAAAGGTCACTGGCATCATCACCCAGGGAGCTAAAGACTTCGGCCATGTCCAGTTCGTTGGCTCTTACAAAGTGGCGTACAGTAACGACGGGGAGAGGTGGAAAGTATATCAAGATGAGAAACAAGGAAAGGATAAGGTAAGGAATCCTTTGAATACATAAAATTCATAATAAACACGAGTTACACAGATTTAAGGGAGCTGTGCTACTAACAAGTTTACTGCAGAGCTGTTTATCAAATACCAAATATATTTGTTTTATCATGCACAAAAAGCAAACACTGAAAATACAGTGGAATCATAAATGCCTGTCTTCGGGCTCTTTGTAAATGGGTGAGAGTGAGTTATGAATTATGTATCCCACAACAAAGGAAAGGGGCATTCTGGGTAGAGATGAAAGACAAATGCTCTTGGAGAAAAGAAACAAGAGTCCAGCAACATACAAAACAGCAGATATCAAAAGGGTGGTAACACTATTATAGGTTCACAATACTCACCATTAACTACTTACTTAGTAGTATGCTGATGCTGGCTGTTTTTCAGACATTATTACTTCACTGTATTCTGTGGTTTGTAGTATGAGTTTTCCCATAATACCCTCCCAGTTATTTCTTGGTAATTGCAAAAAGTGACTGTGACATTAATTATGATCTGAATTAGCTTTGCTCTGTATGGAGCTTTTTGAGGTCATATATTTGATGCTGAAAGTTATGAACGATTCACAAAGTAAATAGATTGAGACTAATAGTAAATGATTGTTTGGTAAGAATAATAAAACAAACAGTGGTAAAATATATGATTCAATTAAACACAATAAAATAAAAAATGGATAATTAAATAGCCATAATTACCTAAAAAGTACAAATTCTTCAAAAGCAAGATTAATAAGGTAGGTCTTCGGTTTACTTTTAAAATACTCATATTATGTGCTGTCCTCAAGTCTAAAGGCAAGCTGCTCCACAAGTATGGGCTGTAATAACTATAAACTGCCCTTCCTATGGTCATTGTTCAGATTTTGGCACAGGTAAAAGATCACTACCTGAAGCTGAAGGCTCTCACAGACTCATATGGTTAAAGCAAAACAAATAGGCTTGAGCAAGACTATTAAGACATTTATAAACCAATAAGAGAACCTTAATATAAATTCTAAAAGATCCTGGTCACCCAAGCAGAGACCTTAAAATGGGTTTGATGTGGGCTATCTTTTTGGTCTTTGTCAGCATCCTTGCAGCTGAGTTCCACCTTGATTACTCTGCATAAAAATGGTCCTTTCTTATGAAATGAATCCCACATTTCTGGTCTCATTGCTGACTATATAAATGCTGTTAAGGTATTTCTTTATTTAAAAAATTATCTCAAATCTGGGGTGAGGTCTTGGTTGAAACTTTTACTGAAAGTTTTACTATCATTATCATTAATGTTTTCCCTATTTTAAAGTTGCCTTTACCTCACAATTAATGGTTCAATAACACGTACAGCTCATGCAATTGATGTAGAATATTCTTTTTCAAAAGTCACTTTGTGAGCATAAATTGTATCCCCACAGTAAACACAATGTTTCATATTCTTATGATTTGTATAAGGATGCAACTGTAAGAAAATAAATCATGGACTGCACATTTGGGGAGATGTATTCTGAGATAGAAAGGCATAATAAGGAGTAATTTGGACACTGCTAGGGTTAAAAGTTTGTTAATGAGAGTACACCATTTTCATTGATTGCTGGTTCAACAACCTTGCTGTATATGATCCAAACGAAGAGTTAAAAAAGATCTTAATTAATGTACAACTTCCTCACTTACTCTCAAAAACGCATATTAACAAGGCTGTTAGGGAAACTTAAGCTTAGTTTTGTAGTCATAGACTATGTTACTAATAAGTTCTTAATTACGTCTAATAAGGGGCCCATATAATACTAATTTGCATGCTAAAAAACAACTAGTTAACAGCAAGAACTGTGACCATGAAAAAAGTGTTACCAAAAGTTTTACACTATAAATGTTTATT
This sequence comes from Cetoscarus ocellatus, assembly GCA_037902135.1. Lineage (NCBI taxonomy): Eukaryota > Metazoa > Chordata > Actinopteri > Labriformes > Labridae > Cetoscarus > Cetoscarus ocellatus. The sequence continues at coordinate 1,370,708 of JBAMNC010001392.1, forward strand.
TTCCAACTCATCCTTTATCATCTTCTTATCTGTGGCTCAAACTGTGCCAGCTTAGTCTGTCCCACAGCTTCTCTGTGGTTTACCATCAGATAAGGTTGTGCTGTCAACCTGCTCTGGCCAGCACTATGCTGAAAATCTTATTTACGGCCCTTCAACAAAGTACGTGTCCTTCCCAATCGCCCACGACAGCAGAGACAGTGCAGGGCTGCAGCAGCCTCAGTGCTGATATCAGGAGAGCCTCAGGCACAGAGGAATAGCCAGAGTTGAAGCCTCTTGTCTTTCAGACCCCAGCTGGAAGGAAAGGTTGTGTTTACTTTCCTCTCTTTGCTATGTTATGAACAGATAAGCTCTCTTTATCTGCATCAGTGCATCTGGGATGTTTTCAATACGGCACATCAAGAAATCGAGAGCAAGTGAGGTTCAAGTATGCATGTAGCTAAAACGGCAAATACACTAGACAAGTCCTATGACAATTCTGTATTATTATTATGACACAGGTGTCACAACATTCATCTGTGTCCTGAACATATTCTTAAAGTAACCCATATCTTTTAAAAGGACATTTTTAAGTAGTTTTCACTTCTTGAATAAATTGAATCAAAAGCAAATAGAAATGTGTATAACTCCTGATGATTACACAAAATATGTCATTTCTCTTTTGTTCCACTCTGTTAAGGATTTGTTTTACTATTTGGGGTTTTAATTTAAAAAAAAATCGATTTTAGCACTCTAGACTTCTTTTACAGAAGTAATGTCTCTGTACTGGTGTAGGTGAGCATGAACAGTGAGAAACAAACTGTATCTAAATATTTAATGGGAGAAGGAAGAGCCTTTTAAGACCCCAAGTGCTCATCTATGCTTCTTTTTTGTACTAAAAAGGTTCAGATGATACAACAGTCATTACCCACTTTCTCCCATGCATCCTTCAATAGTTTATCTGGCAAGTTGGACGGCTCATTTCACAGTTCCGTGGGATAAACTTTACTTTCCAACACCCCATAGACAAAAGTGTTTGGTGAAGGCAGGACCTAAACAAAATGAATTTAAATCTGTTTGAGGTGGCAACATTTTCTTTTGATTTGGTTTTCCTTCACACTGCTCTTTGTCTTGGTAGACCAAAGCCAGTCAAATGTTGTGTAATTTAGCCCACCACCACTAGCTGGGGCTGTAGTTGTGGTCTTTGTTCTTGCCATCCATGTTGTTGCACAATGACCCAAAAAAACGCAACTGGGCACTGAAGAATAACATTGTTTAGCTCGAAGCATCTGGATATATTTTGAGCGATGACACAAATAAATCTGAATTGAAGCTGTGGTAGATGGGACTAGCATAATGGCAGGAGCAATGTGTAACCATATTTCACATAAACTTGTAGACTTTAATCTGTAAAGAGGACAAGAGGCTGGCAGTGCTAGTGGTGAGCTTGCTTACTGTTGAGATATCCAGCCAAATTCAAGTCACAAGTCATTAATTTTTGGATTGCTTACCCTGTTTATGGCTTTCATACCCCCCTGCAAACAGAACTCTGGTTTGCTTGGAAGAGAAGCAAAGCCCTGGTTGTCAGACAGACCTTGTCTTTTTTGGTCAACAACCAGAGTTCATGGAAGCTTTCACATCACTCAAGATCAATCAAAATTTCCAAATATCTGAGTATATTTAATCTGACAGGCCAGACAGACAGTTCCTATGTCCGTCACGGAAATATTTCACTAGTCCATCTGGGACAGAGCTGTTTGAAAATGTTTTCAAGGACAGAAACTTCAAAAACAACTGCAGCTGGTGATTGGACAATCGGTCTGCCAGTCACACTCATCACAGACCAATCCATATCAAGCCACAGTATGACATAGCAGCTAGATCCTGTTGTTAGCCATTAGCTTAAACTACAATTCAGTCCTTAGACCTGCTCACATTAAATTATACAACACAGATGTATCATTTGCTAACTATATGTGACATGAACCTCATCAACGACAATCCCCACAAAGTTCTCCCAGTAAACTTCTGAGGAGAGCATACTTCGTCAGGTATTGTTGAGTAACCACAACCACAATAGACTAACTAACCGTCCGTGGAGGATTTTCACATTCTCTCCCATTTTCCCAGCACTGATCCCCAGCTTCCCGGCTTCTCTGATTTGAACATCTGTGAGGGCAACCAGCAGAAACACATCTTTGTCATGACCAGAGGAGCCAGTTGGTAGATCAAACTCTTACCGAAACCAGTCGGGACAAGAGCAAAAACATTGTTCCCCGTAAGAAAAGATTTAAGCAACGTTCTTTGCTCTTCTGTCAAAGGAGAAATTTAGTCCGTTTCTGATAAAACTGCAGATATTGCCGCATCCACGGAGACCACTTAACACACTGCCATTGTTTTCAAACATGCAGTCACTTCCTGCTGTTGACACGTCTGCAGCTCCCGCCTCTTTCCCCTGATTGGGTCATTCAGCTTTTAGTCGAGTGAAGTTGTAGAAGATTGGAGCTTAGCAAGTCGGATCTGCATGATTTCAGACATTGAATCAGGCAGGTCCATCTGTTCTGCAAGGTTGGAGTAAATTTGATCTGGACCAAACCTGTCAGATGTGAAGGCAACCATAGAGGTTCTTAACCATTTCCCCTCTGAAATTTTATATGGGAGAGGCCAAGCCCCTCAAGGTCCACACAAAAAAAAGCTTCATTGATTTAAAAAACATTTTTTTTCTCCCAACAGAAGGGAAAATATAGATTTAGTGAAATTTCCACTCTTATTTTGACAGTCTCAAAGAGCATACAAAGCCTCATGTCCTCCAAGGTCTTTGGTGCCCCTCTGAGAGGCACCATCCCTACTCTGGGAAGCAATGAGCTCATGGTGCTTTTCTATTTGTGGTATCTGATCAACTTGGCTTGACTCTACTCAGCTTTGTTACAAAGGGCTTTGTTTGCTGATAGATTTCATACTTAGATAGTACCCCCTAAAGCTAGGCAGAGTCATCAAACATGGCTTTGGAAAACTGCTGTGACATACAACACAGCAATTAAAAGAGGATATTTGGCAATAGTCTATCTAGCTCTCAGTTTCTGACATTTTGCCACAATAAGAAGACAAGTTTTGTACCAGGGAAGCTTGCATGCAGCACAAGACCACATAATATTTAAAACTGGAGCAGAGTTTAAGAAGTAAATCGCCCCCATTAGCAGATGAAAGTGTTTACTAGGCCACTTATCCTTCATGGTACACCTCAACACATTTATCGTGAAACAATGGTAATAGAAAACAAACTGTTTGGTGATATTGAAACATACAAATCCCCAAATTTTCTCTTTTTTCTCCTTTTTCAGTAGAATTCTCTTTTTTATTCTAAATGTTAGCCTCAGGATGAACCTGAAATTTGCAAGTGCAGTTCAGTGCAGTATTAGCAGTGCCAATACTCATTTAGCAGACAACATTGTCACATTTAAGAACTGGCTGAGTTTGCGTGGAACCTTGCCAGAAGTAATATTAAAGATTTACCAGGTAACCAAGATGATCCTTCATGAGTAAAAACAAACAAAAAAACTTATAGTGAAGATTCTCGACAACCCCGCCCTACACACACACACACACACACACACACCCACACCCCACACACACACACACACACACATACACACACACACCCCCACACACACACACTTTGCCCCACCAGCTACTGTGTTGTACTTTGTTGCGCTTTTCGTGGATGTAACATCATATAATGTGTTTGCTGGGAGTCTCAACAACTCATACAACCCTTGCTCAAAAACTGTTCTACAGTATTCTTCTTTGACTGGCCTTGTTTGAGCTGTTGGCTACATGACTCAACACAAGATTTTTCTGAATCCATAAGGTCCCAGAAAACACAAAAAAACAAAGGTGAAATGAGCCAAGGGTTTGGGCAGTACACTTCTTCTATATCTGTTTGCAAATCATAACTTAAGCATCGATTAGACCTTATTTGACCGCTAAATTTGGATTAGAATTTAAACAAGAAATTGGAATCAAACTACATTCAATGTTCCTTACATACTGGCCCATTTGTGAATTTCTTATTGCAAATTTATTCCTCACATGTCAAAGTAACATTCTGATAGGAAGTATATGTGATTTGTTTTTCTCATTGGATACCCACTTGCCTTTAATTTACCATCATAGTTCAGCTGTAGTTCATTCCTCCTAGTCCATGCACATGAAAGCATCAGATCTGACTGACCCACAGACATAACACTAATGTCTGCCTCTCTCCTGGAGAAACTGATTCTGAGCAGTTTGTAGAGGTTATATGGTAACCTCAACTCCGCAGCTGTTTCAAATTGATTTTTTTTCTTCTTTAGGCAGGGCCTCTTTTCACATTTCCTATCAGTGTGTTTGACCTACAGCTGGAGTATGACAGCCCCTTGTTAGAGCAAATAAAACTTGCTTATGGTCAAAAATATACAGTCTTACACTTGATACAGAATCAGTGTTCAGCCAAGCCTGGGAAATACTTTCCACTCCTGCCGTGTAGATTCCTCACTTGCAGAGTTTATAATTTCCACACTCATGATGATCTTTGGATACGGGCCACTGCGCACTCAGCATGATTCTCACCCAAGCAAACTAGATCCAGAGCTGTGGAGGACTCTGAAGGCCTGGCATGATGGCAGATAGCAGAGAGATTGAGACGGAAGTGTTCGTGACATCTCGGGGAATTGATGTTTTATTTTTAAATTCAATTTATTTAGAAATGACTGGGTGGAAAGTGGCACTTTCGTGGAGCTACTCATGGGTTTAAAAATCTGTTTAAACCGCTGACAAGGCTTCTCTATAAGGACTGCAGCCTTTCCCCTTTGTTGTTATTGCTGCATAATTCAGAGCAAAAACAAGAACAGGCAGTTGGCGTGTGCGCTCTGTATTAGAGGGCAGGCGTGTTTAGTGAGGCTTCAGAGAATGTCAATCAGTCTGCCCCACCTCCCTGACGGAGTGGGGGGGCTGTTCAGATGTATGATTCTTCAAGGTGTTTTCCCCTTTCGGTCCGCTGAAGCAGCCATTAATGCTAGAGGACACATTTGGCTGCTGAAGTCCCGAGGCTCCTCCTGCCACAGCACAATGCTTTACTTGGCAGGGATATACTGCAAAGTTGTGTGTTTTTGTGTGTGTGTCTGGGTGTCTGGTCGGGGCACGGAGGTAGAAGGCTTGTAAGTATTCTCCTCAGCTCCCCCCTCCAGCTTCTGTGTGGCTGAGGCTGCAGGCAGTTAGATCTAGATTGAGAGAGGAGGCTGTGTCAGAATACAGATGTTGTCAAAGCAGGGCAAACACACATACACACAAGCAGTATCCCTCCGCAAAAATCCATTGAGTGCCTTGTTTGCCTTTTCTTCACTCACAAATACATGTGTACTGCTCTTGTAACCGAGTCAAGTAACAACGCAGCCCTTTGTTTAAACATAATTAAACTGGGATACATTCCATAATTATACACCTTGGCTCGGATGCATTCCCACATGTGCACCCCCTCCATACCTGGGTCGCTACTTTAGCTAGTCCTCACTCTGCTGCTCTATCCCAGGTGTCAATATTTACACAGTCGGTTGATGGGGGCAATCAAGCACAAAAGTAATTGATTTATGTTTAATAGTGTTTCACTCAGATGACACAGGGTTAATTAGCCATTAGAGCCTTCAATTCCCAGTGGGTCAGAGGGTAACCGAATGTTAGAGAGCGGTGAACACAATCATCTTAAGATTAACCACTAATAATCATATTTTCGCCTTTGAGAGTGTGGAGAATGTTTGCTGAGAGGTTAAATGCCCTTCAGGATTAAAGAAGTGCACTAAAGAACACTACACCGCCCTCTCAGAAGAAGTAGTTTTGCCGCTACTGAGCTGAGGGGCCATGCTTGACCCTTTAATGCACCTCTTTGTGTCACAGTGGCCCCACAAAGGCAATATGGGGGCAGATCTGAGTGACCCACCGCCTTAACCTGTGCAGCAGGTTTAAATAATCGAGCACAAGGAGTGGTATCTCTAGAGGCGTACACAGCCTCCCTCGGTAATGCAGACCCAAGACTCTGGCAGCAGGAAAATCAATAGTCTGGAGCAGAGTTGTGGCTCCTGGGTCAGCATGGAGACACACTGAGACAAATGGGTGCTATACACTTGTGTCTCCAATGTTGGATAAAATAATTAGACTTGGGGGCGAAGGAGTGAGTCTTACTATTTCTGTTGCCAGTAGTTGGCAGAGTGCTCAAACAAAACCAATTGACTCCACCTTTCAGGGGGCAGAGAATCTTTCTCTATTTTTCAGAGCAAAGGTCAGGAGTGGCAGACTTGACGTCATGTGTGGTGGCAGCCTCGTTTATATTATTCTGATCTGTACGTTTTTTTTCTTTTCTTGATGTCATCTCTATTTTGTGATATAGATAAACTGCAATATTTCCCCTGTTTAATGAAGCCAAAGTGCAAGAGGTCATTATTCAGCCCTTACTTTATGGACAGCTTGGCATATAATTGTTATTTGATCTGTTGTTGATATTCCACGTGTATCCTTCTTTAAAAACAAGAGATGCTAAAAATAAGTTGAGCTATGGTGTAATGCTTGTTGTGATGAATTCAAGTCACAGACTGGAAATGCTAACTTGTCAAAAAGTCCTTCAACCAAATTGGTTTCACCAAATTTCCAGGGTTGTGATCCTGTTAGCCAAACTTTCCACACCCACACCCCACACAGTCTTGAGCAAGGCTGACTGAGTATTAAAGAAACGCAAATGGTTTTAGCCAGGTGTAATCACATTTTCACACTTCAAAAGATGTTTTTGCAAATTTGGGCAATCCAAAGATAACAACCAGCGAATCTGGAGGTAAAATTGTTTAGCTATTAAGAACTACAGGGCACTGTGGAGAGACAAATCAAAATTTGTGAGGCCCTGAAGTTGAAATTTAAGATGCTAAAAAATGTTTTCTTGAAACATTAATGGATCCTGAAAAGAGAGACCAAGACCATAACACAGAATATAAATTAATAATACACATGCAGACACTCACAGTCTTTGATCTTAAAGGAAACATGCTTGAAAAATGAAGGCCAATTGTTGCTTGTGTTCCTACTTTAAACACAAACTAAACTGATTTATCTATGATATGCAAGAGGGACACAAATGTGGTAAAATGTGTACAGCACTAGGTGCCTCACAACAATGTAGGACAGAACAATCATTATATTATTTCGTCTACATGCAGTAAGACTGCAGTAATTCAGAGTCTGTAGGTCAAGACCAATACAAAGCCCCTCCTCTTTCGGCTTAACAGTCAAAACATGTGAGCTTAATAATTTGAGGGGCTTTTGAAGCAGAGCAACTTAATGATCTTTAGTCATATTCGACAAATGTGGTGCATAGAGAAAAGATTGTATGTTTATTTTCTTTCTTTATTCCAGGATTTATTTTATACACTCAGTCTTTTGACAGCCATGTAGTGTTGTTAAGGATCAGTTTCTCTGTCCGTTTCCCATGTTCTGATGTTATTCCAGCCTTTCAGTATTTGTCTTCATATTGCAAGTCTTCACATCCTGCTCCAGACAGTTTATTTTAGAGTCATTGCCTGTGACATGGTGGGGCTCACCAGACAGTCTCTGTAAGATTTGTGTCATATTTCAATCAGCTGTGGCTGCGGTGGTCTTCCTCCCCTGCCTATATACTGTGTGCAGCAATGTGCCCTGGTTGACACATTACAATTGTGAAAACACTCCTGAAAGTGACACATTTCTCACTTCTAAATGAGAAATGCTGCAGCTCTAAAAGATAATAAAAAGTGGAAAGAATAGGTCAACACAGGGTGATGCAGACACTGAGCTTATTTTTTTCATTATTGGTCTTTGCTGGGTTTCAGAACTGATACATCATAAACCTGAGACCAGTTGAGAGGACATAAAAAGTGCCATCAAAGTTTTCAAGCATTTCAAGGAGTTTGAAAAAATTGAAACTGTCCTGGTTTAACAAATAAATCAATGTCTTCTTTTCCAAGGTTTTCCAACAGTTTTACAGATACTTTTATGGCTTTCTGGACAGGAGGGCATTTTAGCCAGGTCTGTATGCTCACACAATAAAAAGTTCAATCTGTGCACTATCAGACGGAGCCGTAAAAGAGTACCTAAATGCTATATTTTGTTTTATGACTGGTTCTTTTTCTATAAAACAGTTCTATAGAGCTGTCGTTAAAAGGGTTGCAAGTGAAAGACTGTCCAGCAACAACAGGGAACAAGTCATTTTTGGTTGAAACACACTCACCCAACAGCATCATACATTTATATTCACTTATTGAACAGAAAAATAGAACTTATCCTAATAGGGAATGAAGATAAAGCCCTTAACTCTTCTAGTGCCTGATTTTTGGGTAACAGTCATGGTCTGAACAAACACGTTCTGTTGTTGTGTACAGGTAAGGCTAAACCGATGCCTAACAGATAGCTCACAGTTCAAAATATTAGCCACAGTGGAGGGTACATTACATTAGCATTAACAAAGTGATTTTTGACACACTTAGCCAAGTCTGAGTCCGTCCTCCGGCATGTTTTCTTCTAATACTAAGAGAGCCAAGCAAGGCAGGCACACACGGGCCAAAAAGCACCTGGCCAACCCCATGTGTAGCGCTATGTGTTTACAGTGAACATGAGATACTTCACAGCAATTTGGTCAACTTGTGTTCCCTCCTCTGCAACAAAAAGTAGGCTAAGGCTCTAATCATTGTCAAAGAAGTGACTGAAAACCCTGCAGCTCTGAACACTTGCAGGGAACTGTAGCATGTAAAGCTCCAGTAATGATAACCATGTCACCTCAGTCAAGGTTTTTTCACAGTAAAAATTCTTACTTGTATTTCTGGTCAAGTACAACCTCCAAATCAGCAAGTCTGAGTGACTCAACGGGTTCATTGATAAAGTGGTTCATTGCAAATTGGAATAACATTTGCAAGTGATAATCCCAAGATAATCACTTAAGTGTTGTACTTGCCAATGCTCAATGAATCAGTTGAACAAAGTCTTGTCCAGATTCATCAGTTATTTTTCATTTGATCTGTAATAACCAGGAAACACTCGCTAAAACTAATGGTGGCCAAAGTTTGCCGCTAAATTCACAAATTGAAGACATTATTCTAGAACAGACCTGTCCAACTAAACATACAGAACTGCCAATATCATGGAAAAGAGAGGAAAAAATGATAATTTTACTATGAAAACAATTAAATTGATGGAGTTATAGTTATGATGAGAACACTCATAATAATGCTGAAAATAAAATAGTATTTAGAAAATAAACAAAGTTAGCTCCGTTTCTACATTGCTGTAGTTAATTTTGCTATGTCCATCCTTAGGGTAATGACTTTCATCTTAATTTACTATATATTTCAAGTTAGCTTACTCAACATAATTACTTTGACTGTTAAAGTGTTTTATGTACCTCTTAGAAACACAAAGAAGGTGTAAGTCATGTAACAGGAGAGAGCCCTGTGAGTCAGTGTTGTTTGCTTGTTTGCTGGTGTGAACCACGTCTGACTTTGTACTGTAATGCAGATGAGGAAACAGAGCTGTAGACGGGTTTCACTGCGGGTGAAAAATGATGAAAACGAAAGTGGGATGAAAAGGTGGCCTGCACTTGTTTGTGCTGGACATGTAGAATAAGAAAAATCATGAAAGTAACACCTGTCACATGATTTCAGCTCCAGCCTACAGAAACAACAACACAAGGGAGCCCTGACAGTGGCAGAGTAAAGAGCGCTACCAAGGCTGGTTTATTATTAGAAACAATAAAACAAGGAAGACGAGGCAGATGTTTGATATCTTGTCACATTACTGCATTTTGATCTGGGGACACTTACATTTAATGTGTGCAGCTGCTTCTGTATGGTTACATCTGAGAACCATATGCTTAATAAAACAGCCTCATTAGAAATGAAGTAGTAATTCATCCTTAATAAGCCAGTACACTTACTTGCTGCATTGTTGTTCATTGTAGTAACGATTAAAGGATAAAAAATGCCTAAAATGTAGTGGCATCAAAAACTGCCATGCCTATGAAAGGATATGCATATTAAAAAGTCAATACAATAGGCTGATATATGATGACAGGCTAAGAAAAGGAAACATTTCCCGTTGTACCAACTGTTTAGATATGAAATGCCTTGTGTTTTTGTGCCTCTAAAGTTTTTTTTTTTTTTTGAAGTCATTAATTGTGGATGCTGCAGTGATTTCAGCTGGCTCTTATTTGATTTTGCACTTCATCATTAAAAATTAGATCATATAATAGTGTCATATAGTTGTGATATATATTATTAACTGTCTCCAAGAGTGTTAGAAGCCCTCTGAGGCTTATTTGTTTGGTTTATGCCATTCTGGGCTTACTCTTTGACAGTGGAGTTAATTCAGTGATATTTTCTCCACTATGGTGTGAACAGATGCATCAGCTTCTAAAATATTTGGCTAAATGATTTTAGTCATGTGAAAATAAAGTTTGTAAAGCCTAGTCATGGTAAATGGAGCTTTCAGGCAAATAGGACAATGCTATTTACAGCTGAGGTGATGGGTCAGAGAGTGTGCTTCCAACAGATCCACAGTGCTGCATCCCTACTTTTTCCCAGCCCTGACATTTTAGAGCCCTTAACACCAGATTTGCAAGGCTTCTACTCTTGCCGAATGCCAGAGCACTCTGTATCAACACAGCAAAGAGCAGATCAGACACAGAAACTAGTCTAAGCCATACTAACTTTTATTGGCAGAGTACAGATTGCTTTCCCTGATGTATCTTATATTTGAAGGCTGTAGCTTAAAGAATATGTAAGGACATCAAAAATAATAAGAACTGGTGCAGTTACCCATTACATTTTCCAAACACAAACAGTAGGTTAAATAAGTGTATCAAATGTATGGACCTCAGTGTATCAGAATCAATGATGATGCAACACAGAACCAGTGGAATTCTGGGGGCCGAGTGCCTAAGCACTTTTGACCTCCATAGTACTGTATTTTTGTGTGGTGTGAGTGCCGGTAAAGTGCCTCAGTGCACTACCTTAGCCCTGGTAGTGTACCATTTTTGCACCTGGCTGATTTCACTAACCTAACAAATCAGATGGACCAATGTATTTCACTAGTCTATTGGGGCAACAGCCCACAGAAAGTGTTTGGAAATGGGCAGAGCCTTTCAGAAGCCTATTCGGCAGGTAATTGGACAATTTTTCCACCAATCACATTCATTATAGGCCAGTAAGATAATGTAGTATTCAGGTGCTACTGCAGCCATGTAAAATACAAAATGCAAGCCACTTTGTAGAACAAAATATTGTCAAAACATGTCAGAAGTGAAGTGGAAATATCATATCTATTAAAAAATACGTTCTTAGTTATTTGTTTTTCAGTTAATAAAGAAATTTAATCCAGACCTGATAAAACTGCTCCTTCAGCTGATAGCATCTATGCTAAACTCAGCACATGCAGCCACTCCCTGCTGTCATCTCGCTCCCACCTCTCTATTTAAAAGCTCTGATTGGGCCATGTCACTTTGAGCTGCTCACATTCGTTGGAGATGGGAGCTTGACAACATGGAGCTACCTGATTACAGATTATGAACCAGGCAGATCCAGCTGCTGCACAAGGTTATGATTTCACAGCAGTTATAAACTTGCTTTTTTTGCTTTTGCATTTGACACATCCGTGATCCTAATCACAAGCAATAGCCCACCCCGACTAGTCATGACATTAAAAATATCTTATTAATCTCTTTTTTTCTGTTGTTTTTTTTTATATAAAACAAGTGGTGACATGTATTCAAACTGGCATTTAAATGGTTGAATCCTGGAAAGTATTGGATATTTGGTAGTTTTGAGTAAAGCTGATGTAGTCTGAGAGATTCATGCAGAAACAAAAGCATTTTTGATGTATGATGATTTTATTGCAGTTTTTGTGCTTGTACACTTTTGGCTCGAGGGTGCCCAGAGGTTGTATATTAGAGGGATGAACAAGTGTTAGAGAACAAGAACTTTCATCTTTTCACCAACCATAGAGGCTTTGACCTGAAACCATACCTCTTGGATTAATTCTCTTCAAAGGCTTTTTTCCTGTTTTTCCTGCATGACTGTTGTCCTAAAATACAATGAAATGGAAGTTTACGGCTGAGAAAACTATAACAATGTATTCTCAAGAAGGCTGACCTGTGTCTGCAGCACCTTTGGCTCTTCACTCTACATGACTGTGAAACCTACTGTGTCCCAATTACCAGTACAGCACAATAGTCATATCTGTTTTATTACAGTGATCATACAGTTTGATGAATGGCCCCTGTTGATACATTTCCTCCTATGGTATGCCATTCTCTTCTCGTTTCTTAAGGGCATATTGACGCAAAGCCTCCAAAAGTCTTAGGTTAGAGCACAATGTCCCTTTAAGTCACTTAGCTTTTTCTTGTGTGCTGTTTTAAGTCTTGAATTCCTGATGTCTTACTATCTCTGAGTTGTGATTAAAGTAATGCAGGAATGTAAAGCAATATAAACACCTGGATTTTCAGCTTTAAGTGATGTGATACCAGAAACACAATGTAAGTTTATCCAAATGCAAGTGATGCTGTTTCACACAATGCTGTGAGTCTTACAAAGCCACTAATGCACAAAAACTGAGATTCTCTTTTGTTCAAACATTGAGCTCAGTAACAAAAGCCTTTATTTTAGTAAATGAGTGAAACAGAAGTGTTAAAGAAACAAGGCCAAGAGGCATAAGATGCATGCTGATAACATCCCACAGTAAACAGCATGAATAACACTTGATGTCTGTCACTAATTGTGAGGGTGGGACTTCCAGCTGTGCTGAACTAACAATGCACAATTTTCCACAGGGAAAGACGCTGATGTGCTGAAATGTGTGGGGAATTAAGAAAAAAAAGGAAAAGAAACACAAGAATTGGGTGGCTTTGGAGGATGTTCTCTCATTTGCTGTGTTTTAGTTGACTCTCTGCCTGTATGTCATTCAGTTTCTGCTCAGGGATGAGCCCTCACAGGTAAAGCCTAAACAATCAGGGGAGGAATGCAGCAAGAATATTTATAACATGTTTTCTTTTGATTTTAGCCCTGACACTGAACGATGAGGATAATATTAATGTGGACACTTGTGAGATTTCTTTAGATGTGTAATTATAGGCATATATGTGACTGAGCAAGAGCAATGAGGTTAGTACACATCATAAATAAAAGATTTAAATGAGAGTCTCCAAGGAGGTGCCCCACAGCAAGAAGGTTGCTGGTCTGACTCCCATTCAGGTGTTCCCTTTCTGAGTGAAGTTTGCATGTCCTCCTCATGCATGTGTGGATTTTCCTCAGGAACTTGGAGGAGAAGTTTCCCTCTAAAGAACAAAAACATGATTTTCGGGTTAGATGATGATGCTTAGTTGTGTGTGTGTGTGTGTGTGTGTGTGTGTGATTGGTTGTCTGTCTCTGCACATTGGCCCTGCCTAGGATGTACCCTGTCTCTCTCCCCATGTCAGCTGGAATAGGCTATATCTTCCCTGTGATCCCTAAGAGTACATGCTGTATTGATAATTAATGGATATTGCTGAGGGATATTGTAGATGTACCTTCAAATCTGTTGCAACCAAAGCAAAGAAATTTATTGTAAGAATTGATAATTATGAAACTTATATATGGGTCGGAATAAAGGAGAGGTTTAGGCAGAAATTGGCCTAAAAAAAGGGCGGGGGTTGTTTTTTGGTACCAGAGTATAATCTGACACTATATGACCTCACTGATAAATTTCATCGCCCATCACCTTTGTCTCTCTGCCTTTTAAAAGCCCTTATAACAAATTGTTGAATTTCTAAAAAGATTCTCACCTCAACAGGCTTTGCTGGCTCTGCTTGATGAGTTGCTCGATCCTCAATTAGAAGGTCAAGTTTTTGAGCCTTGCTCGCATGTTTATTCATCCTTGGGCAAAACACTTCACTCCAAACTGCTCCCAATGTTGTGTCATTGTACAAAGGTATGAATGAATATGTAGGTGTAACTAAGACATTGAACAACTTAGGTAGAAACTTCAACCATCAGTGAGTGGATGAGAGTTTGAATGAGTTTGAATTGTAGGTGTGACTTTTTGTGTAAAAGCACCTTGAGCAGTCAGAAACAATATTCAAACTGAGGTCCATTTGCCATTTATTATTTCTGTGCCGTCACAGGAAATATGGCAAAGAAAATAACACAATAAAACTGCACTCAGACGCTACGTACAGCATATGCAAGAGCAAACTGCAAGGGGGGATGGCATTAAATACCTGAATGTTTCTTTAATTCTTTCCTATTGGTTTATTTGCAGTGTGTTTACTGAGGATTTTCATAACAAAAGTTAAATGGAAATGCAGTTAATTGATCAGCTCTAATGTGCACATTTCTGTGTCACTGTATTGTACTGGATTTATACCCCTGGGCTTTTCTTGTAACTTGTAGATATTAACAGTTCTTTCTCCTGTTTTGTCACAGGTCTTCCAGGGGAACTTTGACAATGACACACACAGAAAGAACGTGATAGATCCGCCAATCTACGCTCGGCTCATCCGGATCCTCCCCTGGTCGTGGTACGGCAGGATCACTTTGCGTGCAGAGATTCTTGGATGCACAGAGGAGGAGTGAAGATGTTTTTCCCCTCATCTTTTTTTTTTTCTTGTTTCGCCATAGTCCCCTGTAACTTTGGCATAATGGATTATCCTACCCAGTATTACAAAAACGAACTGTGCAACCTGTAAAAAGAATTGAATTTCCAATGGATTTTTCAAGAATACGTGTTTGGTTGTTGTGGGTTGCTGTTTCTTTATTTTGTACAATGATTTCAGACCTGCCCCTGATCCACTTCTTTGTCTTGAGTTTCCTCTTTAAAGCGTGATCTTTGTCTTTCTATCCTCCTCAAGACTCACCATCCTGTTTAGGGAATGAACTTATGTATAGTAAAAAGGGAGGGGCAGAGTTGGGGGGTGGAGTTGGGAAAGGGGGGGTGCTGTGGTTTTAACTCTTGCCATGGAAGCTATTGTACAGTGTCACTTTTTAAAAAAGATGTGAAATCTGTCTGCTGTGCTTCATTGGTCATGATTAACCCACTTCATAACATGATAATCTGTCAAAATACCATGTAGAGGTCACACGTTGAAACATCATCAAATATATTTTGACTTGGGTTCCCACACTTCTTAAGCCATGCTTTTACCTGAACGGACACTGGCATTATTACATTGATCCAAACACTATTAATGCTCTTGTATAATATGTAAAAGACTAAGAAACTGCATGGTGCGTGAATTATACATGTATATTATGACAAATCATTTAAAACCCGCAGCCCTGAGAGCAACGGCTTTGATTTAGGGACCTATTTTTATGTGCATTTTTAAACAGTTCTGAAACATTAATACACACTGCAAAAGCTTACCTAGGATGACTGATGCGTTGGTCAATAAACAAGCACTGCAGTAACAAGAGGGACTGCAGCACAGACACTGAGGCTTATAGGCTGTCTCTCAAATGTTTTCATAAGAACTTTCCATTTTTATTGTTTTACTTTTTTATTTACTTTTTCTACTATATTTCGAGTAATTCTCTCTTTTTTTGTATTTATTTAGTGTCATTTGTCTCAGCTGTCAGATGCATAAAATCCTTCTTCACTGTCTCTGTGTTGTCTCGGAGATCTCAGTTAAAATATATTTAAAAAGCTCAGGATAGATGTCAATCACAAGAACCCACAAACATTTGACTTTTGGCCACATACTGCAAGACTTTCTGTGCAATGTTGTTTAAATAAACATCAAATAAGTTAAATAATTATTTATATCACATCCACATATGCATTAGATATTAAAACCTTTTTTTCATGATCTTAAACACCTCACCATCACTGAACATGAGGGTTAAATGTTTGAATGGTGAACTAAATGAAGATTAAATATGTTAAATTATTATTTTATTTTCAAAAGAGAGCTAATTTTAAAGTTTAGTAAGACACTAATAAATGTTATTATCAAAAATAGATAATGAGGAGCTACACTTTTAAAGTAACAGTACAGAGAGCTAAATAAATATGGGAAAGGTCTTTATTTCAATGGATAGGGGCTGTAATAAAAACAACTGACTACATGTAGAATGCACTATGTACTTTTGAGGTTTGATGACTGTAATGACAGCAACATTAAGTGAGCGTGCTGGTTAGCACAGCATCCCTGTCTGTATGGGGATTTGTTTATATATTGTTAAAAGAACCTTAGAGGAGTGATGTGGGCTCTCTTTTTGCAGCTAAGTTTTAAAGCAGCTGAAGCTGTGAAATATTCTTTTTAGGAAGATCAGAAAGAAAAGCATTACATTATTCAATTCTACAGAAGATAAAAGCATGAATAAGGGTTTTTGCATTGGCATGAAAAAGAAACCGTAACACTCCAAAGATGTTCTTTAAATGATGAAATGTTTTTGTTTATTTTTTGGGAGTTTTTTTCCGTAAATTCTCTCATATGAGGCTCAAAACTAAGGTTATCAAATATTAAATATGACATCTAGCTTCTTCACCTGCTGACATGGATTTAAAGACAGTACTTGGAGTTCTGCATTTTCTCTCTCTGAGATCCAGATCCAGTGACTAAAACCTGACTTTTGTGCTGGTTGAGCTGCGAAAAAATGACCTGCCATCCAAGACTTGATACCTAAAACGCTGATAAAAAGGGCATTAAATGGCCCTTGGTCATCAGGAGACATGACAAGTGTGTTGTTTCTTGTCATAGCTCTTCATCAGCCCTTTCACTAAATTTGTCCAAAATAGTGTTCACTGTTTCTATCTCATCTTGCCTTGCCCACTGTATCATAGCTTTGGCCCCATCCAACCCCGCCCCTCAAAGCCATTGGCCTTTCTTTGGGAATCACTGGCTTAAGCTACTACCTAAAGGTTTGTTTAAACCTACAGTATGAGTCACTAGTCCAACAAGCAGGCTGACGCTCCAATCTTGGTCAAAAAAGCAACTGAAAACACTTTCCAGTAACAGCAGCCACAATAACTTTGTCAACAGTTAACAGGTGACTTTCAGCAAGTCCTCAATAAAAAATCTATGCAGGAGAGCTGTTATTTTTAACAGCTTGACCGGGATTTTTTCATTTCAGTTGCAGTTTAATCAGTAAAGAAACAAGCAACATATTCAATTAGAACTCAAAGGTCCCATATTATGCAAAAATACACTTCTTAAGGTCTTTCCACCAAATTCTGTCTATGGTCTGTCTTCATCTGATACCCACCACATCTGGATGTCTTTGGCAAACTGCAGATTTTACACTTGAAGGCATACTGCGTACTGCATGCTAGATTTTGATCAAGTGAGTACATATCAGTGGTTTGGAAAACAGCCCTTGTCTTTTATACTATGAAGTGATTAAACGTTGAAAGCTGTTGAGTATATTTATATGTAAAAATGACACAATTAGATGGCTTAAAATAAAAAGTTTAAAATGTCAGGAATAAAGTACATTTTATTTAAATTAAATTTCTTCTCTATGAGTTCTGTTGTATCCTGCAGTAAATGAAATGGGGTGCTTAGCTGGAAAAATCACAGAAAACAAAGCAGTACCCTGTGTAAGCAGTGTCAAACTTCCTTCACAGCTTAAAATAAATCACAATTTTTGTTTTCCCTAAAGCTGTTGGATGCTATAAGAAGCACTGAAGGGTGATATGCCTGCTTCCATGTTATGTGTTTAACATGGTCTATTCTAGTCACTAAACCAAAATATGATTAGTGTTTGATTACAGCCCAGCCTACAATAAAAACAAGATCCATAAATACATAACATGAAATACTTAATGCCTTTCTCCATAATTTTGGTTGTCAAATCTTAATTGGAAATACAACAGTGCCACTTTTTTCTTCACCATGTAAAACACTTTGCATTTTTTTATTCTAGACAAAATAAATAAAAAGCACAGTGAGAAGCTTAAGGGAATTGTTTCACTGTTAAGTTTCATTTTGTAAGTAAGAGCTAACTTATAATGTGTATGGAAGCGTTTCCAGCTGTAACACCATCAGTGTGGTTGACGAGTGACCATTGGAATACTGACAGTGAATCATATTCTCTGTTGCTACCTTCATAATTAAAGTCAGAATAGTCAATTGATGTCTGCAATATCATGAAGAGTGTGATATCTATAATTGCCCTTATTATGACAACAGCTGATATGTCTTACTCCTCAGATGTTTCCATTACCGCTATGTGAGAATAATTTGAAGTTTGATACTGTCATTCGTGTCCAAAGACACCAGATAAACAGGGAAAAAATGTATTTTCTATCTGTTTTTATTGTCTTGAACACTTTCCATGTTGACACTTGTATATCCTGAATAACAATTACTTGGCCGGCATCCATTTTGATTGGTCTTTGTTGTCTGCTTCCTGTCAGCAGGCTGCTACAAAGCTTTAAAGGAAGTTTGCATGATGTATGAGTTTGAACGGTATGGTATAACAAAGATGTCCACAGGCACATTATGTTGTTACATATCATAGGGATCTGATAGCCTTTACTTTGTACTCACTGTCCACTGTCTCGTGCATTGTAAAACCCCATCTCACGGTTTGAAAATGGGAGCAGAAGTGGAAAAAACTCGTCGTGTCTTTGTATTGCTGTGTCTGCTGTTCACATATCATTTCTCACCCCCTCACTCTGAGTGTCGATCACGATGTAGAAAACATACCTATAATAAGGCTGCTTAGGTTCAAGCCTGCAGAGGAGGGTGAGAAACTGTGTACAGTCAAAAAAAGATGTTACTCTGAACAAAGGTTCTTTCAGTTTGACAAATAAAACCATATCTGTGAAAACGACAAGGTCTCTGTGTTTCTTAAGGTGTCTGATCATAAGTTGTGTTTGTTACTTCAGCTTAAATACATTAAGTCCTGTTACAAGAGTATTTTCTACCTCATCTTCTCCTTTGTTCGTGGGTCAAATCTACTTTTAAACTTCTTTGGTGTGAGTTAAGCAGCATCAACTATAAATTGCTGAACTAGTGCTTACATCCTTTTTAGCACTCCTGATGCTGTATTGATGAACCACAAGTTCATGCATGTTGTGTGATTATCACCCTCTGCTTGGCATGCTTAGAAATCAGGATGCCATGCTGCAGTTATATTGTGGATGACGAGCAGAAGTGGATAAAGAAAAGGGTCTCGGAGCCAAACCAGATTACTCCCTTAAGGCACACTCAGAGTATATTAGCTGACGTTGACCAAAGTTAAGAAATCATCAGAACTTTGGTGAAAGTACATTATAGGGGTCAATCTTTCTGTGTTTAAAGCAGGTCAACAGATTTAAATCAGAGAGGAACGTTGTGTTTGTGTAGTGTGACGTTTCCCGACACCTCCCTGACTAATTGGATGGATTTTTGACAACAAAGACATAAGGCAGTGGTAGAGCACTCCACTTAGGGAAACTATGGCCTTACACAGCTAGCCATTGCTGAACGTTGTACAAACATATTGCAACACTCACTCAGTGGGCACCATATAGAGTGGATGTTTCCATCATTTCACCCCATGCATCTGCAGCTGATCTCAGTATTCTGACACCATGCCTAGAGGAGGAAAGATGGCTGTCCCTAAAAGAGCACCTCAAGTCGTACAACTGAAGTCCAGTCCTGAACGCAGCTGTAACAAAGAGTAGCAAGGGTACGCAAAGGTCAACTCTTGCTGATGTTTAAAGGCATATTAGATCAAACGTCGGAAAGTTTTAAGCATGCGTAAATTTTTAGACATACTCTACGAGCATCAGTATTGCCCAACTAATGATAGCTTAGTTTTGCGTGGCCTGATTTAGCTCAATGCAGCTTGACATTTCTCTATACATCGCTAAAACTTCACCACAACATCAGTGTGTAAATGCGGCTTTAACAATAACAAAGTAGTTTGCATTTACTCTTGGTGTGACGTGTGATGATTGGAGTATATCAAGTATCACAAACCATTGAGTGACAGAGCTCACAGCCAGTGCAGAGTGCCCTGTAAAGGGAAGAGAAGGCAGGCCACACCAGGTATTTACAGCTTTAGCAGGCAGCATACTTACCATGAAGACTTCTTGCTCCCAAACTGATGTAAAGTAAGGACATTGCTACTTCTTTGAATGTCTAATTTCAGGTAAGAGATATTTCTGGACAGCTCAATGGACAATTCAAAAGTGATGTTCACCTTGCCATAGCAAATATTTACTTCACCTTGCTCCTATTAGCAATTGCCATTTACTAATGGATCCATTGCTAGTTTTTCTCCTTGGATAAGCCAGTTATATTCTCTGTCAAAATAAAAGCAGGTTTCTGTCCAGATAGGAAGTAAATCCCCCTAAGCTAAAGCCAAAACAAGTTACAATGTAATAGCATAAGAGGACTATTTTATGAAGGATTTGATTAGCAGTTAAACTGTCCAATCAACTAATGATCATTGGGTGTCAGAGGTCATTTTGTACATTGTGTATATTTTTCCATGTAAACAGTGTAATTAACAGTACATAAGCAATTTGAAGCTGTCTCCTACCTCCGAGTCATAGTTTTAACCCACACTGGTATTGTAGTGAAGCACTAGTTTAAATTAAAAAGGAAAAAGCACCAAATACATTTATTTGCATTTGCTTAAATCATGAACCAGTAAACCAGTAGCAATGCTGCTTTTGTAAATATGAACTCAACATTAAAATTATAAAAGAAAAGTGATACAGTTCTAAACATTCAATTGATATGTGATAAGTAACAAGTTATTTTTCAAAACTAAGAGATTAATCAGGATCAAAAACAAATTGTTAGTTAAATGAGTTCTGGAATGAAAGTTATACCGGATTGTTGAAAATATGTCTCCCCCTTGTTTGTTCATGGTTGTTTTGGTGACAGTCAAACTTTGGCATTAGTACCTAGATTGCTTAAAACATCATTTGTATAGCGAATTATTTGGGGGGAAAAAAAGTTCTTCATTTGTTGGTCTTTTGACATGAGTAAAATGAGAGAATTGGTACTTTTCATCTTGTTTGGTTGACATGTAGTAAGAGCTAGCAGCTGGTTAGCCAAACTAGCATCAGCATTTGACTAAAAAATGTCAAAATAGTGTGGTATGAAGATACAAAAGTTTCCCTACCAACACTCATAAACGTTTTTAATAGATTTGTTTTTATTGTGTACAAAAGAGGGTAAAAAGTCTGATTTTTTGAACAAATAATATTGATAACTTGAATAGTCTGAGGGTACTTAAGATGATCATTCTTGTCACCAAAGAGTTTTCACTGATTGTCAGATTCCTCCTTTGGTACAAACTGTAACCAGTTGTTTTCATGATTTTTCTTACTCTTAAGGTTTGCTTCCTCAGTTTATTAGATCTATAATTTTGTTGATAAAAATTTGAGGGTCAAAAAACTATCTAAAACAATACGTAACGTATACACTTAAGCTTTGTTCTTAATTCAGCCAACAAATGTTCCCGTCTGTTGGCTTTGTATCATACTCCACTCCATCAGGCCTAGCTCAGTGTCAACATGGTTTTTCCACATTAAGCTGCTCCTATTGATTTTCTTTGTCCTGCCTTTTTCAGTTTCTGTGTCTCTCCAGTGAGTTCTCACAGTTGTGGCAGGGAATCAAAGACCAAGTCGAAGGGCTAACACGGCAGTGGGAGCTGAATTGTCCTGTAATGATTCTTTTTCCAAATTGTCGCAGCAGAAGGAAGTAATAGCCTCCTAACTTTGGTATGTGACACTACTATTCAATTAAAAGCTGATTAGAAAACTATCAGATTAGTCTAGATGTCTTTTTTGTTAAAGCTTGTAAAGATTATCCTGTCAGGGTGAGAGTGACTACTATTTGGTGGTCTTTGGGGGTAATTTCCCTCTTTAAAAGGATGTTTTAACTGCATACAATCGATATGGTGTACAATTCATGTCCAGAATTGGATTTTACCCTCTAAATGCCAGTGATCCACTCTACTCTTCTAACTCTTCTATTTTTCATGTATTTAAAACAGTTAGACCTCGCTGTTTAAATAAAGTTTGTGGCAACAATTTCCAAGTAAAGTTCATTTATTTAACATAACTGCACTGATATTATTACTTGAGTTGCAGAATTTACTTTAATTATTGCAACTGGCTGAAGGGAACTGATAAGAAATTTCTATATCCATAGTTGTTGAAAGGCAGTTATTTGTGTTATCAGCGAGATAGTATTTTCATTTATATTCTGGAGTCTGTAAGATAAGGCAGACTGAAATAAATGTTCCCTTCTAAACCATCTGATGTTTCAAAATAGTCACATTTTAAAACTACTCTGGTGTTTTTTTTTTCTTTGGTATTGTCATTTGTGAAAATCTAATTGTCAGGATCTATGTAACCCATGACCTTGACCTTTGATCCCAAACTGTATTCAGATTGTATTTGAATCGATCGAGCTTGGAGGATACCATTCACAGATTTCAGGGGATATTTAATTTCCAAGCAAGAAAAATAGTAAGGCATAATGAACTTGAACTTTCAGCTGCAAAATTGAATAAGTCAGTCCCTGGAAAAAAAAAAAGTCAGAGTTTGGATAGATTTTGAAAAAAACACATTAAATTTTCATTGAGATTTTGTTTTCCCTTGCTAAACAGGAAAAATGTGGCCCACTGAAATTGAAGTTGGACCACCCACAGTGAGATATAAATGCCTAAAGGCATTTATTGGATATTGAATTCACAAGCAAGGTATTTACAGGGAGCCCAGTGACTTTGACCTTTGGCTCCAAAACCTAACCAGTTCAATCATGATTCTCAGTGATAATATATTAAAAGTCTAAAATAATCCCTCAGAGTGGTCTTGACTTATTGCGTTCACGACAGTTGATTACAACGATGAATAGATTGACTGATTGACAGACTACATACAAATGCCTCCAGCATCAGCTGTCACTGAAACAGAGGCACTAAAATGTTTCCAGCATCCTTTTAATCATCAGTATTTACCCTGGTGCAAATGTTCAGAAAACAAGAATTTAAAAAAAACAGATGGAGAGAAACTTGTTTAAGAAGTAAAAAAAAGAAATAAATAAAAATGAAACACTTCAGTCTTATACAGCTTGAAACCTTGTGCTTTTTACTTGTATGATCTTGTAGACCAATTCCATGATGAAAATTTCATAGATAAGGTAGTAAAATATTTATCTGATGCAAAAGAGGCTCTATAAGTGACACTGACTTGGAGCAGCTGAATTTCTAGATATTTTTTAAGATATTTTTTATTAAACTATGTCAAAAATGTCTGTCAAGAAACAAAATCATTACGTGACATTAAATTGGCTCATTCATCTGACAACTTGCCTTTGCAGAACAGCCAGTCCGATGTTTCTGTCTTTCTGTCTTCTGGAGTGATCTTGGATAACATGGGAGGCTTGGGTAGGAGAGTTAACTGGCTGCCTAAGAGCTCCCTGATCTCAGGCTTCTGTTCAGGATGTGTCTGTATGATAACTGATTTCTTTTATAACCTGATTGATGTGTCTTGCTCCTTTTATGTTTGTACGCTTTAATTTGCGCCCCAAAGTATGACACAATGCTGTATTGGCCTGGACCATCTCAATAGCTGTGTTTGAAACCGCTCCCTATCACAGATATAGTGCACTATATAGTGTGTTTGCCATTTTGCAGTGTTGTTCAAATTCTTAATTTCATTCACTATATAGTGCACTATAAAATACCCACAATGTGCAGCAAATGTGAGTGTACATATGATGTACCCTATATTGTACTCCGTATAGCATAATGCAATGCAGTCGTGTTTTTCCAGAGGAGAAGAAGAAGAAGGAGAAGAAAAAGATGGCTGCTACAGCACAAATTGGCACTGCTTTTGTTTATATATATAGGGGTGCCAACTTGTAGCTTGTAAGCTAACTACAACCTACAACCTACAAGTGAATGTTACTTTGCTAGCTCGCTCTAAGTAGTTGTAGTTAGCTTGTGAATTATCGTGGGCTGTTACAGCTTGCAATCGACACACAAAACCATAGATGACAAAATCAAACTTCCACACCACTAACATTTTAACAGTTTATTAACATCAACACATCCATTGTTATCCTCCTGAGTGCCCGGTTTGTTTAATTGATGCTTGGTGCATCAACTTGCATCACAGGAATATCCGATGCATCTACTGACGCAATGATGTTTAGAAAATTTCAGTGTAGTGTCCGAAATCTCGTTTGGTCCTTCCCGATGGAGTTCGTTATTTCATTAACACTATATAGAAAATAGTGAGTGAGTGAATGAGTGAACGGTTTCAAACACAGCTAATGTTTCAACATCTTTCTATGCTGAGAAAAGAAAAAAAACTTTGTTACTGTTTTTGTTCAATGTATTTTAATGTTTTAATGATGATATGAACATTCATTCATTCATTTATTTTCTATACCGACGATCCCTTTCGGGGTTGCGGGGGGGCTGGAGCCTATCCCAGCTGTCGTTGGGCGAGAGGCGGGGTACACCCTGAACTAATTGCCAGTCGATTGCAGGGTAACGTATAGAGACAGACAACCATTCACACTCACACTCATACACACCTAATGAGCATGCTTTTGGTCTATGGGAGGAAGCCAGAGTGCCCGGAGAGAACCCACACATGCACGGGAAGAACATGCAAACTTCACACAGAAAGGCCCTGCCTGACCCGGGAATCGAACCAGCAAACTTCTTGCTCTGAGGCACGTGCACTGCTGCGCCAACGTGCCGCCAAATTTTATGAACATATGGGTCTGAAATTAAATCTGTCTATCTGTCCATCTGTCTATATATCTATCAATCTAGTGTAAGCAAGTGCTTGATAGTTTGGGTTTGTAGCGTGTTTAAAGTTGTAATTGATCTTCTGACTTAACTATGGCCACATACCAATTTGTTCTACACCCAAAACAGCTGTTTGAAATGACTTTGCTTCATAAAGAACTGCCTTTTACTGTTGAGTATGGTACATGTACTCAGTCAGAGCAGAAGGCAGGGATGAAATGTAACCCCCCTGGCGATAAATTAAAAAAACTGCACTTTTTGTGTACCAACAAATTCGTCTGAATGTCCCCTTTTGTATTAAGAATCTGCTTTGTTATGCATGTATAGCTCTCAGTTGTAATAGACCAATCTAGCATGGTTTGGTCTTGATTTCTATGTTTGCGGACTCCTCTTGTTTTCTTGACCTTTTCATTCCCTTTTCAATTTCAGTCCTCTTTTCCTTTGGTTGAGCAAGGTGCATAAATCTATTACTGTGATCAAAAGGTGAGCCTTATTTATTCTGTGGAGCCCCTGATTAAATTTAGCTTTGCAAACTGATGAAATGAGTCGACAGATTAAAACCCCTGCTGCACCGTGTGAACCTGCAGTGGATGGAGGCTAAAACATATTTATTTATTATGAAGCCTCCATGTAACAAGTAACATGTGGTGGTTTGATAATGCTACTTTTTGGAGTTAGGCAAATAAAGCTGCTTAGGGTGTAAAATGGGTCTCCTGTTACCTTAATGTTGTATATTGTAGAATATCTTAAACCAAATAGTTGAAACAGAGTAAAGTGCATAATTGATTTGTTAGAATGAAATTAAATATTTCCTACAGGATAAGTGTATGATTAACTAAAATTGTGAACTTAAAAAAAAGAGAGACATATAATAACTCTAGACAAAACCAGAAAGAAGAGTGGTAAAGTACTGCATAACCGCACGACAGAACTTTATATGATCAGGTTTGAGTTTTGAGTGCTCGTTTTAAGCATTTCCCTTTTTTCCCTTGATTTTTTTAAACTTTACAGAATGATGCAGCAAAGCTCAACAGATATCACGAGTCACATAAAATGATTCAGAAAGGTTATTCAAAAAAGCCAGGCTGAAAAAAAAGTAAATATAATGTTTAGTGAGAGACTCTTATGTCTTATGTCAGTATACAGCCTGCTTTAAAACTATTTGTGGAAATATGTACAGATTAGACTTTTTTTCCATCAGAAGCGTGTATACCCCCTTTTCTGCAATGTTTTAAGTCATCAAGTAGGTGGATTGACAGGCTGGATCACAGTAAATGCTCTCCTGCTGGTACTATGCGTAACAGAGTGACAGGCCTTTAACAGGATTGGAAAAGAAAAGGAAAGATAAAAGTAGAGAAACATGAGCTGACTCCTACATTACAGAAAAGACTGATGTAGCTTTGTCTTAAAGGTAAGTCTGCATTTATTTGATTCACAGTCTTCACCTGACATCAAACATTAATGAAATGGCTCACCAACATTGCAAGGATGGCCCTCAGCTGCTGCATGCTATGGAGAAGTTGCTGGTTAAGTGGCTTTTTGCTGTGTTTCTATGTAGTCTGTCAGATCGATCAATCTTGATTCTTGCCAGACTCTGTCCTCTTTAAAATCAATAGATTTTGGAGGTTGAAGGTCAGGGGTCACGATCTATTGAGCTCATGTTGAGCCCATGCTCCTGAATGTGATGTCTCAAGAGGAAAGGTTTTCTTTAAATTTTGCATAAATGTTCACTCTGATTTATGATGAACTGATTAGATTTTGAATGTCAATGGCATTTGGTTTCAAGTTTCATCCCTTTCTTGTTAGTATGATATCTCAAGAATGCTTGGAGGATTTTTTTTTAAACTTGTCATATATTTCCAGTCTGGCTTAAGGATGAATGAATTACATTTTCAAGGTCTTCTATGAGCTGATGAACAAAACTGAGGTTCAGATTCCTCCATCTTTTATATCCATCATCCAGCTGTATGGGTGCAAACTTTTTCAGATAAGTTATACTTGATAATGTTGACATATCCCCAGGGAGACAGAAGGGTTGTTGAACATGTCTCCAAGCAAAAAGATTTGTTTTTGACCACCTACCAAGGGCCTCTTCTGCAGTTTTGTTTACTGTCAATGGAATGTTTGCAAAGGGTATCCGAGCACAATGGGACTTTTCAACATTAGGCAACCTTGTATCCACTCTATTTGAAATCCATGTGGTCAGGGCTCTTAATTGGCAAGCCAGCCAAGTTCCCAACCACCTTGATGTTTGGACAACTTTATATCTGAGACAAGCGTGCCTGCCTTTTTTTTCTAATAATTAAAGAAGTTACTTTGCTTTAATTATTTCTCTTAATCTCTTTTTTAAGTGTTACTTAATGCAGAATTTATAAAATGGTAAAGGTAATGTAGTTGTAATTCAGAGCCTGGTAAATACTCATTGTTTTGTTGTATCTGAAAAGAAGCTTAAATTGTATTTAATTCTGTGTAAAAGTGGCTTTATTGTCTTTAATCCTATGTCAATCTCATTTGATTATGCATTGTCCTTTTTGTCTGAGTGATAATATATGAATTTTGCGTTGTCGGTTGCTTAATCTGGTTGTTCTCCCTACCATAATTTGAACGGTTGCATGTTAGAGCCCAGCTCCAGCTCTCACATGTTGATGTGTCCTTGGGCAAGACATTTAACCCAATGTTGCTCAAACTTCGGCATCAGTGACGTTTAAAAGGGTGTGAAAGGGTTTGGATGTGTTAACTAAAACTGATGGACAACTTACATGGAAACTTCAACCATCAATTCAATGGGACATTGAATGAGTGTAAATGGGTAGATGTGACCTGTGGTGTAAAAGTGTAAAAAAGTTATTTTTTAGAAAT
Source organism: Cetoscarus ocellatus (assembly GCA_037902135.1). Taxonomy (NCBI): domain Eukaryota; kingdom Metazoa; phylum Chordata; class Actinopteri; order Labriformes; family Labridae; genus Cetoscarus; species Cetoscarus ocellatus. The sequence continues at coordinate 1,398,334 of JBAMNC010001392.1, forward strand.
GTAAAACTAACAGGCCTATTTTGCAGCACCAGTGTAATGCATAAGAATAATCCATAAGCCTCTCTCCAGCAGACTCTCTACCACATTGTTTTACTTGATTCTGACAGGATACTGTGTTAGCACATGAATGAAAAATCTAAATAACTAAAGAGGTCAGTTGGGGATTAATGTGACATGTTGAAAGCTCCAATGCTACTTGATGTGAAACTGTTTTATTCCACAGATAATGTATGATGCATGAAACATAAAGCATCAAAGGCCTAAAATCACAGGTTCATTGTGTTGTATTTAAATGTTGTTTACCATTAAATCCCACCAACATGAAATCCAGTCAGTCCACAACAAATGTATTATGATGGATGAACAATGCAGTCGTGATATTGATGAATAACTTTATGCAGCTCAGATAGCATTCATTTGTCAATCCAGCTTCAAATGAGTCTGAGCGTGTGGGTTCTCCCTATCTGGAGGTGTTTTCACATGAATACGAAGAAAGGACAAACGCAGTTATTTTATTATCACACTGACACAGCTCACTTGGTCAAGGTAGATTTCTTAACAAGATTTACTCCACAACTACAATACAAAGATCCCTGCCACACTCTGCAGATGTTACACATAAAGTGATTTCCAGTCCTGATGTTGGTGTATCATTTTGTTCAGTGGGTTAGAGGGATGGAGGATGCAGCATTACAAAATTTGAGGCAGAGTGAGGAACAGTTTATGGAGGATCTTTAAGGCCCTGTGTAGCTCTCAAGTTGAATCATTTCTCATTTAATGCTTTCAGTGATGGCTGAAGACCTTTTGTTCTGCAGTGGTCTGCCCATACATCTGTATGTACATACAGGCAGATTCTTGTAAACATTATCTCAAATACACTTTGGTGAATTTCTTCAAACTTTACACATTCACCCTGACTCTTAGATGATACAATTTAATTTCAAATGTCATGGTTCAAAGGTCAAGGTCATGGAGCCTGATGGCCATCTTTGCTTTTGAACCTGATATGTTAAGAACAATACATAGATTTTCATTAAATTTTGCACAAATGCCAAAAATCTTACTTCTTTGATGACTTGACTGCATGCCCCTTCACATCCTAACCAAATTACAGTGAAGAAGTATCTAGACCGTCATATTTTAAAGAAAATATTTACACACCAATTTACTGAACTCCATATGTCAGAAAAGATGACTTGTTAACAAATGCACAGCAGGTATTTAGATGGAAGGAGGGTGTAAAACGGCCACACAAATTGGCAACATATTTTGTATGACTTAAAACCTCCAAGTAAAGTATCTGTTACTGACTATAAACCCATTTAAACTAATTTAAACACAATGAAGGTTCTAAATAATGCTGACATCATGATAACAACTCAAGAAAAAAGAGCACATATTAATATTGAATAAATTTACTTGAACGTTGACTATGTTAAGTGAATTCGTAGTTATACAGTTGTACCCTTTAAGACATAACTGAGTGTAAACTTGGTAAATCACCAATTTTTTTGATTTCCAAAAGCAAATATCTTTGACGCAGCCTGAAAATATGCATACCCTTTGGCCTGCGCAATGCCCCTGCAACCTTTGAGAACTGAATACAGCAGAGCCTGCAATGTGATCAGTAAACAGGAAAAACAAATGCTAAATGTCTCCAGTAAAGACCCATCAACACTTAAGAGTTTTTTAAGTAAGTGATCTCTGCTTAATGAGGAAACATCTACTTCAAATTTTACCAAATTATAAAAAAGAGGATGATAAAACTTGATCACACAAACTTTGAGTGTCCCATGTCTGGATCATGACAGCACTACCTTATGTTTCAGTTATATGTAGCATTGCTTTCCATATGGTCTAAAATTGTCTGCGTTGCTCTTTCTTCGTCACAATGAGTTTTGAGGACAAATGAGCTCCATGCACCCTGTGATAACTTTTTAGCTTTTCAGAGGAGTCTTCTGGGAGTTTGTGACACAACTAGGACTGTCTAATGTGCACAGTTAATGCCTTTTAAGGAACACCGATGTACAGTAAGGCTCTTTTTTGGGGTCTAGTAGTTGTTCCACAAAACTTTTGATTTTTGCAGCATTTATAGCAAAATGCTTATGAAAGCACCAAGGTAGCACTCATTATTTAATAGCCTACTGAGGTCTGGATAACAATGTGTTTTCCAGACGTCTTAAAGAGGTCATATTTGGCCTTAAATCAGGTTTATATATTTGTTTTTTTTTTGACTGCAAAGGTATGTTCAAAATCATGATTATCAAAAACCATTCTAGTTTTCATATACAGAGTTCTCCAGATCGTGCTGTACTCATTCTTTGTTATAGATGCTCTGTTCAAGCTCCTGTCTCTTTAAGGCCCCCTTCCCCACGTGGACCCAGTCTGCTCTGATTGGTTAACAGGTCTGCTCTGTGGTAACTGGTCAGTTAATTGTGCTTGGTGCAATCCTGCATTTATTCTAACATCTAAGCTCTGCAATGGACTTGCTACCATGAGCTAATGGGTGGTGCCACAAAGAGGGGGAGAAATCTTAATGCTGCAGACTATTTGTCTTGTTTATAAATATGCTCTATCATGTGGAGGAGACATGTAAAACACTCTAAAGGGCATAGAAAATTCAAAAAAGGCATGATATAGTCTCTTCAGCACTGTGATAAAGGGACTCCAGTGTCTGTGAGAGAAGAGCAAGTAAACAAGCCCCTGATTCAGTCAAAACAGAGATCACAAGGACATCTGAAAGGCAGCCTTGATACAATCTGTGCAGAGGGTCAAGATAGTTGATCCATTATCTTATGTAACCTTCTCACGGAGGTGGATTTCTGCAAGCTAATTGAGACTGCTAGACATCCCTGATGTCCACGAGATAAGTCATTATTTCACAGTATGATGTAATGTGTTTTAGCACAGAGGAAATACATTCAGACAGAGAGGACTAGAAGAGCTGTTTATCATTTAATAGCTCTTGTACTTTGTATGGCATCTTTATCCATAAATGATGAATAAATTAATAGATGTTGTACTTGGAGCATGTATGGAATAAACATTTGGTGTGATTTTTAGAAAGTGTGATGATTTCCTTGGCCTTTGCCATATTTCTGATAATTAAGGAAGAAAATTAACCCTCTATGCCTCCAAGAGGAATCCATCAGTTTCCTGATGCAGGTTTTTGAGCAACATTTTGTGCTTATTAATACATTTTTATATAACTTTAAAAATAAAAATAAAATAATTTTTAAAATAGTAAGGATTTTAAAGAGTGCAGCACAGCCACTTTGGACCCAATTAGACACAAATGATAAAAACAAAAATCTTCAAGATGTGACGGTAATTTATATTTGTTTCACAGTGAAATTTGGTGCTTTTTGTCTCAGGTCTTTTTCTGCATTTATTCTGTCACATTACTTTGTCCTTGCATCATTTACAGTTGGGAATCTTGTTTCATAGCTTTTGAATTATATTTTGGCTCTGAATCACAACAGAGAGTCTGTTTTCATTTGCCCACCAGCATGGTGTCACAGAAAAAGTGGGACTAACTACCCAGGATCTCAGTGGAAGGTGTGTGTGTGTGTATGTGGGTGTGTGTTCATTAAAAACTAAATGTTTGAATATCGAAGGAGACAAACCAGCACAATTTTAAGGGTTTACTGTGGAAAACTCTTGTGATGTTAAGTTAAGATCATTGTGGATATATCTGTTTACATATATTTACTGTAACAGAAAATCACTCATTTTTTAGAAGTAGTTTTAATTCAGGAAAATCATTTTAAAAAAAAGCCTGGAGAACAGTTCCGATAAGAGGTATTAGTTTGTGTATTTCAGTATATGCCACTGCCTGCCTTCATTTCTATGTGGCATGATGAATGGTAATTAGAGTTTGACAGTTCAAAGATATTTATTTTTAAAGACTTAAAGACATTATCTGTAAACTGAAAAATAATACCAAAGGTTGGGAAAGTCTGTGAAATTTGCATTATTTTTGTGATAAATTTTTGGAGAACATTTCCAAGTTATTAGTTATTTTCTCAATAAAGGATGAACAAAGGATGACATGGGGGGAATTAAGATGAAGAAGATCTCCTGGCAGGAGTTGTGAGAGTTGGAGGTTATTAGGGCAAGCTTCACCATCAAGGGTGTCTAGGACATCCTACCAACACCCAGGAATCTAAGTCAATAGTACGGAGAAAATCAACTTACAAATGTGTATATTTTTCTTGGATTGATTCATGTTCACAGGGCAGTGTTTTGAAGTGGGCTGAGTCCAGCTGAAAGCGTCCAATGTCATAACGAAACAACCAGTGTTCCTATGAGTTCGAGTCACGCTGTGCGTTATTGGAAGAAAGCCGACAGGTTCAACTACCCACAAAACTGTAGTATAATAGTGATGACTGTGGATTTTAAATGTCCCATGTATGATTATACTGATAAGCACATTTATCAGTGTGTGATACCGTATACTACATAAATGTAAAACTTTATGCACAAAGAAAAAGGGGCTTTTAACACTGACTGGCAGGACATATGGGAAACCACATAGCAAGGGAACTTATTACAACCTAACACCTAGCACAGTTGTCTGCTGAAAAAACTGCCTGTGATGTGGGAAAGTGGAGAGCAGCATTGAAAAGGATGGAGTTCCCTACTTAAATGGGTTGAACATATACAGTCTGGGAGTCTTACAGAGTTTTTGAATCGGTTGATGTTGTTGAGTCCTGTGATGATCTGCTGTAGGGACGGTGATTAATGTTCACCTGATATTTTCATGGTATGTTATGCCTGTGCACAGAAAGTGACTCTATGGGATCCAAAACATTATTATGAAGTAGTAGTTTGTTATTAGCCTAGTTGCTTGATAACTGTAATGCACAGCAGTGTTATGAGTGAACTCGTCACCCTGCTTGTGTTGGTTCCTGAGGTAATTATTTTGCCCTTGCAAACAAACCACTCCGGGGGCTGATCGGACACGAGCCAAGACCACCTATTTCAGGTGATCTTTGCAAAACAAGGACTGATTCACATGTTCATACAGTAAATATACAAACAAACCATGAGCATAGAGCTCTCAAACGATCCTGGTGTGAAAATGAGCAGAGGTAAAGTAACACTCAATCCTACAAACTGATATGTTTTCTTGTCAAAACTGTTCCAGGGAAGTTTTTTTCTCCTTTAAATCAGAGAAACGTTCAGAGATTTTTTTCCATTGGATTTTGATCAAATTCTCAGAGAATGCTATGTACATAAAATCCTGGTAGTTGCCTTTAATTCATTGGAAAGCGTCTGAATCCTATGTTCTAAGCAAACTTTTAGCCAAATCTCAATGTCCTTGAAAGTTTCTAAAACCTAATTCAAAAGTTTTTTCTCAGAGACAAAAAAAACACAAGGGAATATTCACAAAATTGAAGATTGCCTTTATTAAAAATTCCAAAGAAACTTGCAAAGTTATGTGGATTTTTTTTAAAATGTTTGAATACCCATTAGCTTAAATTAATTCTTCAGTGTACCATAACATGCCATTCATATCCTTTTTTCTATCAGATTATCAACTTAACCTAAGTGTTTGACCTAAGTGTGTACATTCAAATATACATGTAAACATGTACGTGTGTATTATAATATACAGTTTGGGCTTCATTTTTAGAATTTAAATTGTGGAACAACTCTACATGGTGCAAGGAGTGAGTAGACATTTGAGTGAATGATCTCTACAGTTTTAAATGGTCACGTCATGTCTGTCCTCTGGACTGTGTTTGGATGTTTGGAGGTGACATTGTTATCTACAGGGTAAACCAACTACAGTATCTGATTCAGAATCAAATCCTCAAGGACATTTAGATAGGACTGAAACTGAGTAACTCGGTTTACTTAGAATTACTGTGATGGATGGATAGATATTTTTCTCATAGTTAAGCAGCAAAACAACTCCATTTTATGATTTATATGCAAATGAGTTTCTTTTGATTAAAAAAGGGTCCTAACTGTAGAGAGGCCTGGTCTTATTCCTGAATGTATTTCAGAATATTCTCATAAACAGCAGTGACACAATGATCGTTTACTGATGTTCCAATACTATATATTTAATAATATTACACTATGGAGAAGTTTACTGTCTTGGTTACCTTCCAAATGTTTAATTAATTAATTTTTTTTTAATGTAATGCACACATTTGGTAGCACTGACTGATAAGAGACAAACCTGATTTATGCTTCCACAAAGCACGACCTCAAAAACAGATAAATGAGAGGAGTAGATAGTGCCTCAATTCGGTTAGAGGTGTTACTGTGTCTGAAAGTTACCTCAACAGCAGCAACATTCTTCACCTAATCATCATTTGGGTGAACTTGATAGAATATTACTTTCTTAAAAAAAAAAAAAAGAACTGCTCCAATACACTGACTAAAACTGAAACATTAACCCTGAAGCTGTCAATAAATAATTTAAAAGAGCAAATGTTTGCTTATCGTGCACCAGTTTTTAAAATGAAGAATTTCATGTTCCTCACTTCCCAAAAAAAAGAATAATTGATTCCAACAGTATGTACACATACCCAAAGTGACACACTGGCAAAGACTGAGCTGTTATAATTATCTAGATAATGTTCCTGTTGCAGTTCAAGGGTCCTGTAGCCTTAAACTTATAGTTTACATTTATTATCAGTTGTTCTTCTGTTTAGTGGCATGTAAATGAATAGTCTTAAAGAAATTAAAATTAAAGTCTGTTCTGTAGCTCAAAATTGTCAATACCAGCTGCCATTTCTTTGCCCTCCAGACTCTCATGTGAGTGACTTGAACAAATGCTACCTGTTGCTAATGCAGTTACAGCAATATTTAGTTTGTATTTTCTTTTAACTTGTGATGTTCTAGCCTACAGCTTTGACAAAAAGCTACATGTAATACTCCCTTTTTGATGTTAAATTTGTTTTTCCTATACTAAGTATGTTTCAGAAAGTCTGATGAAAACTTGTTGTCAAATATCCCAACTTCATCTGCATACTCATGCAATATGTTTTCCCAATGGTTTCCTACAAAATTACTTTCATATCCTCCCAGGGAGCCCTATGAATAAACAAAACATTTAATCCTTGCAGAAATATAAAACCCCCTCCATTTGCATGAGCCTTTTTATTTACATTTGGTGATGGTAGGAATCATATCAAATTGACATGAAAAGCCCAATGAGGCATTCGGGTGCAGCGTTACACTTCAGAGAGCTTTTAAACCAGCCGCCCTCTCATCTCTGCCAATAAATGCTGCATGTCATTAAAACTTCACGCCAAAACACACCAAACGACTGAGTAGTGTTATCAAGGGTGAGAGGAACTGTGACTTGAAATCCACATCTAGAAGGAGAAAAACACACAAAATGAAAAGAAATGAGCACAGAGCTCATCTCCACAGTGATACATGTTTCAGTGCATGAAATATATTCTGTGATGAAATTGAGTACAGACAGAATGAGTGGAGCTATGATCGTATATATATATATATATATATATATATATATATATATATGTATGTATGTATATATACACACATATATATATATATATATATCCTCAATCTCTAGTTGTGATAGCAGCTGCCGTTTGTGGATACAAATCCTGCCAATGGCCAAGAAGGGCTGGATTGAAGGACAGCACAGAGGCACTAATCATGGCTGCACAGGAACAGGCCTTGAGCATCACAGCAATAGAGGCCCAGATCTACCACACCAGGCAAGATCCCAGGTGCAGGCTGTGCAAAGAGAGCCCTGAAACAGTCCAGCACCTAATAGCAGGGTGTAAGATGCTGACAGGAAAAGCATACATGGAACGCCAGAACAGGAACATCTGTGCAAAATATGAACTGGAGCCCCCAAGGTCAAAATGGGAAGCACCTCCCAAGGTGATTGAGAATGGCCAAGCCAAGATCCTGTGGGACTTCCAGATACAGACCAACAAAATGGTAATGGCCAACCAACCGAACATTGTAATCGTGGATAAGCAGCAGAGGAAAGCCGTTGTGATTGATATAGCCATCCCAAGTGATAGCAACATCAGGAAAAAGGAACACGAGAAACTACAGAAATACCAAGGGCTCAAAGAAGAGCTAGAGAAAGCCTGGAAGGTGAAGGCAACAGTAGTGCCTGTGGTCATCAGGGCACTCGGGGCAGTGACCCCCACACTGGAGAAGTGGCTCCAACAGATCCCTGGAGAAACATCAGGCATCTCACTCCAGAAGAGTGCAGTCCTAGGAACAGCTAAGATACTGAGCAGAACCCTCAAGCTCCCAGGCCTCTGGTAGAGGACCCGAGCTGAAGAGGATGAACAGCCACCCACCCCACCGGGGAGAGGAGGGTGGGTGAGAGAAGAGGTTTTTTTTGTTTGTTTTTTAAATAAACAAAAACAAAAAATATTTTTAAATATATATATGTATTTATATTTATATTTAAATTTTTTTTTTTTATAATTTTCTATACCGACTATGCTGATAGGTGGGGTACACTCTGAACCGATCGCCTGTCTATTGCAGGGCATATATATATATATATATATATATATATACACACACACATATATATATATATATATATATATATATATATATATATATATATATATATATATATATATATATATATATATATGTATACATATCTTTGTCTCTGATATTTTATTAATGGTACTGAAATCACAAAAATCTATATTATGAATCAGATCAGTCAGTAGGATTGTTGGAGCAGATATGTTTGTACATATTAGAAACCCAAAAGGGATAAAGTAGGACAGTTATTGAATGAATGGATGAAAATAAACAATTAAAATCATAATTGTAAAGGCATTCTAATTTAAAGTACTGTATGTCTGACTTCACAAAGTACATGAGTGTGTCCTTGTTCTTGTTCTTGTTCTTGTTTAAAGTACTTTACTAAATGGTAAGCACTCCAGCTCTTTTACTGAAGTTATAATAAAGGTCCCAAAAATGGAAGAAAAAAAAAAAAAAAAAAAGAAAAAAAATCTGGAATAACAACATTAAAAAATTGCAGCATCTTAGAGAAGATAGAGCTATAATTGGCTGCAATTGTTTTATACGTTATTAAGTGCGTTTGCATTTATTAAATGCATAGATGTCAAAATGTAAGTTGTTGATATTCAGAAATGACATTTAGAAGAAGCCAGCAACTGCATGAGTTTTGCTATGTTTAGGAAATAAAATAAAGTGTTACCACCTGTTATTGAGTATAAATGTTGATATTAAACTACCTTGTGATGGATACATATTTATCTCTTTTTTGTCAAAATATGAATAATCATAATTGTTAAGTTGAGAATATCATTTTAATTGCAATGGTGTGGTCCTCTGGTAATAAGGACAAAATCAATGTGGCCCTCTTGGTAGTCAAAGCTACCCATGTCTGATCTAGACTTTTACTCAAGTTGTGTAGTATTGTTGTTTGATCACAACTGTACACCCCCACACAGGCAAACCCCAACAAACACTTAATTATTTTTCTGATCAGATAGAAAGGAAAAAAAATCTACTGATTTAAAGTAGGGACTAACTGGGACATTTAGGGCTAAAAAATAATTTGTCTCTCAAGTAGTAGTGAAGTAAAATTAAAAAGTTTCTTTCCAAAAATAAGTAGAATTGCAATACTTAATTATGTTTACTTCATTTATATAAAGGAAAACTACCCAACATTTCTCATAGCATCACTTTTTACAACATTTGCTTTTCAACTTTACTTTCAGGCAGTAAGTTTATGTATGCATGTGACTCATCTAGGCAGATCATTGCATGGAATATATTCTGTGTTAGTGGAGCTCGGACAGAAGTAGCGCTATGATTGTCATGCTGGTAAAATTATAATCACCCTGTGAAATGGAGGAAAAACTGATTGCTGGTTAATGGTTTTAAGCAGCAGGTAGACTATAATATTCACAGAGGTAGAAAATTTGATCCTGATAACTGCAGAAAAGTATGTTTCATTTCACGTCTTACAGAGTATAATCATTTGATCTTCAATAAAATAACATTTTTGTGTCTACTGGGGGATTTAATACAGATTTCATCCTCTTTCTCCTCAATCTGTTGTGCGCTTTTTGGAATCTTTTTGTAAACTTTTCTGCGTTTGTGAAAGAGAGGCTTTTTTGCTGCTTTTGATGCTCAGATAATGTCTACTGGTTGTTTAAAGTTGAAAAAAAAAATAGAGCATTTGGGAGACAGAGATGGAGAAAGCATACCTGAATAAAGAGTAATCAGATCTGACCTGAACCCAACCTAAAAAAACCTGTAAAGCCTGAGAGGCAAGAGAGGATAAAGAAGGGAATACAAGGCCGGATGTGACTTGGAAGAAGAAGCAGCTTTGATGCGTGCTATCCCAATCTGGTCAATCAGCAATCAGAGAGCACTGAAACAATAATGAGAGGTTTCAACACAGGATTCAGCTCCACTGCTGCAGATGCAGATGTGATATGACAGTTAAATCAACTAAAGTAGGAACATTTGCTTGGCACATGTTGTGCTCCAGCAGACTGAGCAGCGGAGTCACTCTGATTTGAAGGGTTAGTTGAGAAAAAGTGAATGTGTTTTAGCGGGTCTGTTGCTGAAATCGAAGTGAGGGAGCAGTCAAACTGCCCTGGAGAAGTGGTAATGATATGCAATGCTGTTCTTCTCACATACACTCTGATGAGAGACCTAGTTTTAAAACAAGCTCAGTCTGCCTGCTAGTCAGGTAGCACTAAACATAGCCCATCAGACTGCACAGATTATTTATTCATATCCTTCTTTCATCGCTGTTAAATGAGTCAAGGTATGAGTGACTCTTTACATAACACATCTATATACTAAATAAATTGGGTGAAAATAATATTCAAAATGCTTATACGTCCTGATTTGGGACAGTCCCCTCTCTATTTTGACCAACTGAAATTGGACACAAAAACATCAACATCTCACCCTGCTTTCATCCCAGATTAGTCTGTATATACAGTATTTTAATCAATGTTGTTGCCAAAACTGTCATAATCTTCAGTTTTTGCATCTCTTAGGTTAATAATAAAGACTGATACCATTCATCATTGTACATTACAGGAAAGACAAGTCACAATATCAAAATCTGAATCAAATCAAAAATGAAAAGAAAATGTCAATGCTGTCTGGCACAATCTTCCTACCCCAAGTACTTATGATTTTTTTTTTTTTTCATAAAACTTGGTAACCTTCTATGTTGATGAGTGGGTTTAATAAACTTCAAACCAAATTAAACACAAAAACAATCAGCTGTAATCAGGACAATACAATATTCAACCATTCCTGATAGCGACGATGTGTTGTCAGAATATTTAGTATCATTCATCGGTAGTGATCTGTTACCAAAACATGCAGGGTGTTAGAACAATAAAGAAGGATTACTACGACTGCATAGCTTTACAGTAAGACTAATAAAAGGCTGGTATTATGTAGATAAAACACTCTTAAAAAATAAAATTTACTCTTAAAGGAGTCATCACCTGGAAAACACATTTTTCCTGGTTCTTGAATGTATATTGTAGTTGGACCGCCGTTGAAACTTGCCTGAAAATGTAAAGGTCAAATGTGGCTTGGTTTTCTTTTTGGCATCATTGCTAAAACCACTAGGTGGCGTACTGTAATACACAGGATTTTATTCAGCTTCCTCAGCTGATGTAATCACAGGAGGCTTTTTGCATAAGCCTACCAGGCTACCTGAAAATCACAACCACTTCCTGCTCATCCTGCCAGCCATCAACTAGGGACATAGGACAAAGATGCTCACTGACACAACACGCTAATTATTCGGTTGTTGACTGCACAATCAGCACAAAAGTCTCTTTACCATCCCAGCCTTGGCAGACAGGACTATTTAGGACCAGTGGATTAATTTTGTCTATGACAGTAATGTTCCTGCCACTCTTCCTGCCTCTCTGTACCAATGTGGTAACCACTTCACACCAGAGTGCTTTTCCAGTTTGGGACAGTCCCAGGCTAAGAAAGCCTCCAGCCTGCATTTGGAGAGGGGGCTATTCAAACCACAGCAGTGCAATCAGTAAGTCTTACCGCTTTGTGTATGTGTTACTGTGTTTGGGACCCTAAAGTGGTCTGCAGACAGCAGCTAACTGTGCTAACGCTAGATGCTAATGTTATAGCATTACTGGTATCCCCTCATACAAACACACACGTATGTGTTTCCTACATTAATAACATAAAAATGTTTTCATTTATATGGTAAAGTTGATTTGTAATATAAATGTTAAATCAATCTGATCACAGCTACAGTAGCTGCCCCCCTGATGGATGCAGAAGCAAAACTTACTTCCTGTTGCCTCCAACTGATGGGCATAATCCTGCAGATAAATGTTTCTTACATTATGTAGAGAGAACACATTTAAACAGATAGGGTCTAATCCAGGCTGATCTGTAATGCACATGGTTGGAGTGTGGAGCTGGTTCATTCTTCTGAGTATGTGTAATGAAAAGAGTCACATGTTTAATGTTTCTTTTTCCCTAAATTTATGAGTACAGTGGACTAGGAAAACTTATCCTGTACGATACCTACTTTAGGGATCTCCCTGCAGCAAACGTTTCGTCTCTAGGCATTGTAGTACAATTCCCAAGTGCATTTGATTTGTTGTCTTAATCATGACGTCTACTACATCAGGTATTTTGCCAGAACAGGGGATAGCATGTGACATGTTACTTATATTCAAGCTGTGCTATTAATACATGATTGCCTGGGCTGATGCTATAAATTGCATGCCATTAAAAATGCATGTTTTGTAATCATACATGTTCAAGACACACATTTCCATGACTTCACTATGACCATGGATATAAAACTAAGTACATTTGCATCACTCTCAGCGACATTTTGACACAACGTAGTATTGGGACGGGCTTACGCCGTTAGAGACTAACGTTACCATCTTGAGGAACATCTCTCTAACTACACAGGCGAGGTGAGTAGACACTCTCAGTCAAAGTGAAGACAACTTTACCATTCAGAAACATCTTGCTGTAAACGGCGTGATTACTCCTCCGCCTCAGCATCATCAATCTCCCATTCAGATCCGTACATGAAAGAACGACTTCCGTAAGTGGCAGCCCGGACAGGTTTGTCTTTCAGTGCATCGGCCTGACTGTTGTTTTAGTGTTGGTCACAACCACCATACCGGTGCTGTCCTTCCTGCGGCCAATCAGTGCATACCTCATCATCATAATCAAAATGAGCATCCAGGCTGGTCAAAACCTTGTGCATATTCTGGTGAGACAAAGTCACAGCATAACGAAAAAATCCATTTAGGTCATGAGACCTTTAAAGTATGTTATACTTTGTAAAATCAAAACAAAAGGTAATGATGAATTATGAAACAAATAACATCATAGGCAACAATCACATACCAAGTTAAGTGAAAAAAAAACATTTAAGTAAACAGAATAGTGAGTGTAATGATATAATTTGTACATATAATTTGTACTAGAAAAGCACTCTGAGAGCGTAGACCTCTGCCAAGCAGCTCAGTTCCACCCATAAATTGTGATTTCCGCCCAATATTATAGTCCTATATTTATTTTATATGCACATTGTGGAATGAAAAATATCAGTCTGCAAGAAGTGTGATTATTATTGATATAAATATCATCCAACAGAGGGACCTAGTTAGTAGTGGGTCTTGTAACTTGTTGACTGAACCAATTTGCTGCTGCTTGAACAGATGTTGGTGTTGTGTGCACCATGGTGCTTCCAGTGGGCAATGTTGCCAGCCTGTCGGTCGGAGCAAAACCACAGCACTTCGGTGCGAGGGATGTTCGCTCTATGTGGAATTTCGGGGTTAGGTTTTTACACTCACACACACACAGACTATGTCTGCAGCCTTGTTTTGAGTGATTAAACGCCACGTCTGGAGGGACAGCGAGCGAGCAGAGCTGCCACGTATGTTTCTATAACATTAATGGGCTCACAGTAATGGTACTAGTAGTTGTGAGTTGTAGAGGACTGGGATTTTATTACAATTTCGGGAGAGTCAGCTGCCTTAATTTATCTTAGAAACCAAGGCTCCAGGACAACGCCGGGCTTTCTCCATCGGCAAAACTTCCTCCTCTCTGTCTGTGAGCAGAACTGCACGCACAGCTTTCACTGCTGATTGGCTGATTGCTGTGTCCTGACTCTGCGTGTAACCAGAGCATGCAGTCAATTGGATGGTGCTGTGGGTGGGACAAAATATGGCTGAGTGTTAAGTTATGGGACTTCATTATAAACTTCAATGTTTTTTTGGGATGTCAGTCTGGATCGGATCAGCACCAAAATGTATTGGCTTCTACCTTGGACCAAACCACACCTCCGGTAAAATTTTCATGTAAATCCATCCAGTAGTTTTTGCGTAATAATGCTAACAGACAAACAGACAAACAGACAAACAAACAAACAAACAAACAGACAGACCCTGGCGAAAACATAACCTCCTTGGTGGAGGTAATAATGATAGAAATAACAATAACAGTGACAATAATAACAATGAAAAATGCAATTAAAGTGTCCCTATTATAGGGTTCTGAAAAATTTTCACCCTATGAGTAAGGAATATTTTTCACTTTAAACATGCAGGATGGAAAAATTAACAATGTTTAACCTGTGTGCAATATAGGCACGCTTGCATTTCTGGGTGTTTTGAGTACAAAGCAATGTGCAACATACGTGAGCAAGCACAGGCAGACCACAGATCTGCTGTTGTCAACATAATTTTGTTGAGGAAGTTTTGCAGAATTTAAGAGTGAGCTGTTCAAACACGTTTGTAGAGCCCATATTATGTTTGCAGTCTGCTGTAGTTGAAGTGTAATGCACATGCTTGACAAGTCCACTTACGCATGGCTGTTGTCTGGGACAGTACAAAACATGTGCAAGGAGTCCTGGTTTTCAGAACATGCCTGTGTAAAAGGTATCGGAAATGGTCTCAGTTTGAAAAAAAATTTGCTCCCTGAACTCATTTTCAAATCCTCTCTTGTTTAGGCACCCCAGATAAGATTTTCACTGAAGCAAACACCCAAAACAGGGAGAAACTTAGTCAAAGTGTTGTGTTAACAGAGCCTAATGGTGGGCATATTTTGCCTAGTGAGCACTTTTCAGATTTTCAGATTCGTTTCCTCTTCTCTGCCATTGCTGCTCTGCCCTGAGTTAGTGCTGTGCTCTTGCTTTAATACCCTCTCATCTACCCAGCATCCTCTTGTGGACTCAGACTGTAACAAGTTCATGTCTCCATGCCCCAACACTAGCCATGCTCTGCTGCCTTTAATAAGAGTCTTTTAAAAATCATTTAAACATGAGTTGCCTGACAGAAGTACAAAAAAAACTAACCACTACACTCTTCACAATCCTCCTCACATGAACAGCAGAGGCACGCTGATGCTGAAAGAAGTGAGTCTGCATTGTCTGAGCTTCATAACATTGTATGATAAGGTAGCTGACTGAGCAGCAAACTCTACACCAAGGCCCCCAGCCTAATAACACGCACTGTTAAAACACACTATTGCTCTCCAAATGGTGGCATCTGTCCCCGGCAGCTGTCCTCGTTTGTGCTCCCATGAGCTCCTGTCATGCCACCCACCACGACCTCCCTGCACTGGCTCGGGGCTCCGACATCAGCAGGACTGATGCTGTGGGTTGTTCGGGTACGAGGACAGGTTAGCAGGCTTGGCTACATCCTGCCATCGCTCACTCTGTTTGATCTCCATCATAAGCCCCGTGAGGAAAACGGCACCTACAGCCAGCGTGGCTCAGCAGCCTGCATAAGCAGCTTAAGAGTTGCAGGCGTCAAACAGATGGGGACCATGAGGAAACTAAAGGATGAGGATATGTCAATAAAGGTCATTTATCCAATATTTTCTTCTCTTTGAAATGATCAAGACCTTATCTTCTGATCCCGGTACATCTCAAAATAGCATAACATCCTCACACAAAAATGTGCTCATAGAAAACAAAGCTAAAAAAAAATTTAATTGTCTATTTTTTTATACATTTTCCCCAAATATTTTTTAACCAGCATCAGTCCTAATCATACATATCAAATATTATTATTTTTGAACCCTTAAAGGGTTTATGGTGTTAAAAACACAGTCGATTTACTTTAAAGTATACTTCATGCAAAGTAGATTATGTACGGATTGATAATTGCAGCCTGGTATAAGAGCTTTAGTGGAGAGGTGGGATATGGGGGATAAGGTGCAGGGCCCTCTACTGGATTTTCTTCATTTGCCATTGTTACTGCCGCTGCCATGCCCCCCCTCCCCTTCTCTCTGTACTGATTTGCCTTTGGAGTGCTGTTTGTGTGTAGGTGTGTGGAGGACGAAGATCGTCGAGCTGATTTGGAGCAGCTGCAGGAGTGCCAAAACAGCCAATCATCCTGCGAACCAACGACCGTCCCCCTCTATAAGAAGCCCATGGAGCCGCAGAGGAGGGAGCCTTTCAACAGAGCCTGCGTGTAACTATATTATCTTTGTTAGTCAGAGAGATTCCTGTACCTGAATGTTTGGAGGTCTTGTCTGGAAAAGGACAGTCGTTAAATGTTCTTTGTTTCTGTTTGGTTTGTTATAATATATTGATTTAAGTTTAGAGTGATTTAACTTTGTTTATGGATAGACCTTTTTTTTGGTTTCCCCTTTTCTTGACCTCATTTTGTAAATTTATTACCTTGCTTTAATTCATATATAACTTAAATTTAAAAATAAAGTAACTGAGAAGGAAATCACTTAGAGCACACAATTAAAGTCACAACCCTGAAATAATGAGGAGCAAAGAGACATTGAAGAGAACTTGGTTAAATAAATGAGCAGTGACGTTATTAGACTCCTATTTTGACCCTCAGAGAAACTAACAACTTCCTTTCAGTGAACTAATGGGATGCTCCCCATTCACTCCTCCTTTTTGCTTGACAGAATAAACCAGACAAATGTGAGTGAGTAGTTTTTCCTGGTATTTTTTTTTTTTTTTTTTTTTTTTAGCATACTTTATTTTCTTTTTTTTTTTCAAAATATTTTAATGGACCCATATTAAGACGTAAAAAAGCTTTTCATAATTGATTAATATGTGATTTATAAAAAGGTCTGTGTGTTTAAAATTCCATTCTGAATTTTTGCTCCATCTCTATGTCATAATTTTTTTATACATGAATTTGACATTAATACAGTATAAACAGTCTGATAGCCCAGGCTGTCCTAAAAAAAAATACCTTGATTGTGCTCGACAGGTTTGAGGTTTTACAATCTTTGTTTCAAAAAAGTCCAGATGGACCATAAAAAGCAGAAAATAGCTTAGAGTTGCAAGGGTTAATTAGGCAGGTATTAAAAACATAGACAAATAAATAAACCTGTTTTAAATAGATAAACATTTAAATGAACCTGTTACAACAGTTGTAAAGATAAGCAAAAATTTCAGAGTAAGTTTGCAAGCAGGACAAACACATTACATTAGGTTCCTAATTAAATGTTTGATAATTTTTACTTTAGATAATGTGATACCCAACCCTGCTGCTTGACAGAATGTTTTCATTTCATAAATGACAAAAAGTAAAACATAAAGTATGTACTCATTTGGGGTTTTAGTGTGTAAAAGTTTATTTATTACTTCAATTAGAAAGGCATGTTTTACCTTTTGGTCTGAAATGATGACCATGAAACAATTAAGATAAGAGTGATGTGCATTAAATTTAAGTCTACATTTGGCAGATTGTCCAGAGAAAATAAGAGCGGATCCATTTGTGGCATTAATATGAAAATACCTGACAGTAAATTACCATAGCAGTCTGGCTCACTTTATATGCATCTGATAAGAGACATGTGTGTTACCTCGTGTTTAACCGGCACATTTTGGAGCATGTGTGTATATCAGTGTGCTGGTCATGTGGAGGGGAGGGTTATGAATCATCTCAGTGACTGATCACGAAACCTCATTTATTTTTCTAATGAGCTTTTTGCACAAGGCCAGTATTTCTGCAGACCGATCCCAATGTTGCCCAGATGATACGTAATTGTCTAATTGCCGTGCAGTCCGAGTACATGGCAGTATGTTCTGTTATTGAGATAGCTGGTGTGAGAGGGGAAGTAGCATGTGGTGCATACGGAAACATGCTTGCTGTATCTCCCTTGCAGGCCTGCAGTAAGAGCTGTCTGTGAGGTCTGATAAGAGAGCACAAATTAATGACATTTTAATTAAGGAGCCATTTGGATCATCTGTCTTTGTTTAATAACAAGGACAGTGAAATAACCCCAAGGGCGCTAACAGTGGCTCACCCCTATCTTTGCAGCTTTTCTGTCCTGTAAAACACAACAATGTGGAGTGTGATGTTTATATATCATGTTCATATCAGGTAAAGCGAAGGTGTTGGTTGTTAAGCTGAAACAAGTGTGACAGCTAGAGCTCTTCATCTAGAGCTTATGATTCTGTCTCTTGGTATCACACATCCTCAGACTCCACAATATCACACTCCAACATGCCATTTTCAGTAAAGTCATCAAGCTGTCAAAATCAGCACATTTTCACACAGTCTTAAACAGCTGGATGCTAATTGACAGTGTGAATAGGTTCCTTTTTTTCCCTTGTTTCAAGGTTTATTGTGGAAGTGATGATTTGTGTCTTCATGTGCGAAAGCACAAAGTTCAAATTAATCTAATTTAGCTTGTATTAGACTTTAGGCCTCAGTGATAAAGAGTTTTGATGACATTTTTTGTGCACAACCTGTCTCCTTATATCTGAACTTCCGTGCCACACAAAATGGACTCTTTGGCTGAGATTAAAGGCTGTCATTTGGTGTGTTTCACCACCTCCCCTGATCTTATAGCAGGCATGCTTAGGGCTGTTTTAGGCACTCCAGAGTTTGTTGTTTATAGAACAAAAACTAAATTAAACCCATACCAAATCTTAAATATAATAATAAATTTATATTTATACACAGTGCTCAGCATAAATGAGTACACCCCCTATTAAAGTTAATGTATTAATCAATATATAAATGAACAAAAGAACAATTTCCAAAGTTTTGATAAAGCTGAGTTTAACATAAGATTCAAGATCAATTCATCTTATGAAAATAAGGGTACTATGATAACAAAAATTTAGCTTTGCTCCCATCCCTTTGATTGGGGTGTACTCATTTTTGCATCCTGATCCTAAATTGAGAAAAAATACATTTTTGTGTGCAACTTAAAAAATCTTGTTTGCAGTCAATGGCCCACTTTTGGGGAAGTATTTTGTGGTCTAGTATGCCATAGAAAATGTTGATTTTGAAAGGAAACTCAAGGTTTTCTGACAAACCTGAAGGGATGTACTCATTTATGCTGAACACTATACATACATACATACATACATACATATATATGTACACACACACACACACACATACATAAGTATATATAAATATATCTCTCTCTCTCTCTCTTCTCTCTCTCTCTCTCTCTATCTGTATATATTTATATATATATACAATCAAGGAAAAAAGAAACGCAACACTCAGTTTTGGGAGTTTTGGGGGGGCAGAATAATTTTATTTTTGAGATCCGCCAGTTTTATATGAACCCTACATCCATTTTCTAATCCTCAGGCCAACTTTTTCGACGTTTACACATTTTCAAGTCCAATAACACAACCAAACAATAGAGCACCCCCCAAACCAAAAGTAACAGGAATTGCATCATACTGTCAATAGTTAACGTGACCCCCGTTGGCATCCTGGACAGCGGTTATTCGTCGCCTCATGAATTGGCAGTAGTGTCTGAGTTGATCCTGTGGAATCGCTGCCCATTCTTCCACCAGTGCCGCCCTCAGCTGCTGCTGAGTTTCGGGAGGATGTTCACGTCGGCGGACACGCACACTGAGCAGATCCCAGACATTTTCAATGGGATTTAAGTCCGGACTGATGGCTGGCCAAGGCAGGATATGGACGACATTCTCCTCCAGGAAGTTGGTGCACACACGGGCCACATGGGGTCGCGCATTGTCGTGCTGGAACAGAGCTCCCGCCCCAACTTGGTCCAGAAAAGGTAGCACCACAGGCCTCAGGATCTCATCCCAATAACGGAGACCATTGAGGTTTCCTTCGATGAAAACCAGGTCTGTCCAGTGATTTGCCGATATGGCTGCCCAAACCATGACACTGGGACCACCCCACCGGTTCATTTGGCGCACACAAGGTTCGGCATACCTCTCCCGACGTCTCCTGTAC
This sequence comes from Cetoscarus ocellatus, assembly GCA_037902135.1. NCBI lineage: Eukaryota > Metazoa > Chordata > Actinopteri > Labriformes > Labridae > Cetoscarus > Cetoscarus ocellatus. The sequence continues at coordinate 1,418,538 of JBAMNC010001392.1, forward strand.
ACCCGATCTCGGCCAACTGCTCTGAAGCACTGGAACCTTTTCTCGTCACTGAACACGACTTGGGACCACCTCTGCAAAGTCCAACGACGATGTGCAGTGCACCATTCGACCCGAGCTCGGCGATGTTGGGGGGTAAGTACTGATCCAACATATGGCCGATATGGTCGGATACCGTCAGCGCGGAGGCGATTACGGATGGTTCTGGCCGACACTGGCCTTGTGGTGTGTCCCAATGGTCTCGGCTGCGGACCTGGTGGCGGGCCGGAACCTGTCACGGAGATGTGCCAGCCGGTTGGCGGGGTCTTGTGCGGTCGTTACACGGGGGCGACCAGTACAAGGGCGGTCGTTAGAGGAACCAGTGGCGTGGTATCGTTCAGCAAGACGAGTAATGGTAGAGCGGTGGACTCCAAACACCCTGGCGACAGCAAGACAACACTGTCCAGCTTGGAACATGCCAATAGCTTGATCTCTCTCTGGTTGCGACAATCATGGCATCGTGAAGAAGTGTGTTTTTGGCTTCATTCTGGTGCCCTTTTATAGAGAAGGCTTGAGCACAGTTAACCAGTGGTAAAACTCAACTCTGAGTTTCAAACATGAGTTTGTGTGCATAAACAATCCTGAAATGCACTCTTTATTGTCCTCACAATCAGTCAAGCGGAACCAAGAAATCTGTTCACCTGTCTTCAGCCTAATTTGGAGTGAAATCATGATGCTAAGCCATTTTTCCAAACGCACCCGTATTTCTTAGGAATTTTTCGAAAATTAAAATGTTGCGTTTTTTTTTCCTTGAGTGTGTATATATATATATATATATATATATATATATATATAGAGAGAGAGAGAGAGAGAGAGAGAGAAAGAGATAGAGAGAGAGAGAGATTTTTTTTTGTCTAAAATAACACTTTATATTTTCTGCTTTCCCGTCTATTTTGGCAGAGACACATGCATGGCTCTTGGAAAAAAATAGACAAGCCTCCTACTTTTAAGATTTTTAACACAGAAGACAAGTGTGGATGTCCGTGAGGTCAAGCTGGCAGTCTAAAAGCTCAAAGTTTATAACTTGCATGGTCAACTTAACTGCTTTATTTACAAAGCCAGAGCAATGGACCAGATAGATCTCTGTCATATTCATAATGAAGTTTTAGACCACTGACTGAGCTGACAAAAGTTGCAAGATCAATAGTTAAAATAGATGTAGGTACTATATTACTTTAAAATAAGGCTGACAGATTATCAGAAATCCATACATGAATTTATTTATAAACAAAGCAGGCATTCATGAACGTCATCTTGATAAAATGTCTATTAAAGGGACAGTTTATTTGAAGTGGAGTTGTATGAGCTCCATATGGCCACTAAGTACATTAGATGCAGTAGAAAGTTCTCTCCTCTCCCTCAGTAAGCCACAGTCTGTAAGAGTTGGTTACACAGAACTAGCCGCAAACAGGGAAGAATCGTACCAAGTACATATGGTATTTTCTCCGCCTACAAGAACTCCCATCAAAAATCAATACCACAGTTTAAGAGTATGCTACCTACATGGACGTTTTTTCCAGTTTATCTTCGGGAAATTGAAGAATGTCCGCAAAACTCTGGGATTCAGAAGAGCAGCAAAATCTGTTTGATGAGTGATACAGATGGTGTGAGTCACCAGTATCCTCTGACTCAGACAGATCCTGAAGTTGGCAGCAGAAGCACTCAGGGTAAGGTCTGTTCGGTTTCCATCTGCATTAGCCCTTCTTCTGTGAACTCCGATATCCTCTTGGCTCCAAAGTGAATGGAACTTCATCATCGCTGTCACAATCACTTGTTTTTAATATCCTACGTTGTCTCTTCTTCACACGGCTAAGAGTCAGAACAAAAGATTTACAATACTTGATCAAAGTTACACGAGGCCACAATCAGCATCTGAAGTCGCTAGCTTGTTATGTTGACAAAAGCTGAGAGGGAGGCGGAGTGATTCAGCGGCGGAGGAATACGTGACGTGAATGGGTTAGTTCCAGATAAACTTTATATTGCCGAAAAGTTAATGCACTTAAAAACATGTATAGGTAGTTTACTCTTTAACTGTGGTATTGTTTTTTGATGGGAGTTCTTGTAGGCTGAGAAAATACCATTTGTACTTGGTACAATTCTACCCTGTTTGCGGCTAGTTCTGTGTAACCGATTCTTACAGACTGTGGCTTACTGAGGGAGAGGAGAGAACTTTCTACTGCATCTAATGTATGGCCATATGGAGCTCATACAACCCCACTTCAAAAAAACTGAACTGTCCCTTTAAGCAATGTTATTGTTTGTCATGCAGGGCTTCATATTCACATTTAAACTCTTGCATAAACTAAGGGGTTTGAGGCATCATAATTCAAAAGTTATTGATGACGTCTATAGTTTCTTCATGTGAGTCTGCAGTTATACATATATGTTATATATGTACATTTAGTGACAAATCTTCTGTATTCATAATATCACAGTATTAATCTAGAAGCTTTTTGCATAATGAAATTCAATACTCACAATGCCCATTCTGAAGTGGTATTTTTTTCCCTTTCAATGTGATACCATTGTTATAGTAATAGGTCATCTAACAGGGACATAGAATCACCGCTTATCCTTGTTACTTTGCAATTGTTTAACCCTGAACGTGCCTGGCTGATCATCTCTGCAGCATTATGGTGGTGTGAAAGGCACTGAGACGTGTTCAGATGTGTATCTGGTGATTTCTCCCCCTATGAATCCAGAGCTGTAAACACTGCCAGAATAGCAGACGTTTCATTAGGAATGATCAAGAAGATGAAGGAAAAAGCACATTTGCATAAAAATAACATTAGTGAAATAGCAATCAGATGGTGCAGGGCTGAGCTGACAGTGTCATCCTCCTGAGACAGGGACAGGACTGTGTCTTTAATTGAAAAAAGGGAAAGAGGGATAAAAGCTCTCATAGATAAGATGGAGGAGCTCTTTGTCTTTTTTTGCTTAGTGTTCTCACATTGTCTTCCATTTTTGCTGTTGTTTTTCTCTGCACTCACTTTCATTACTTATTTATCTCTTGTTTTTGGCAAAGTCTGTTCTGGGATTACCGTGCTGTGAATGGAATGACTATAAACTGCTATCTGATGCTGAGAGATATTCACCCAAAATGCTAGGGCTAGCTTCGACATTTGAATGGTAGCAGACAGAAATCACCTCTCAGTGGAGGATAAATAGCAGTTTGTGTGAGGCCTTCACTGTTGAAAATTGTCTTAATTAGCTTTATCTGAATGGTAATGGAGGGTTCTAGCTACATAATAAACAAGAAACTTTTGTTTTTCACAGCACCAAGGTAAACCAAGACAGAGCTCATGGGGAAATAAGCTTGAGGAATTTTAAGAGCAGATTTAGCTTTGGGGCATTCATGAGTGTGTTTAAGAATACCAAACTGCACTTCCCTTGAGTCTCTTCATTTTGACTTAATGCATTTGTCTTAATGGTAAAGGCCAGAATCCATTTACACTTATGTGCACTTGAAGAGCACAATAAGCACTCCGTTATAATTCTAACATGATTAAAGGACCTTTCGAGTTGCAAAATCGATGTCTCCGAGGGGCCAGTGCCGCAGAGGTTACATATCATTCATCAGGCAGGATGAGAAAAGAGCTAACGAGCTAGCAGCGTTCTGTGCTCCTATCGCGTAAGGCCACATGGTCCTGTTATGCTGTAATGAGGAGAAATGGCTGAGGCGTGACAAGAAGCCAAGTGGCGGGGGTGAAGGCCACTAATTCCCCTCGTCTGGAACCAGAGATAAGAGTCAGATTGAGATTAACAATGTCCAGCCTGTTGAAAGACTAATTATGAGGCACTCGGCGCACTTGCTAACTTCTGTAGGTAGCATCTCGGAGATACAAAAGGGAGTGTGTCCACTTGTGATTTGTGTGTGTGTGTTTTGTGTGAATGTTTCTCACCCCATCCTCTCTGTTTACTCTTAAGTCCTCTATTCAGGGTCTTCATAGTCTTTGTTAAGCTTCTTTCTTCATCAGTTTCTCATGTCAGCTGTTTCTACCCTGCATGGCTTTACACAGTCTCTCAGCTCCACTCATCCTCTATTAAAGGCTGTAAATTACTTTTTAGCTGACAGCCACCAAGTTTTTATTAAGTCTTCATTTTCCTAGGCTATTACAAAATTCTGCTGTATTTCAGACTGGTGTCTCAGTATGCTGAATTCCTACCTCTTCCGAGATTAGGACAAACTGGTACAAACGTCCTATTTGCTTGGGCTAAGTATTACCTGTGGGCCTCAGGTAATTTGTGAATTACCCTCTAAAGCAGTGTTTATTTCACTCTGCCAAACCAAAGTCTGTAATTTCCCCAAATAAATGACATCTCTGATCTAAAAAGTCCAACCCTGGAATGAAAATACTAGTATACTAATTTATTGTTTATCTAATCTTGTGCAAAAAGCATTGTGTACCTCACATTCTGCTTGTGAAAATGCCGTCATGTACGCATACCAGTGTTTCCAGTAGGCAATACATGGTCCTAAGTGTACTTTCCAAACAATGTTTGTCATCATCATTATTTCTTTGCATTTATTGTTCTTTTTAATCTGTTTTAAATTGCTGCCCTTGATTATTGAAACAACCTTTCTCACTCTCCCCGAACTTATGTGTTGAGGTAATGAATTAAATGTTCGAAATGAAATTTTTGAGCCATTTTAGTGGTTCTCTGTGGCTGATGCAGACATTTTGGTGACCACTGCATTAAACATTCGCCACAATCAGGAATGTGGTGGGACAGCATTTCATCCCAGGACTTTGATACAGAGAAGCAGCTCATTTCAGGGTTTTTTGGAAGCATAAATGAGGTTTGTGACACTGCTGTAATGATGAAAAGGATCTGTCCTTCTCAAAGCTTTAGATGAAAGAAGTTTCTGCTACTCTGTATTGATACATTACTCAGCCCTTTGTTCAGGTAGAAATGTCATAACATAGAAGAATTTCTTAATTAGGAGTATATACAAGTATACAACTTTTGCCTTCTTGTGTAAACCTATGTAGAATTTTACTGTATCATTGTAAATACATCTACAAGGCCTGATTGAACTACTTTCTCCTAAAATACACAAATTGCATTCATATAGGTATGTCACCAGTTCGCTGTCATGCCGTATCAATAAATACAATGAATTTATGTGAAATTTTGTGAAATTTTGTTGATGTGTTATAGGTTATAAAGTAGAACAATGCCTTCTGAGCTGTCTGTCTCTGACGTTGAAGATGTTTAATGCTAAATAATAGGATAATGTCCATGCTCTGTCCATGGTGCTGATAAGGCATATCGTTATTTTCATTTTTAAGGATGTTTCACACACTGATATTTTACTTTCATTCTTAGTCCTCAGACTATTTGTGTATGAATTGTAAGGTTCAACAGTGTCATTAGACTACATGACTCTCTATAAACTGCTGTGACAGTCATGTAAACAATAGTCTGCACTATTTGGTACAGCCTGAGGATGGACTTTTTAAGAATAACCAGTAAGCACTCAAGCAATTGACCATCAGAATTTGCAGATTTTTACAGTTACATTTTTATCAGTTGAAAGTGAATCCATCACTCATCTCACCGGGATCTGCAGATTCTGTCCACTTGTGTGTCCCTGTTGCTCGATCCAGATACATCATCACTGCTCTCACTCATGAACACAGACACCTCGGCCTCTCTAACACAGAAAAAAATTGTCAGTTTGACATCTCAAACTGTGTTTTTTTGCCATTGTATCCTTAACTTTTCCTCCCTACCCACCTCCTCTCTCTTATCTATTTTTTACCAAATTTCTCACCTGCAAACATTCTCATTTTTGGTCATGACAAGCACACATGAGCCAATCAGAGATAATAATAATATAAAAAAAAGATTCACTTTCGGTTATTTAAAATGTATGTGGAAAAATATTCAAATTCAGATGCTCACTCATTATTCTTAACATATCAGTACATATACAGCATTTCAATTGGACAGCCTTATGACACTTGTGACCCATGTAAACTGTTATTTAAAGAATTGAAACAGCAGCTTTTAGAAGAAGTCATGTGGTATAATGACATTGTTGATGTTAAAGTTTATATACTAATTGACTAAGGCCTTAGTGAGTTAGTAGAGGGTCGATATCAATGTGACATCATGTCAGTCTTTTCAGCACAATAGAAAGAGCATGGACATCACTTTATTATTTAGCATTAAACATCAGCATTAGGGACAGGCTGCCCAGAGGGAATAATTACACTCTTTAACATAACACATCCAAAGTATATGTGTGTTTGTGTGTATGCGTCACATTGAAATGCATGTGTTATGATGTTAGGGCCTCGTTATCTCAAAGTCCTGGAATGACAAGCTGTCTCACCACATCCTGCCTGTATGAGTTATAAAATGTAACAGAGATATTGACATAGGATCAGGGTTAGGAAATGAAAAGTAGAGGGAGGTGGTGTTTGTTAAAAGAGAGGTGCCAGCTTGTGTGGGGAAAAATCAACTGAAAGGAAACAAATTAAAATTATTTATGAACAAACGCTGAGATAAATTAGAGAAAACTCACAGACATTGGCTGAGTCACACATAACTAGAAAAAAAGTAGTCCTGCACCATTACAAATGATCAGAGGTCCAAAGTTAAAACTAATCCTGCAAAAGGGGATAGAAACAAATAATGGATTGAAGTGTGAACTCAGGCATGAGTCACAGTGGGTTACTTATTCAGTCCATGAGTTGGTGCTTAAATAGGGTAAAAATCTGGCATAATGTGAATGAAAAAACCCCTGCAGGAATTATGAACTAAAAGGCAGAGACTAATGTCTTCTAGGACAAGGTAATATGAAGGATAACGCTGCAACAAGGAGGACACACTGGGGTCATGTACAAAATAACTCACTGATTCTCTTCTTCCTATTGGGCTGTATCGCGCACTCATCAGCACAGTTAGAAAAAAAAAAATCTGTCTAAAAAACTGGCTGCTGACAATGACGTCATTGCCATTGCACAGTTAAGATATGCAGCAATACAGGGCCCATGTCACTTATTGGTCACTCTCAAAAGCTGACAAGTTGTGCCCCCCAGGGTACTCCCCTTACTATTTGAAGCACTCTGACTTAAAGTTAGAGGACAGCTTAAAGAAGCTTATTTTTTTAAGGTGTGCTATTCTGTATACTAAGAGACATACAGAGGTGTGTGTACAAAATGACTCAGTAACACAGAATTATCATATTCTGAGGAATCAGTGTTTACATTTCAGGCAGTCCAGTAAGGTTGATTGTACTGTGTAAGTAACCATTAAGTAACAATTGACATATGAGATTTTCTTTGCAAACTGGTAACCAGCAGCATCAGCTTAACCATGGAGAGAGGAGAAAGGAAAAAAAGGGTAAATTATAAATCATAAAGGTTCAGATTACTTTTGACTTGTCCGCAGAGCCATCTGTGAGTTTATTTGACTTAAAATGAGTTATTCAAAAGAGTAGCAGTATCCTCACTTTAAATTAGTAGAAGAGAAAGAAAGCATTCATTGTGTGTACAATAGCTGGTGCCTACAATGGTAGTGAAAAGTCTGGCAGGACTTTGGTGATGGAAGGGGGGGTCTCTGCACTGGTTGTGTGCTTCGTCAGTTAGTGATGTGTGACACTCAAAATACTCTGGTTGTAGTTGATATTATACCAGGAGTAAATGCAAATAACTTTGGTCTTGTCAAGAGAGTAATTTAGCAGAGATTTGAGGCTGATCTTGTTATACATATATAACCTTCTTTAACAATTTCTGCCTGCCATCCACAAGTTTACTGCTGCATCTCCCTGTTTTCTCACAGTATGGACTAAGTCAGGGGTAAAATTTATTTAACAGGTGTGCGGTGGCTGTGCATCAGAAAACATTTGTGACATTAAAAGTAATTTTGGTTAACATGCCATTAACATGTTACTTTTGAGAGGATCACTTTTTACTTTTCCCTATTTTATAAATCTGACCTACCACAGGTTTAAATGAGAGTTTACTCTTGACAGTGTCTTTTGCATCCTTCATAAAATCAAACTCAGAACAAGATTATACTTTGTGTTGTTAAGAGTAAAGTTCACCATTTTTTTCTTGTCCTGGTTAGAACTTTTTAGGTAGTTAGTGGGAACATACATGTAGTCATGACAGCAGGATGCCCAGAACAAAAAGTCACTCAGTAACAAGGCATCACTTTCAAAAATGGGACCTACACAAAATGAGTGATGCGTAATGTCTAAAATTGAAATCATTCTTTCCTCACATTCTTATTTAAAGACCTTAAAAGAGTATTCATTGTCATCAATGTAGTCAATCAATAAACCTTTATACATGTGAAGAGTATGCCAATGCCATACTACTAGTCTATACATATATATATATATATATATATATATATATATATATACATATATATATATATATATATATATATATATATATATATATATATATATATATATATATATATATATATATATATATATTATTCAAGCATAACATCCATCCCCTAAAACAGTTTAACTGTTCAGGAATGCAAGTAAATAACTTTAATTTCACATCTTACATAAATAATGGTGTTCTTTACTATATTCTCTACATTTTTTTAAACAGTAAATCCAAGAGTTTATGGATAACATAATTATTATATTTTAGCATTAAAAACATTTATTCAGTTCTACATACTGATGTATTAACCATTACAGAAACATTAAACAAAAGATTTCGGTAATTACTAATGCTGTTAATTTAGGGCTTCTTTGGCATAGCTCTTACATCAGGTGGTGGTCAAATAAATTTGTTAAGCACTGTATATATATCAAAACCTAATTGTAACTGCGCCTCCCTCCAACCACCCACCCACCACCACCCCCACCACTGCCCAGGTTGAAGGTTACACTGTGTATTACAACCTGTGTATTAAAAGTTATTAGTTACTGCTCCACACTGACTGTTGCTCATCAGTAAGTAAAACCAATGCACAGGCTATCAAATCTTGTGGTTTCCAGCACCTGTGGAGTTAAATGGAGGGACAGATTTAAAACTTTCAAATATCAGGTTGCATAAGAGAATGGGAACAACCGCATCACCATATTTCCATAAAATTATCTTGATACCCTGGTGCACATGCAAATTCCTAACGCAAATTAATCCACACCATTAATCTTCTGCAGCTAATTAGACAACACCTGAACAGAGAATGTGAAGCTAGCACACTCAATCACAGCAGCAAAGGAGGACAAACGTGGACCTGCAAAGAGTTCTCTGCGGAGAAGTGAGCAGCTGACTGCTGGGTGTACTGTGCTGCTGCTGACATCAGGTTTGTAATTTTTGATCACTGAAGCGATTTTACTGTAGCTACTGCTGCCTGGCCTAGAACAGAACAACAGATGGAGAGACCTGAGACTTTCCTTTAAAAGCTGTTCTCCACCGTTAGGCACTAAAGTGCAGCCTCAGACTGCCTTCTGAGCCTGAGGGAGCAGCAGCATGAAGTCAGCTACAGTACAGTGGGGGTGGGTAAAGGGCTGTTTGCACATGCACCAAAGCTCACACAAGATGTGTGGGTAAAGTATATTCTCTATATACCTGTTTATTCTCTTGTGCTAATGTGTTTGAAATGGTGCTGGCTGCACTTGTCGAAGTCTGTTTAATAAAGTTACACAAGCAACAGTACAGTGCAGCTCTGCTGAACTGTAACTGAATATGTGAGTGTGCTTTTTATATCCAGCCTCCTCTTCCTCTGCCATGCATTATTCATATCTGTCACCTGTGCTCCGTCTGAGCGACTAACTCACTATATATCAAACAATTTCCTGACCTGCGGAGGACTTATCTTCAAAACTTGTAGCACAATATAAATATACAAACACAGACACAGGGATGCTGCACAATTGTGGTTGGAAAACTTCAGTGAAAATTCATATTTATAAGCTATTGTTCTGTTTTACTTATGCCTGCTTGGCTGGAGGACTAAACCCTGATTCTTATTCTTTCTCAGAGTTTTTAAATCAGTTTTTTAAAAAACTGATCAATGAACAGAAGCAAATAAAAAACATGCAGTGGCCGATCAGTCATAGACAACAATTCAAATGTTTGTCTGCACAAAGCCTCAAAGAGCAGGTCAGCTGGTGTTTATCCCGCATTACTTAGACTACTTTAATGAAAACTATAACCATACAATAATGGTTTTGTTTCAATATTTTTTCACCAATACTGATGTATATGCATTTTGTAAAGAACAACTAATCTGTACTGTATTAGAACTTACCTGTTTCTTTCATTTATATGTTAAAATCAAATAACGTTTGATTCTACCATACATGAAACAGCATTTTTTTTAACATAGCCATTGTGTAACGATTAGATGGGGCATTATGGAATGTTTCTACATTCAGCAATAAATGCATGCATTATGTATATGACTGATATGTGCAGCCAAATGTAGTGTAATGATAAGCGGGACTGAATTATAATTTCTCCTTAATAGTTGTAGCAGCTCCTCATCTACAACGGATCTCCAGCCAGAGAGATAAACACGGTAGCAGAGGTCTGATTCCACATGAACTTTACTGAAGCAGTATGAGATGACACAGCTCCCTCTTGTACTGGATTTAGCCTGTCTGCTGCCTCTTTTTTTTTTTTTTTTTTAACTTAAACCATTCAGTCTCATAGAGTATGTCATCTTACAAAACCTGAGAATTTCTGCAAATCTCATCCATATTTCCTGAAACCTGCAAACAAGTTTAAGGGAACTTGCTAGCCAGTATTGGCTAACGTGTGTGAAGAAGTTAAATTATGTATAAAAATAAAGCAATAACCCCAACCTTTGAGACAACATGCACTGCAATTCAGGGAAGATAGCATCCTCTGCTGACTAAAACTCAGTGTTGCTCCAATGTTTTTGTAAAATAAATTGAAATTGTACTTTTTTTTTTTCAAAGTATTCCTAGATTCTGCTAATTTCATTCTTAATGCTACAAACAGTTACAACAATCAATACAATTGTGAACATTATTTTTAATTGTTCTTTCTGTTTTAACACAAAAGTGCATGATATACATAACTGTGGATAGATTTACTAAAACTTGAGTGGTACTACATGCCAGTTGTTTTAAGCATCTATGATTGGGTACACATGGTCGACTGCATTAATATCCTAAAAATGCTTTCCGCAGGATTTAAGTTCAACCATTCAGCCAAACAGTGTTGTTTACACATCAAACAAGCTGAAGCACATGGACATTAATTCTCCCAACCTTCGGACATGATTACTATATGACAACAAATAAGACTTTGAATACAGGGTCTTACCAAGGCTCATCTGTGACTTCACAAATTCAGCCCCACTGACACTTCAAACACTGCTACTCTATAGTCTGGAAGTTTTTAGGTGGCTTTATGTTAAACTGACAAACCTAATGCTCCAGGCTTTAACACATAACTTATTTTGTCATGGCTTCTTTTACTAGCTTCCTAATTCTACTGTAAACTCTAGGAACCTCTAATGATGACAGAAAGACTTCTTGTCAAAACACTCTCTTTAAATACTGAAAAATGCAGAGCCTGAGACATTTCACTGTGGTTTTCTGTTTAGTCTAACCATATGTGTCTGAATCACAGGAACAAATTATGTATAAGTGAGAGTTTTCCTCAGTGTGGTGTGCTTACTTTTCATATTTCTCCTCATTTGATATTCAGGGATAGCAGATGCCAACAGACTGCTGGCAGTATGGCTGTCACACAAGGAGTCAAAGTGTGCACATAGAAAGTGTTAAAACACCTGAGGAGGAAAGAAAACGAAAACCAAACACCTGATCTTGAACTCCAGCTGGTGCCTTGGTCACACTCACTACTACTGGTAGTGCCACACACACACTAAAAGACACATTTAGTGCAACTTAGAGCGACCACTTTCCAGCTCAAAGTCTCACAATAACCCCCAGTCATGTGGTGCATTAGTGTGTCTCAGAGATTTGTCAATGACTCATATATTTAATACATTAATATTAAGGTATTTTAGTTTTCTGATTTCTTCATACTGTGGGAGGCACAATAACATTCAACACACTGCCTTCTCAGAGCAAGAGTTTCCAGGACAACATAACCCAGTGCGACCCAGTTTTGTGTCTGCTCTTGAATAGAGGCCAGTGATTCAAGCTGTGCAGATGGTAAATTTATATTCATTTCACAAACAGAGCTCAACTCATAAGTCTCTTTTGTCATGTAAGGTCTAAATGTAATTTTAACCAAAATATTTGTAAGCTTCATAGTATAAAGAAAATCAAAAAAGAATTGTATTTTGATTTTATATATGAGACGTATCACTATAGCCTTGCAGAGCAGACGGACCTGTCTGATTCATTGTCTGAAACCCTGTATGTCTGTCTTGCCAACTTCCATTGTCCAATGACTTCACCGGCTGAATGCTTAACAGCCAATTAGGGAAGAGAGGCGGGAGCTGCGGACGTGATGACAACAGGAAGTGACAGCATGTTTGAAAGCAATGGCAGCTTCTGAAGTGGTCACCGTGGATGCGGCAATATCTGCAGTTTTAATCAGAAATTGACTAAATTTTTTCTTTAAAAGAAGAGCAAAAAAGGTCACTTAAAGCTTAAGGTAAATCGTGTTTTTGCTCTTCTCTTGACCGGGGACCACTGCTGGGAAACTTGGAGAGACTCATTGATACTTGGCGAAATATGCTCTCCTCAGAAGTTCACCGGGAGAACTTGGTGGGGATTGTTGTTGAAGAGGTTCATGTCACATATACTATAGGTGGTACATGATACATCTGTGTTGTATAATGTAATGTAAGACGATAGTCTAAGGACTGAAACGTAGCTTAAGCTAACGGCTAACAACAGCACAAGCTGCTACGTCATACTGTGGCTTGATGTGGGTTGGTCTCTGATGAGTGCAACGAGCAGAACGATCGTCCAATCACCAGCTGCTGCTGTTTTTGAAGGTTCTGCCCTCTGAAAACATTTACGAACAGCTCTTTCCCAGATGGACTAGTGAAATATTTCTGTGGCGGATATATGGAACTGTCTATCTGGCATGTCAGGTTAGTATCACGATACTGATATTTGATATTCTAATTCTTTAAGCAGAGAAATCTAACACAGTTTATGTACTGAATAGACTTTTTTAAATTCAGTAATAAGAACTCACAATATTGTATGCATAAGAAACAGTATTTAAGTGTTTTTCATCAAAGCATGGTCTCTGCAAGATTAATAAACTTTATCGTCTGCCCTGTTGACAGAAATAATGGAGAGATGCAGAGTCAAGAGCATGAATGCCTATCTGGAGACTTAACAACAAAACAAAACAATTATCCTAAATTTCTCCATATTATTAAGTTATAATATATTAATAACAGGCTATAAAATATCAACACAATAATTAATTGTGAAATATTACAAAAAGTTCATTGGTTTATTATTATTTTCATATATTATCGTGTATTTACCTGTTTTAATTATGTTTGGTTTCTTGGTTATACACAGTCAGGGACATGGTTGATGACAAACCTGTGTGGTTTTGCGACTGGTCAGACCACCATAAGTCATGTTTCAGCGCAGCCTCTTTGTCTGATGGTAGGTTGATCCAGAGTAAAGCCTGACACACGAAGATTTTCAAAATCTCATCCGATTGTGAAACTATAAGAGACCCCACACATGACAACAACTCCAGCTGGTAACAGTTTTCTTCTCTCTGTGCGGGGTGTGCAGCGGGATGACTGACTCATCACACAACTCACTGACAGACTCACTCGCCAAGAACTAAAGGTTGTGCTGTTGCAGCTCATAATCTCCAAGGGTGTAACACGCAAACAAACATGGCATATGGTGAGCAGATGAGAAATGTCCAATGTTTAAAAATCTTGAAAGCAGGACAGCTCTTACAGGGATAGTGTCTTTAAACTTGTGACAGACATAAATTAAACAATTTTTATCAGAAGGATAATCTGACTGTTCTAAATTGATAAAACACACATTTTAGCCTTAACTCTTAATGATCCACTTATTTGTACATTCAAACAAAATATTCGTAATTTACCAAAATATTCAACATTTTTATTTGTTTCATAATTTTATGTAGATGAAGTCTACTCTTCTCTTATGTTTCAGTCTGTCAGGTTAATTGATATGGTTTTTCTGTTTGCATTTTGTTGATGTTTAACATTTTTGCTGACAGGGTTTAATTCATACATGTTTGTGCTTTACTCCTATTCGCACATAAGTCAGGTCACTTTTTAAACTCCACCAATAAAGTCATCTTTGTAACATTACTCCAGCAATGAAAGAAGCTGAAACTCAAGTCTGTTGAGATGGGAGTTGCTCCATACCTTCCTCTCATAGTTCAGGACCATTTTATCTTTGAAGTGATGAAATTCTGCCCATGTACGTCTCCCTCTGACCTCAAACAGGTCATGGGATTAATTGCCTTGGCATTCCTGGTGATCCCTCCTCCACCTTTAAGTTTTTTAAGTATGTGCATCACACACCCGACTGGAAAGCCATGATCTGGAAAGATTGAACCCCCTCCCAAATAAAACACCCGGATGAGTGAAAGAGTTGAGAGAAATTAGACATCAGGAAAGCTACAGCATGACATTAGCTGACCTGTGCAGTGTGGATACTTCAGATTTCTGCCCTGTGCAGGATATTGGATGGTTTACCTGCTCATGTGTGAAAATATAGGAGAGCTCTGGGGCTTTGGTGAAAATGCTTGATGATCCATGTCTTGTAGGTTCGAAGTTTATCCTGGCAGCTGCACTGACGAGGCAGACGCATCTTCATAGGCTTAAAATAACCTGACTCAGAACCATAGACTGCATTAAACACAGACATAGTCTCAGTGATCTCACTCATTGGTATCTGAAGTAGAGCTTGATGCCCAAGTCTGGTGGTCATTACACACATGCAGGATTTTTATGTGTGCACCTCTAAACTAAAACACACTAAAATTTACACATATCTTGGCCTGAGCACCAGCACCACAGGAAATATGGCTTGAAAAGGTTACATTTTTTTCAGTTTGTATTAGAACTCATTATCTTGTATGGCAGTGAAATCTGGGGACCAAAATTAAATCAGGACTTTGACAAATGGGACAAAACAACCATTGACACCTTTCAAACAAGTTGTTGAAGATTGTGCAGAATCCTTTTTCATGTGCAAAAAAAAAGACCCCCAACAATGCATGCAGAGCAGAACTCAGTCAATATCCCCTCATAATTAGAACTTAAAAAAGAGCACTTACATTTAACCAGCAGACTAGCGACCCCAGTCCTACCATCACACTGCCCTGTGCAGCCAAGAGTTAAAGCCAGAAAAATGTCCCCTCAACCTGATGGTCCAAAGGCTTCTTCTAAATCACATGAACTGACCTGGAGAGCACCAGGACCACAGCAACCACCCAATCACTCAATCAGACTCAGAACCCCAGTGCCCCCTAGATTAGACCAATTAAGTCATTAACCAACAGAAGGAAATTTATGTGAATTAATGAGAAGAAGCAACCCAAAAACAAAGCAAATTAACACAGTGTTTGGCCCTAAACAGAAAATATAAATTGGCAGATTACATGAGCTCCTGATGAGGTACAGACTCAGAGACCACAGATTAGCTATAGAAAGGGGCTGACACAAAAACAGTTGGCTCCTAGAGGAGAGACTCTGCCCCCTCTGTGACTCTCAAATGGTAGGGCCATAGCTCCTTTATCGTCACATCCTGCCCTAAATATCAGGTTGTGATAGTAGAATCTCTAAATAACACACTATTAAAGAATAAACCATTTCTATCTTAATTTTCTTTAAACCTTAATTATCACAATATTACACATTTGTATTATCATTATTATCCTGTCTCCTTCTTTTTGATGGTTTTGTTTGTTTTGATTTTATTTCATTTATGCATTTTTTTATGAAATGCTTTGGCAATAATGCCCCACAGTCATGCCAAGAAAGCTCTATGAATAAAACCACAACACTGGCAGAGTCTTTCGTTGTTTTATCTTTCTTATTATGAATATCAGTGTTGATGATTTAAAAGGGAAAGAAGTTGCATTAGCTCTTTAATCTGGCTGTATTTCCCCTGCAATTCTTTTTCCCATTAACTCTGCCTGATAGGGATTAGGCCCCCTGAACTCAACATCAATGATGTTAAAATGCAGACAGGATCCATTTAAAGATTATTAACTGATGCTAATGTGTGGATGATCATTTCAGGTCTGCACTGACCCTGATTTAAATATAGCTTGTCCACAACAGCTGATTGTGAATC
The DNA here is from genome assembly GCA_037902135.1 of Cetoscarus ocellatus. NCBI lineage: Eukaryota > Metazoa > Chordata > Actinopteri > Labriformes > Labridae > Cetoscarus > Cetoscarus ocellatus. Next base: position 1,434,835 of record JBAMNC010001392.1, read on the forward strand.
TGTGACTCTGACCTGGAGTCGAGCCTTTGGGCCGTGCTGCAGTGTGTTCAATAATGCAGGGCCAGAAGGCAGCTGCTGTGCTGGTTGTTGTGGGGGTAAGTTAAGGCTGTTCCTCAATACCACCTCACATCTGCCTCAGTAAACAAAGCAAAAGGGCGAGGGACGGGGCAGGAAAACAGCAGATCTTAACAGTCAGGACAGAAGTTGACATGAGTTTAGGATGTTTTGTGGTCAAGATATAGTGTTGTGTTAATACTGGCAGCTGGTTAAAACTGTTATAGTCTCAAGATGTTTGGCCAGTATTAACTATTCTGTTGACAAAACTCTTGTCCTATACTTTTTTTCAAAACAGGGTACATTTTCTGCATAATTTCTTAATTGTGCAGGTCATCTCAAAGACTCCTTTAGTGCTACTTAAGTCGTACGTAAATACTGATGACCTAGTGTGCAAGATAATTCAGCCGAGCACATAAATGGATTTAAAATGACTGATTGATATGTCAAACACACTGGACAGTTTGTATTGATATCTTTGAGCATAATTATTCGTTTCACTCATAATTATCAATTCTAAAATTATAACTGTAGCAGTTTTCTGTTGTATGAGATCCTTTAATTGTGTATGTGTGTGTGTATGTTTGCATACTTTTGCACATAGACGCACTCTGATAGTGGACACAGAGGAGCGCTTAGCCCAAATAGAGGCATGTCGCCGCTAAGCCCTGTCCCACTGAAAACTGCAGTGTTATTTATTTAAAAATGCTTTAAAGTGAAATTGATGACAAATTGATGACAGTGTGCTATTGTGTATCATGTGTTTGTGGAACAAGCTCTGGAGTCTGTTCTTTGGTCTTTTTTTTTCACTGTTTCATCTAAATATCAGGAGCACTCTGTAAGACTCCTCAAATTAAGACAAACACACCCCCTGGGGGCCAATAGGGGTCATGTCTTTGTTCCTGCCATCCAGCTGGAAATACACTACCTGCTTTGAGTTATAATGTTTAACTAGAAGCACTTGGGAAGTATTCTGTGCCATTAAATAAAGATAATGCTGCATTTAGGCTGTGTTAGGCGGCACTTGCATATTGACTGTAGTGATGTGCAACCATATTCTGCATGGATTTGTAGACATTAAACTGTTTAGAGGACCAGGGGCTGGCGGTGCTAGCAATGCTAACCCTTTTCTTTGTTTGATATTGTCAGTGATTAATAAGTTAGCTTGCTTGCTGTTGTTCTAGGCAGCCAGATTCAACCCACAATGCCCTGTTATTTGGTTCACTTGTCCTGTCTGGTCCTTATTTGTTTTTTTTTACTTTTATACCCCGCTGCAAACCAACTCTGGTCCGCTTAGAAGAAAACAGAGAACTGCTCTTTCGGGGGGGTCTTTTTTGAGAGTTCGGTTCTTTAAACCCCTTCAGAGTTCGTATAAACTTCACACCACCCCAAATGAACCAAGCTTTCCTAAAAAGTGAACCACAGTATGTTTGGTATGAACCAAACATCTTAGGTGTGAAAGCACCTTTAGTCTAGAGTTAGTATTTTAAAAAGTTAGTCTCAAAACTGAAAACATTTGTATGGTTTAAAGTTAGTTGTGGTAGTTCATGGTTGTGTTGGAAAATCACTCATGACCTGTGACATTTAGAAATATTTCTTCTCTTTGAACCACTCTACTAGCTAAAATGTAAAACTAGTATTGTTGTAACTTCTTCATGTTAAATCTTTGAGGTTCAATTAATTCAAAATAGATTGATCTAAATCCTGGCATACCTTTGATGAAAGAGGTATGTGTAGCAGAGTATTTTTTAATTGATAATAATGCAAATACTGATACAGGATAATAAGATAAAATAATCACAAGGACCATGAGCTATTCTGGCCATCTCCTGAACAGGGGAGGAGATTTTGGTCAAAAACTGTTATGACTGTTTTGATCATTTTGTTGTGTGTGCCCCACTCGAGTCTTCTCTTCTTACTGTGATAATGGCTTTTACTATCAAATATTTGGTTTTATCTGGTTATCCTAACAAGAGACGTGAGGCAGTTGAAGGATATATTTGACATATTTTCTGTAGATGAAACTAACACACAGTAGTGCCAAGAAAAGGATAGATTCCACCAGAGCTGAATTTGTACTTCTTCCATGTGTGTTTTCTCTGCACTCAAAAGGTGTCTCTAAAATCATACCAGGAGTGTAAATTTAATATCATGGTATAAAAAAAGTAATTTCCTCTTGCCAGACCATCTGAGGTTTATCTGGGGCTCACTCACCTCACAGCTGGACTGAGCAGCAGGGGGACAGGGGGCAGCGAGAGCTAACACCAAGTATAGCCTGGTGCTCTCCAAACTGACCAAACACCCACGGGGCCTAATCACTACCATTAGGTCAGATTTTCACAGCGGATGATCCTCTAATGGAATTTATAATCACCTAGTTCAGATGGAAGCAGCAGACTGATGCTGTTTCAGATCATTTTTAATTGGATTGATGCAGCACTTTGCAAGAAAAAAGACACAATCATCATTTTTGTGTTGATGAATCTGTTTTGTTTTAGTGTTGCATCAATAAAAAGGTTTGTTTAAAGGAAAAATGTCACTAACTATTCCCTTTGGATCTATCTCATGAGAGGAAAACCAGACTTTGAAAGTAGTGCCAGTGTCAGCAAAGAAATCAAAATTCTTAAAGATTTTTTTTCTTTGAATCAAACCAATGACATCTACCTTGAGGTGTTTTTTAAGTGGGATTGTATGAGGTACATGGGATAAGCCTGAACTTTAGCCACAGTGAAGGAGATCAGCTCTGCATCTTTACAAAAAAAAAAAAAACATGGCTATCTACTGCTGCGGATCATGCCACACATCTACTTAATAAAAATTTGACTTGAAAACAAGCCACAAAAACACTTTAGGGTAATCGCATGCTCTAATCAACACATTTAAAACAACTTACTGTTTCACTACCAAGCTGACTTGTTTAGGCTCTACTTCACTACATGGCACAACCCAGGGGTGTCTTCCATCAGTTGTGCGGCAACCAGTTACAGTCCGCAAGCTTCACAAGAGGAAACAACTTCCTCTAGACTAGACAGAAGGATGACTTTTCCACCTGGAAAACACTGGCATACATGCAGGAAAAACTATTGACTGAAGAGTCAACAGGTCTGAATGAAAAATGGAGGAAACTCCTACAGATGGAGCCTCTTAAATTTTATCCACTTTCCTTGACTGAGTCCTGACTTGTCCAAGAAGGAAATGTGCTGGGGCCTGCACTGTTGTGACTGAACATGATCCCCCGCAATGCTGTGACAAACACATAGTGACTGTTAACACTAATGCTACTCCAATAAGGGCAAAGGTTAAAGCCCATTGAATGTGTTCTTGTGAGGGAAGCTCCACCTCATGGAGGTGCCCTGCAATTGCATGAAAATGACATGTTTATGACTCCAGTCAGATAGAATTTGGCTGATAATCGACTGGAAGGGGAAAACTGAAGCAGCTGTCTCTGTACAGGGACTGGAAGAATGGGAGAAACATTACCCTTGTATGTCACATTACCCTCTGTCGTCAAACTGAATGAAATAAGTGTGACAATGAAAAAAATTACTTTGGGAGGTTTCAAGATCAGAGGATACCAATGGCTCTTTTACATATAACTCTGCAGTCTGAAGCTCTCCCGGCTGTAATGAACATTTATACTTGTACAGACCTGAATCACAGTTTCATAAACCACAGAAGCCAACTGAATGTTATCTTCAAAGTAAGCTCCTACCTTTATCCTGTATCCCACACCACTACAGTCACCTGTGTCTAGACTTCACTGGGGTGGGGGGGCATAGAGTCCAATCACCACAAAGATGCTAATCACAAACAACATTACATTTTCTCATTGATACAAATTTGCTTGATAAATAATAATAATATATATATATATATATATATATGTGTGTGTGTGTGTGTTTTAATATGTATCGTAAAGTGGTGGGGCTTGGAAGCTTGAATTTTTGTCTGACAAATGGGGGTCAGGCAGAAAAAGCTGGAACACTTTGCTCTAATATATGACTGTGTAACATATTGACTTCACATTGACTAGTCTAAATTCTGTTCTGTTTTAGGCCAGGGTTGCATGTTGTATAAGATGATCATTTGTTTTGGTAATATATCTTTCCACTTTTTTATCATAGTCCTCTGTAGCTTAATTGAAATCTCTGTCCTGTTCTCTATTTAAAACAGTCAATCAATCAATTGCTGGAGGAAGTTTTTGGCCCTGTATGGACCCGTTCCAGACAGCCTTACACAGAATGCTTGGTTTTGCTGTAGGTCTCTCAACATGCAAACGAGAGTTATCCAATCCCAGCCCTTTTTTGGGGTTTGCCAGTAGATATGCAGCAGCATGCTTCCATGGTTGTCAAATTTTATCCTTTCAAATAGGCAGACCTTAAAAAAGGAAAAGGGTTGGCTTAGTTTACATTTGTGGGTTGATACTGTATGTATTCAAATGCTTGTGCAAGAGTACTAAAAGTTTATTTTTCATGATATTTTGCCTTTTAAGAGAAAAAAATAGTTTTCTCCAGTAAAGAAATACAAAATGTGCAATACAGCAGTATTCCTCCCACCACTGTTTTCTACACATTCTTAAATGTAATAAAAACAAAACCCAAATTCTGCTCTCCAATATTCTGATATTAACTTCGACTTTCTCTGAGTTAAAGCAATTTCATTATTTGTCTGTCTGCATCATTCTTGCATGCCATTATTGCATGACCTTCTTGCAGCATTATTACAGCACACGTGTATTTATGCAGTGCGACACCCCAGTGTAACATTATGCAATTCTCTGCACAGTGGGTGTTTTCTGTACACGCTATAAGATGAGTACACGTCCTCCTTTTTACCCAGGCCTCTCTTATCACCATGTTTCTTTGATGTATTGTAAATTACATGCCTACCAGAACAAGCCTGAACTACAGGTATCAAAGGAATGCTTCAAAATATTCATGCTGTATTAAGAGTTATTAAAAAAAAAACAGGAACTTTGAACAGAAATGGGATGTTAAGGAATAAAAGGTTGGTGAAGAGAGAACTGAATGTACATTAAAAGTGCATAGAGAGCAGTGATTTAATCCACCTACTTCTTTCAGCCCACCTCCTGACTACAGCCCATTTGTTTAAGGTGGAGGGGGGAGTAGATATGGAGCATGATGTGTCCAATGGTGCTATCTGGTGTTCACTGGGTCACACTGCAGCTAATCACAGCACTGCACTTGGATCTGAAATATTTATCATGAGGATAAAACAGGAAAATGTAGAGACATGCTTACTTGAGGGCAAGTCAATACACTCACATTTTAATCTCACAGACCAAATTTAACCTGGCATGCCCTTTATTCAGAATGCAACAGTATGATGCTGTTTTTGACAGAAAATGAAAAGTAGCTGCTACTCGTCTTTGTTGCTTTTTTTTTGGCATGGATGTCACTATGTCTGTATATTAACTGATGTGGTGCTGCTTGGTATGCCTTCATGTACTTTTCCCTTTAGGGTTACTTTTGGCCTGTGTTAAATAGATTTATTTTTGTGTTCTTTCAACCAAATATGAAGTTTTATATATATTTCTCTGTACTCATTTAATTTTAAGTATTAATTTGCACTTTTCCTGCAACCATTAAAATCACAATTATGTTTTTTTTCACAATCTGAATACATTGACAAATATGTAAACAAGCATAGTTATTTTTGCTTTATAATTAACATGAGGACTTGTGCATTTTTGTGACACTGTTCCCTTGAATTTGATGTGCGACCCAAAAATCTGAACTTCAATACACTGAACTAAACTAAAGCTTGGGTCAAACTACGCAGTTCGAGTAAGAATTTCCGCTGTCCAGAGAGTCGTAGCATTGTCTGCTACAAAAATGTTTTGCTTTATCACACGTAGTGTGTCTTATTAAACAACAGTCAAAACCTCATCAGAGATGCTTCCACACTTCCCAACAGAAAGCCCAGCTTTTTAGATTTTTATCCTTCCTCCTTTGATTTGTGCCATCTAGTCACAGATGTATTTTACCAAAGCAAACAGCAATACAAAAGGATGAGTTGTTGCCTCGGTATCATACTATGAGACAGAGGAAGCGTTTGATAAGCTCTACCAAGAGAGACTGAAAAGAGAGAAATAGCACATGTGGCTTAATTTTCTGTGAGTCACTTCTGGTATTTAGTGTCAAGCTAAAGTACTGTGAAATGTACAAGTTAAAAAAAAAAGCAAAAACATAGTTAATATTGTACTTAATTGTACTTTTTTCTGCTGCCTTCAATGTCATTCCTTTATCTTCCTACATGCTTGCTTTGTTCGTAATGTTTGGCTTGACTGAATGGTGCATGCCAGCCAAGTCACAGCGGGATTTTATGATCACCTGATCTTTACACAGTAGACATCTTAATAAACAAAAAAGTCACGCGAAGTCTGTCTATGACCTACTAAAATGTGAAAACAGGTGGCTCAGTCTTCCTTTTATTTTTCTGGACCGTCCTTGGTCAGAGAAATTTTCTGGGTTGAAATTGAACACACCAAAATGTTGCCTGATACCGTCTCATTCAGTTAGGTAGTTTACTTTTATTCTGTCTTTCAATCACTGATTTTGAAATTGTTATTAGAATTGCTTTTCTATTTCAAATGGAATGGGTAAAAAGAGGAACCATGGCTATTTTAAGTGATTGAGAAGGATAACTGTCCCATAGGCTTTTTTTTTTTTTTAGCATACCACCACCATATAAACTGTGTCTAAATCAAAGTTTTGGTCATTAAATTTCTCTCTTTAGTGTTTTTAGTCTTTGAATTGTCTTTAGTATGAAAATGAATTGTTGATGACCACTTTTGTTTCTTTATGTTTGATAAAACCAACACTTTTTCGTTCATCGTACTTTGTATCCACAGCCCAATTCCAAATGGTGACCCTCTCAAATTTTTGTGCACTTTTAAATGCTTTGCAATGACTTAAATGACCTTTTTTTGCCTTTGGATTCATCAATTCTTCAGACAGCTCCACCTGCTGTTAGGTTTTAAATTGTTCTCCACAGCAGCTTTGTTTAAGGTGCAAGTTGAACAATGAATGGGGCAGAGTGGATATCTTGCCCTGGATGACTCTAATGCATCCATCTCAGAGCCTTTAAAAGCAATATAGTTCTGGTGGATGAAAAGCTGTAATGTTCAGAGTGTAACAGTGTAATCCTGGCAGAGCGGGCTGACAAACATCCTAGTCAGAGGAGATCATCCATCCCTGATATATCATATCACAAACAGCCCTAAATGTTCCCTTGTTTAACCCCTCTCCCTCCCCTCCCTGTTCCTGACACATTCTTCATGCTATCTTATATCGGGGGACCTGAAAGTGGGGGTGGTCTCGTCCCATTAGCAGCCCCCAAAGAGATGAACGATATCCCCGTGGTGGCATCCATCATGGCATTGGCTCATGAGAGACTAATAAGGGGAGGGGGAAAAAGTGGGGCACCTGGAGGCGGCAGTGATTGATGATGTGCTAAGGTCAATGTGACCAGCCAATCATAGCTCAATAAGGCCAACGCGCTGCAGCAATGTCTCGTGCCTTATCCAGCGTGGGTGGAAAATAGAGGTTGTCAGGGTGTAACAGTCTAATTTATATGAGGCTATTCCTGCATCTGGACCTGCAGCAAGTGAAAATAACCTCACAAACATACCCAAAGACTCACATTTGCAGAAATCCACGGTGGATCAGCAAAGAAAGGGATGAAACACAAAGCCTACCTGCTCTCTGCTGTCTGCCTCCTGCTGTTATGTGGCATGTAACTCACAGGATGCCTGTGATTTTTTCTTGTGCTGTCATTTGGCTCTTCAAACAAACCCATCACAAACCAGAGGGAAGAGGGACGAACGTTTGCTATGTAAAGTGTCTGTCTCCACTGTGAAAAGCTGCTTCGCAATTCTTCACAAGTGACAAGGACTCTCTTAGAAAAAAATAAATAAATGTGCAGGTAAAGCTGGTTGACTCATTTTTCCTTTGGAGAAAGCTTTTATGAAGCTTGGCTGAAGTTGTCGGTCTGCACTTCAAAAGTTGCCCTTTTCGTTTATTTTATGCTGTTAGAGGGAGCTAAAAAGTCCAGAGAAATCCTTTGTACTAGTTTTTGGCTATATCAGGTTTCCCAGCAGGAGGAATGTTAGTACAGAGAGAGTCAATATTGACACGAGCTTCCTGCTTTGTCACCTTCACTGACAGATGCAGATTGTCTTTAACCTTTGACCTGTCTTAGATTTTGTTTGCATGGTCTCTAACTCTGATATCTGGGGAATGTAGCATCCTTAGGTCTGTAGATGCCATAAAAAAGTTCTGTGGTAACTACACCTTTGGACCGACACACCTTCTCTATCACGTTGTAAGAATGATGCACCAGTGTGGGCTTTTTCATTGTGTCATGGCATTGCAGAGGCACGTGTGAACTGGAAAGCTTCCCTGCCAGGTCTGATGTAACATATTGCCAATCTATGCCCCCTGTCACAGCTCTTTCATTTCCTTGGATGGCAGAGCTGATGACTGACGACTTTGCTCCATCACACCAACACCATATGTTACGTAGTAAAGACAAGGCATAATAGAGGCATAAATACCCTAAATTGGCAAGGTATCCATGACAATAAAAAGAAAAATATCTATATCTGTTGCCTTTCTCCTTTTATTCGAAGTTTTTAAATGAATTTTCCCTCTCTTCATCTTGACCTGAAAGTAATTCTTGGCATCTGTATGAAGACCATAACTGCACACATTAATAGATGGTGATTTAACATTCATCTAACTCTGTGATTTTCATTACACTGCTTTGTTTCATGATGGATAAATATTGATCTCTTTCTCTTTAATCCTAGGACCTACGCTTTTTTTTTTAAGGACAATCTTTCCCACTGCCATCAGACTCCTGAACAGCTGATAGGAATCTGCAATTTACCTCAACTACACAGCTCAATTTGCACAGATAAAACTGTTCTTGCACTTTATGTCAGATCTTTCCATTCCTTTAATAGCAATACTTATCTTTTATATATGTATATAGTTGGAATCCATCTTTATTTTGTTTATATTTGGACAGTATTTTCTTGCTTTGGTTATTTAGTTTATTTAGTATTTTTCTTGCTGCTATTTAAACATTGTTATTATTTTTATACCTCTTACCTGACATTTGTTGTGGACAGCAGGGTAGAAATTTCATGGTGCAGGGAAACGTGTTTCTTAATGTGCAAATGACAATAAACACTTTGAATCTTGAATTGAGGAAAATACTGATTCATTTTCTGGCCAATCATTAGTAACAATTTTGTGATTTTTTTCAGGCAATGTGATTTTTTTTAAAGATGTAAATAACATGAGTTTAGTTTTGTCTGCATTTAGAACAAGCTGAAGCTGGCAGAGCTGCTCTTGAACTAAATCAAAGGTATGCTGCAGATTTGCAAAAGCTTGTGCAGGTGAAGGTGCACAGCAATAAATAACAGTACCATCAACATAGAAGTGAAAAGAGGAATTCTAAATATTCTGGCCAAGGCAATTAATATAAATAGTAGATAAAAGTGACCCCAACACTGAGCCTTAAGGCACACCCTTATAAACATAAAGAGTATCAGAAGTGACAGCATCTGACCTGACTGCCAGGGTTCTACCTGTTAGATAGTTTACAAACCATCTGACAGCATGGTCGAAAAACCCTGCTGTTAAGCAATCTAACTGGATGCAATGACGGACAGTGTCAAAGGCCTTTGAAAAAAAAAAAAGGGCCAAAAGACATTGTTTTCTGTCCAAGACATCAGCAACGTCACTACTGAATCTTATGCTGGCAGTGGTGGTGCTATGGCTCCATCTGAAACCTGACTGAAAAGCTGACAAAATAGAATTGGAAGCCAGGAATTCTTTGTCTTGATTGCTAACCAAAGTTTTAAGTATTTTGGATAAAACTGGAAGTTTTGAGACAAGTCTATAACCACTAAGGACCACAGGACACCCTCCTACAAATAAACCACCCAGGCTGGTTTCCAATCCTTGTGAGTTTTATTTTCCATCAGTGTCAGATTAAAAATATGACACAAGGGCTCAGCAATGATGCAAGCTTTAAAAAGAAGGGTGGACCAGCTGGTTATTGTAGGATAAGATTTTTCAGAGCTCTGCGAACATCTGACAAGGTAAAAGGAATAAAGTTAAAGATTCCATATTGTGGAGGATTCTTTCAGTTAAAGGGGACACAACAGGGTTTTTGGGGTTGAAATAAAAAAATGGAGGATATAAAACATCTATTAAAGTGTTAAATATATCTGTTTTGTCCGCAACCCTGTTGCCATTGATAAGCATGCTGGATGACAGATTAAAAGTTTTGCAAGTGCTGGTTAAGGACTTGATTGTTCTTCAGAATTTCTTTAGTTTTTTTAGATTTCCTTTAGTGGATGTCAGATATAATTCAGCCTTTGTGTTAAAAACAGGGGTAAATTTGTTTCTCAGTAGTCTAAAACAAAGCCAATTGGAATTTCCTTGCCCTGCATGCTCAGGCCCAAGCAGAGTTATGTTCATGCAATAAATCTGACCGCTCGCCTGAAAATCAAGGATTATCATGCCCTTTGACTCTTAATTTATGAACAGGGTAATGTTTATGAACAAGATAAATGAAAAATTTAAAATATTTCCAGGCAACTTCAACCTCATCAAAGAGAGATTCTAACCCAACTGAAATGACTTAAATCTTATAAGAAAGCCTGTTCATCAGACATTTTCATATTTTGTTTTTTAACAGAACGAGGCATGCCTTTAGGTACCCTTGTGTGTCACACAACAGCAGTCATGCAATTATCACTCACATCATTCAGTAAGACACCCCAAGTTACATATTTAGAGGGCACATTTGTTATAGCCAAAACAATCAAAGTAGATTTTAATGACATTTAAGATTTAGCATTGTAGGCCACTTAATTAATTGTGTGAGGTTTAAAAATTGCTCGGTGCCTTCAGTCCATCAGATTTAGTTTAAGTCACCGACCAAGACTATTTCATTAACGTGCAAATGAGACAGACGCCTCACAAGGCTGGACAAGGAATTAGAAGGGACAAATGGAGGCCTATAACAACCAACAAGAGTGATGCAATATTTTTTTTTTTACCTCCACATCAGTGACTAAGAACTCCTGCTCCTTGTTTGCAGACTCAGCATGTACAAGCTGAACACTGAAAATGCATTTTACATAAACTGCCACATTGCCACCTTTTCTTTGACATCAATACAGTACACATTCAAACTATCAATGTAAATATCCTTGTCAGGTAAAGACTGTGTAAGCCATGCACAACAACATCAGCAGTTGAATTATTCCAAATTTTTATGAGGTCCATTTTGGGAGAAAACTCCTCCCATTGATATCAACAATTCTTACACCAGACCTAGGCGGAAAAGGTTGGATTCAACATTCCATGAGGGAAATAACAGGAAATGTAATAGAATTTTGTGCTCGGTGTTTTTTACCTTTACTTTGTTTGTCAACCTGGGAGGGAATATCTTGACAGCATGAGTAGATGTTGAAAGCAAAAAAGGATCTCTCACAGTAAGAATACAGTAAGACCAAGCAACCATTTGGAAACATCCATGGACAATAAGCCGATGTGTCGCTGCCATCAAGTGCTGTCAGGTACCCACCCAGTGAGTGACAGACAGTTGGAACAGGACTCATGTCAACACTGCAACTTGATCAGTGGGGATCAACCAAACCTCAGGACCAAACCTGAGGGCAGGATGAAAGTTGGCCTCAGTGAGGAAACCATGCATAAACTGGCAATACTGGTTGCAACACAGGTGATCCACCAGACAGGTGATGCTACTACCAGCAGGCTGCGCAGATGATCCACATCCTCTGCTGACAACAATCATTCACATCAGAATGGCTCTCGCTTATATCAACTGAGGAGGAGTATTCAAAAGTCCAGATGAGCAGAACAAAGCAGATCCAACAAGCTCAGACAGGTCAGTGTCTGTCAATGTGTGATGGTATGACAGAGAGCCCACTGTGGGACTAGTTAAAGTGACAAAGTACCAAAGTTAAAAATCCAGGTTAAAAAACTGTTTAGACCCTGATATAAAGATGTGGGAATTAAAAATCTATAACAATCGGGTCATCTTTAATATAAGAACACAGCAATAATCATGCATAAAATCACTCATGATCTGACTCAACTTTCTCTCACTGACATACATGTGGCCATCTTAGAAGGATGCATCAGAGAAGTGGTTAAGCTATATTCGATTATGAATATGATACGTGAATAAATTCACATTACAGAGGAATCTCCCTCCACTTTTTATTCATTTATTTTGCTGTAATTCATTTTTTCTTGTTTTGCTTTTTTTCTATTTGACTCCTCCCACTTTCTGTATTATCTGTTTTACGTTTTTGCTTGTTATTGTAAAATTAAAGTAAAATAAGAGAATGAAAAAAGCAATGAAACTTGGAGACACCTGATGTAAAAATATTCAATAAAAAGATTAAAAAAGAGAGAGAATAACAATCAGAGCTTAGGGTAATATTGTGCAATCTCCATCTTCAAAGGCCTTTATTGGTATTTGGCTTCCCAGTTTGGCCCCCCATAATGACCTTTAAATCAAGAGTAATTGAGTGTTATTTCTCCCGGCCTTTTGTTTGTTATCTTTTATCATGGCACACCACTTTCCCGTCATGCAACATGCAAGTTCAAAATACTTTTGCTTGACCCTTGACCCTGGGTAAATACAAAAAGAAGGGACTCATTCATTGAACCCGCCTTTCGTCATGCCCCTGGTATTTCTCCTTCGCTCTATTAGCCAGCATGTTGACAGATATAAATTGGTGTGGGAGCGAGCACATAGGACCAAAAACCTTAGCTGTAGTTAAAGTGAAGCTTAAAGGATTCCAACACCCGCTCATTTTCTGCTGCCTCTCTGCCCGGGGCATTCCTCCATATGACGAGGGTGGTAATGTCCAAAAGGGCTCACAGGGGCTACTTTACAGTCCACAAACTGCATAGCAAGCAAAAATTATATTCATGCAGTGTATATTTTAAAGCTGAGCTTTGATCATATAGAGACTGTTAGGTAGATGTGGTTAAGGCATGACAAAGTAATATGGAAATTCAGGACAGGCTATGTTGTTGGTAGCTGGCCTGAGAAGCTTTAAAATCAGCTGCTTTGTGTATTCCTCTCATGTCCACTTTCTTTGGCTTCTTATAACAGTAGTTATATATATTTCAGCACAGGGGATTATTGTGGCCTTTGATGATGGCAGACAACGTATTCTCCATTGCTCCTGGTCCTATCTTTAGAGAGAAAACAAGCTAGCGTTGTTCAATCCACCTGTCAAAAAATAGACATATACCTGCAGATAATCCTTATGAGAATTCACCCAGAAAAAAAGAGATAGGGTTGGTGTCTCCCCTATATCAGAGACTTGAGCTGAATTTTCTGTCGTCTTCATACTTTTCCAGTGGGGAGAAAAGATGCCAGATAGAAGAAAAAGAGGGCAAAAACAAAACAAAAGTGCCTCTGAGATTCATTTTTTAAGCTAACATACTAGATGTTCCCTCTGTCTGCTTTTTACTCCGCAGAGTTCATTTCCCCTTGCAAAGAAAAAAACTTGACACTAAAATCCATGAAATGTCTAAAAACTGGACCTATCATCAGGTGCACACATGGGAAATCAAAAGCTACCATCCGTTGAAGCTTCTTCCTTCCCCAGCGTTTTTGAAAAATGTGTGCAGGAGCCTCTCAACGGTGTGAAATTACTCCCCTGGGTGAGCAGAGAAGAAGCAGTCAGCCAAAGAATGTCACCTGGATTCCTCTCAATGTCTCCTCATTTGTCATGACTCCACTACACTGTGCGGGCACAACTTACAGCAATGTCATTTTTTTTGTGGCTCACCATAAACTGTTGTTGCTGATGCTGTTTCTCGCTGTCATGTTGAAAAACAACCCTGCAGCCTCGGGACTTGTTTTGCCGAAGATCCTTTTCAACGCTTTCAAATCCAAATATAGTATACGGATACATGGAAATATCTTGTTTCATGATCCTTTCTAAATTTGTTCATCTTTTCAATCACTCAACCTTCATCTACCTGAATAAGTATGTCATATAAAAAGGTTAATACAATTATGAAATGTTGGGATATTTCTGTCCATAAGGGCTGATTAATGTGGAAGAGTATTTGGGTCTGGCTTTTTTTAAAAATATGCACTCCAAGGAAAAGTTTAAAGAAAAAAAATGTAAAAATTGCATGAAAAAATTCAAAATAGTGATGGCCACATTTCGCTACTGTCAAAGCACTGTCTCTTTAGAATAATCTAAATAATGCCCTTGAAGGAAATATTTTCTAAGTTGTCTTTAAAGAGGCTATATTATGCTTCTTTGAATTTTATATGTTCTTTAGTGTGTTTTACATGTCTCCTCCTCATGATGGACTTCTATGCACAATACAAAAAGTCTGCAGCTTCAGGACTTCTCCCTCTCTCCCTCTTGACAGCTCCAGTAGCTACTGGAAGAGCTTGTTCCTTGGGCCATACCAAGAGGACCCACCAGCATAAAGTCCTTCTTTCGTTTTGTCGGCAGTTTTAGATCATTGGCTCAGAGTGGCAAACCTATTGAGAGCAAAGACCATAAAATGAAAGCAGAGCAGTGAAAACAGGGTGCTGAGCATTGCTAACATGACCATTCACCACAGAGTAGACAGGTCAATCTATTAGAGCAGACTGGGCCCGCGTGGGGAAGGGGGCCTTAACAGGACAGGAGCAACAATAGAGCATCTCAGATAGACTGAAAATACAGATGGATCAGTGGTACTACACTTGTTCTACTACACTTCACTTGTTTGTGAAAACGAGGGTTTGTTGAACATCAGTTGATGAGAACATATTCTAGCAGTTATCAAAACTGAATGTATGAACCTGAGTAAAGTCAAAATATGGGCTCTTTAATGTTAAAGGTCTTGACAAGTTTTCATTGGTTCCCAATGTCAATATTTTCCCAATATTTTTGAAGTTCCTTGCCTAATAATCCACTCATATAGGCTACTGGATTATGGGATTCATCTAACCCTCCTTGTTTTGGTCTTGCTCAAAATAGGCTGTTTAGTCTAAATCCCAAAACATGTTGTCAAGCTGTGTTTGACCACACCCCTCTCAAGAAGCGGACGTGGCATCGGTTTTCTAATGCAATGTTCTCATGTTTACTGTGGCTAACATGCCTAAACATGTCCTTTTAAGTGGAGCTGTTGTTGGCTGATAAAACTCCTGGCTCAGGGATTATCTCTAACTTAGAAGGAGGTACCATGTCCCCAAATGACATCATTCGAGGGTGTTTTTCTAAACAGACTGTTCTGTAACTTTTTGGTATAGCAAACAATAGAAGGTGAGAAGGGAGTTATTTTTTGGGTGTTGTAGACAGGTGAGAGAATTTTTTTTTTTCACTGAAATCATCAAAATGCAATGCAAAAAAATGAAAATCAACATGTGCTATTGCTGTCACACAGCAAGGACACATCCAGTCTGAAATTCCTGCAAGGTTAAAACAGACTCACAGTTAGGTGATTAAATGTAAAATGTTGAGCCAAGAGTCATCATGTAAGGAACAGTTTTCTGGTCATTTCATAACTAGTATGTCCCAAATACCTTTCTCACATGTGAACACTGCTATGTAATGAGACCAGTGGTTCAAAATGATCACATTTATACACTTTCAAACTCATCAGCATTATAAGTGGAAAAACACACAGCCATTTGCTAACTTGTAAAACAATGCCAGACACAGAGACACTAGGCTCTAATTTCGTAGACAAGGCGCTGGCGGGGCACACCTGCCCTGCGCCGCGCCAACGGGGTGTGTCAAGGGCATTTTGCAAGTTTCGTGCACGGCACAGGTAGGCGCAGGCAGGCGCACCCACGCCTCTGTCCTTCCCACTGGCGCAAGTAGCAGAGAGGGAGGAGAGAAGGCGTGAGTAGGATTAACACAGCTGAACGTAATCTTCACCAATCAAATGAATGCCTCTCCTCGCCTTTAAATGCACCGCGGGCGAGGCGCAGTGACAATTTCACCTTGATGGCGAAGAAGGTCAGAGCCGCTGTCACTTTTACAGCAACTGGGGGAGCGCAGGGGCCACCGGGCCGCGCATTGTAGGCCACTGTGTGGACCACCTCGCGCAACAGATGTAATCTGTTCCTGTGTAATAAATAGGAGTACAAAATTAAGTGATAATTACATTTAAACACAGCAGCAGGCTAATCCATTCATCATGCTTGTGATCCACCTGCATTCCTGGTCTGTCATCGCCAAATACCTTCACCTTTGGTGAAATATTCCCCCCGATAACTCCTCCTCATCCGCCTTGCAATAATGTTCTCCATCTTTTTATATCACGTTAAGAATAAAGATTAAAACAGAGAAATATGGGCAATCACAGGTAAATCCTAAAGACACCGAGTTATTTATTCAGCAAGCGTCTCTCTTTTTGAATTTCATGAGATGAGAGAAGACGGATACTCCATATCGGTTGATGTGGCTGTTGGCTGAGAGATGTGAACTTGTTAGTTTGTGTCACTCTTCCAGCTGCCGTCAGGTTGAGTTTCCATTATGACAAAAGTCTCTGATCTGACATCAGATGTGACGGGACAATTAATATAGATACAAATGTGTGTGCAGGTTCAGACAGTTACATTGAATAGTGGTTGCTGTGATTGTTTATTGCATTGAAATGTGCCTGACACTGTGGATACCTGCCTGTGAGGTTTTGGTGACGTGTGCGCACTGTGCGCCTGTCAGCCAAATTACCACTGCCCTGGATGCGTCTCGCCTGCGCCGAGAATAGACCAGGCTGGAGCTGGCGAGCTTCCGCACAGTTTTCTGGCACGAAATTGTCACTGCGGCAAGCTGAATCTGTCGACACCTCCCCCTGGTGCGCCGTCACACCTAACTCGGCGCAGCCGGTCTACCAAATTGCCAAATTGGCTGCCCACTGCATGGGGTGCGCCAGGCTGCGCCACCCTGAGTCCAGGAAATTAGAGCCCATTAACATAAAATAAAGCACTTTTTGCTCAATCGCACATTTGACCCAACATAGTTTTGTGACTCATTTTCCCGTAAAACTCACACGATTGCACAAAATAACTGTAATTGTTTACAACAGTACACCTATACCGCCACTGCTTCCCATCCAGCCCCCAGAATGTTATCAAATTCAGGCAGTCTGGGGGGGGTCTGTTGTGGTTTTAATGATATATTTAGTTTTTAAATCCCTACAACAATTTATGCAGCCCCCAAACAACTGGGATTTAAATAATTTTATCAGTACTGACTGGACTTCCCCTTCCTGTGGTGAGCGAATGTGTCACTTCCTGTTTTGCCAATGAAATGCTGTGTTGTGTTGTCCTGCTCCACTAATGCTAATTACAACTGTTTGTACTCTGAAACATACCTGTGTTGGTTGATTTACATACATTCAAACATACTAAGGGCAAGTAAAAGCACTCTCTCTTCTCAGAAGCTGTGTAATTCAGTTCCTTTTTTTTTGCTCCTAGCTTGGCTTAGCTTAGCTTGGCCTAGAATTTAGCCACTAAGTAAGGCTCCCCCCCCATTCCTCCTCCTCCTCCTCTCTTGCTCTCCCCTGCCTGGTGTGTCATATGTCCTCCTCGTCCCTCTTTAGTGACAATGGTAATTGTGTTAACTGTAGCACGCTTTTAGCTCTGGAGGAGAGGATCAGCAGTTTGAAGAAGCGGCTCCCCACCTCTGACACTACATTCACATTTGCAGCCATCTCTATATTCAGAATGTGAAGAGAATTCTGAAGATTCAAAAGCAAGGCAACTGGACTGTGTAGAGTTTGTTCCCAACAAACTCTACACAGTCCAGTTGCCTTGCTTTTGTATGTGTATAAAAAGAAGAAGAAGACTATGGCTTCAGCCTGCTCTATTGTAAAGTGCCTCGAGATAACACTTGAATTGAATTGGTGCTTTACAAACAATGATTAATTGATTGACTGATTAATCAATTAACCATTTTCAATTAACTTTCAACCAGAACAACAAGGATACACCCATTTACACCACATTTACACTCTAATGGTTGAAGTTGCCACTCAAAAGAGCTCATTACTATTGGCTTAATGCAGTCATAGTAATACCCATTTACAGCTACTTACCCAGCATTGAGGGCAAATTGTGGTTAAGTGTCTTGCATTAAGATGTGACTACAGCAGTTTGGATTGAACCTTTGACTTTGTACTTTAGAGATGTCTGACTTGACCACCATACAGCTGTTTCTGTTAGGAATAATGATGATATACATTGAGAATGAACTGAAATGATAAAAAGAGACAGGCTGTATTTCAACCTTTTTTCTCAAAATTGTGTCAGTATATTTGCAACATTTGACTTTTTTCTTGTCATTTCAATAGATTTTTTTTTATCAACTATCTAGAATAACTAGAAATTAAACACTAAAAAAATGCAAGGCACTCATGCAGGAAATGGACAAAAAGAAAGAAAAACAGGGAATTGTTTTTGTGTCGGCTGAGGTCTGATTGGTATGAATGTCACATTGTGCCTAAGGAATGAGGCAAAGCCATTACATCCTCAGAGGAAGCAGGGGAGGGTCTCTTTTTGAACTCTCTGCATTTTGTTTTGAAGTTTGCCTCCAATTATCATTATTAAGTCACTTCCTCAGGGCAACATTTGTTTTTTAATGTGAACATGTCACACACACTTCCAAAGCTGGGACTCATTTGTTCGGGACCTCATTCTGCTACTTTGTTGTGCTGACTTCAAATGCAAACCTTATCTGATGGCAGCATGATTTTTGCCATGGTTTGCACAAAAACTGCAAAAACTGCAATCAAACAATTAATTATTTTATGCTAATTATGTCTGAAAAATAAACACAGATCTCAAGCTGGCACACCAGCCCCCATGTCTGAGTGCACACGTGCCACTTCTAGTTGACGGGTGTTACTGTGAAGTAAACTCCTCTTGTTGCTAATAAAACCGCACTGCAAGTCTTCTCCCCGGAGTTGGCCCACAGCTGAAAACACACAGTGTAATGGGCTGTGCTTGCGTCACTGTTTAACACCACTCACATGTGCTTTCTGCATGTACGTGTGTTAAGATAAGCCCATTTCACTGTTAATAAACACTGAGCATATACAGAGCAAAGGGTTAAATGGTGTCATGAAAAAGTCTGTGTGCCTTTTTAGTGCTAACCTTTTCAACATGAAGTTTTAATGTAAAGGATTTGTTGTGAGGGTTAAAGTTTCATTTAAATCCAAATGAGGGATACGGAGAGATGTGAAGACATGTATCACACCAGTGGGAGTCCTCAGGGGTGCTGCCAGGATTTCTGGGCCCTGTAAAAGACTGTAAAAAATCAGGGCCCCTTGACCACAGCTTCACTCAGTTTTGCAATAGACGCCAGAACTGCACATTCTTTATACACATTACAGTAAAGTAATTAGAGTAAAGCAAGTACATAGTAATGGGTATAAAGTATTTGTATTTTTTGCAATGATGTTATAACAGAAATACTACTTTATTTAAATCATATTCAATTTTATTTGCCAGTTTTGTGACAACTGAAATAACATTCTGACTTTATGTAACACTCCTAAAACTATTTAAAAGTTTATAATAGAATAAATGGCACATTGTAATGTTTGATGTGAACAATTTTTAAATGAATTATTTTTGTTACGTTAAAAATTTTGCACCTAAAAAAAAATCTTAAATGTTATAAAAGTACACTAACACCAACTTAAGAATAAAAGTAGAATAGCACAAATCTAGGGCCAGAAAGCCTGTATCTGAATGCTTCTCCTGACGTGATGCATGTCAAATGGAAGTTTTACCTAAGCTTCACAAAGAGTACAAAGCTATCCAGTCTGTGGAGTTGTGTGTGAACATGACTTACAATCATACCACTCCATCCACATCACCACTTTCAATGGTGGTTTCCTCATTCAGCCTGCACTCTGTGTTTGGTTGTTCAGGTTAAAATCATGCCATTTTACCCCGTAGCTTTGTTGTTAAGTTGTTAAGTCGTTGTTTTCTTATTGTCTCCAGATCTTACATCTATATAAACTCTTCTCACATGAGGCATTTGTCCACACATTTCACACTTGACCACGCTGCAAACTGCTTAAGGCTAACAAAATCAATCAATCAATCAATCAATCAATCAGTCTTTATTTGTATAGAGCCAGTTCATAACAAGTGTTATCTAAAGGCACTTTACAATATAATAGGATTAAGAGTAGATAAAAAGATACATAAAACACATAGACATAAACAAAAATATAAAATAAATATATTTGTTCTGTTTGCAGGATCTACAGTGTATTTAATTTTGTTGATCGCTCTAAAGTCAATATCAGGGACTGTAATGATAATGGAATGGGACTAAAGGCCAAATAATTGTAATTGTAGTTATTGAAGCTAATAAAGGGAATGCCACACCCATAATATGTGACATATGTTCTTGATCATATTCATCTCAGCCTATTCTTACAAGACACTGACCTCAAATTAAGCTCCTTAAGCGTTATTATAATGCCCTTTACTTCACTGAGGCACTAAGTGGTTGGTCCTACTCTTTTCCATTCTACAACACCCATAATTCAAAAAAAAAAAAAAAAAAATGCTTTACCAGCGGCAGTCATACAATGCTGGTGGTGTATGTTTTATCCCTTGGTCATCAGTCCAAGCTGATCTGATTTCGCTATTGATTATTGGTGGGTATTTTAGTAGTTCTTAACTCTAAATAGAATCCCTCCACAACAGGAAGTTCTGCTCTTGTGTGCCTCAATCGTCTTCCTTTTACACACATCATGCAAAGTCAAATATATTTACAGCTTCATCCAGAGCACAGGAAAAAGATGGCATGAATGCAAAGTTTAACCATGAGTTCATCTCAAGTTGTTATTCTTCATTCATGACAGCATTGACGGAGTCAGAGAACCTGTGTGTACAGTCTGCACAGTCAAGCTTCATGAGAGGATATGCAAGGATCTGGTCATCCTCTCAAAACTAAACACCTTTGAGTAACCATTATTCAACAAACCCTAATTACATTATTTTGTTGATCTACAGCTCTCCCTGTCTGCGGCCCAGTGGTTGGGGCCCTCTGCTCTAAAGTTTGAGGTTAAAGTTTGCCCTCCTATCTACAACAGTTGTGCGCGGCCCAAAGTGGACCAGGGCATCTCACACGGTGATCTGGACCGCATTTCTTTATTAAATGAAAACAAACAACACTGAAAGCACTTCTTTAGAGAAATTATATTCTTGTTCCACTCCTAACAAGTTTTTGTGAGTTTGTTCTACAAAGTGACAAATGATTTGTACTTTTAACTGCACAGTAGCACTTGACTACTACATTATCTGACTGGTCCGTAATGAATAATTGGTTGACAAAATGATCATCCAGTAACTTGCAAATGTGTTTTTAAAAGGTTCTGACCATACCCACACTCTCTCTATGGGCTGTTGTCCAGATGGACTTGTGAAATATGGTGAATGGTCCATCTGGTGTCCCAGGTCAACAGGCAGGAAGAGCAACTGAACAGTGTGGACATACCTGCTGGATTAAGGTTAATATGGCTCTCTATTTTTCTGAAAGAACAAAGAAAAAAATGTCTGTTTTGGCGATACACAATGTTGCCTTCATAAAAGGCAAAAACATTCAAGTAGCCTGATCTGGCTATTAACCATGCTATGTTTATGAGTACATCTGTATGCTTTGCATTCAAAGCATTCACATGTTAAACCCTGACATGAATGTGTCAGCAGCTTTATATCACAGTGTGCATGTCAGTGTTTGCACTGCAGCCTGTCTGTGCAGTCATGGGGTCTTGTAGAGCTTTTCTGTGAGTGTTTGCTGGCTGTCACTCAGACGATCCATCTTGTCTTCTTGTCCAGCTGTTGACTTGCCAAAAGCTTAGCAGGGAATTTACTCAGGGAAATATGCTTGGGTTTATTCCTGCATCTGGCATAAAAATGTTGTCTTTTTTTCAGCTGAGCAATACAATGACCATATACTAATGTTGCATCTTGAATAAGCTTTGTGAATCTCTTGGCAAGGGCATAATTGTAGTTATTGTAATGATGAATATGGAGGCACTTTTATACAGTGCTGTGCACAACATTTAGGTAGGTGTGGAAAAATGTTGTAAAGTAATAATGCTTTAAAAATTAGGATTTTATTTTCTTTTTCACTTTTCTTTATTTCACAAAGTGCAACGTGAATCAACAAAAGACCAAATTAAATCAAATCAATTTTTGATGTGCGCACCCTTTGCCTTCAAACCACAATCAATTCTTCTAGGTCCACCTGCACAAAGTCAGGGGTTTGTTGGATTAAAATCAGATGTTTGATAAACCAATGATATCAGCTGTGCTTGGGATCATCATTTCATATGGAGGAACAGCTAAACTCTATTGTCAAGGTGAGTTTTTAGAAGACAGTTTTATGTAACAAGTCATTGACCATGGCAAGACCAAGCACATCAACAAAACAAAAGAAAGTTATGAAAAATCATTATTTAAAACATCAATATTTCACTAGTCCCTCTGGGAAAGAGCCATTCAAATTTTTTTTCAGAGGGCAGAACCTTCAAAAAGAACAGCAGCTTGTGATTGGACAATTGTTCTGCTCGTCACACTCATCACAGACCAATCCACATCAAGCCACAGTATGACGTAGCAGGTAGACCCAGTTGTTAGCCGTTAGCTTAAACTACATTTCAGTCCTTAGACTATCATCTTTGATTAAAGTATACAACACAGATGTATCATTTGCAACTTATATGTAACATGAACATTGTCAACGACAATCCCCTCCAAGTTCTCCCGGTAAACTTCTGAGGAGAGCATATTTCACAGGAGTTGGGTATTTTCAACTTTGATAAAGGTGCAAAATTTGTGTCACTCCCACAGCAATTTGTGTCTTTCATGTGACAATTTTACTGCCAATTTGTTATGCAAATTTCATCATCCTCTTTGCTTTCATTGTATTTTTACTTCTGCCAAGGAGGTTATATATTTCCTGGCGTATGTTTGATTGCTCGTTCGTTAGCAAGATTACGCAAAATTTATGGACAGATTGTGCTGAAATTTTCAGGAGATGTCCCAACTTAAAAATGCTAAGATTTTGGTGGTGATCCAGATAACAATCATTAGCAAACAATCGTTTTTGCTCAATAACTGTCTAACTAATAATGATATCAACATGATTCTGAGTGCTAGGTGTGGGTTTTCAGGGTCAAGGAATCATATTATGATGATAAGTTTGTCATGGAACTATTCAGTTTTGAAGGCAAAGGGTGGCCACATCAAATATTAATTTGATGTAGATTTATCCCGTTTTTTCCCTTTGCAATTTTTAATTGATAATAAAAGAAAATATGAACATTTTTTTTTGTGAAAGTATACTTACTAGCTCCATCCAAGTGCTCTTTTTTGACAGTACTGTATGTCAAAGAAAAGGCCATAAAATACAACAAAACACTGCCAATTCTCCACAAAGAAATATTAATTGCATCACAGGACTTTTTTTCTCAGTTTAAGCAATCTAATCTTTTGTGTTGATTTGAGATTCACACATATGTATCAGTAGAGTCTGTTGTAAATATACATGTCAATGCTTTGCCATATGATATCCTTTACATACCCCTTGGCTCCAAAATCTGCAGCTTCACTCTCACAGGATAATGATGGGGCAGGTTTTTGCTCCACTGAAACTCTAAAAATGTCAACAGAACAGCTTTATCACCATAAAATGATCCACTTTTTATGGCCTGGGTTTAAGTTTATTATCTCTTTGTGGATTCTCACTTATTCCAGAAAATATATCAGTCTTTATACATTTACATCATGCATTCACAAAAATTTTCCAGTAGAGGAAGGCAGCTTTAAGTGTGGACACTTCATTGTGTGAGTTACAGCGTTGGCATAATTACAAAAGATGCAGAACAGAAGATGACATTGATAAAGCACACAGCTGCATGCACTTAACTTCCAGCTATATGATGCTCTGGCACTGCTGGGGTTAGCAGTGCATCTTATGTGACAGCATATACTGTGGGACCACTGACCAAGAACAATATGTCATCTTTTCCTCATCGTATAGAAAGATGAACATTGCCAATCCCACGGACAGGATTTATTTTCTCGTATGGTTTCTATCAGTGTGTTGAGTCAGGCTGGTCCCCCAAGACAGCAGGCGATTAGCATTACATTGATTACATAATGTTACGCCATCTATATCGTGTCACATATACAACATGTAACAGAGCCCTCTGAGGGTCTGTGGTAATCAGTGTGGTCCTTTATCAGTGTACTGCAGTGTAAGCTTATTTCATACACGGTGTTAGTTTAATGATATCAGCCATTACTGCGTCATCCAGTCATTAAGCAGAGTAAGAAGCCTCAAGAGCCGACAGCTATGATAAAGGCTAATAGAGACAGTCATTATGTTCTGTATCTGATAATCATAAATGTTTGGATATGAAACCATGATCAGAGCGATGCTTTAATGAACATTTAGCTAATGGCTTACATTTATGTTATTAATGTGTTTGTGCATGCAGTGTTGGACAAAGTAGACAACTTCATTACTTGAAAGTATAGATACTCCTGGTCAATAATACTCAAATTTACTTAAAAAATCTAATTTTTTTTCCACAATGTTTGAATACCAGAGTCAAATCTTATGAAATCTTATGAAAACCCTCAGACACACTTCATTAAAGACTATGGGCCAAATCTAAAAAGAATGGACTTCCTTCACTTTTAGGTAAATCATGCTTCATTTTAACTACCAATTTGCTCTGATCATATGCCAAAGCAAAAACACTAACAAAATTATACAACTGAGCGCTATCTGCTCTTATGTATTCACTTTTCATCTGACAAGTCATAGATAGATAGATAGATAGATAGATAGATAGATAGCTATAAAACATACATAACAAACAACCCTTTGACGCAGCCATATGGGTGGTGCTCTACGAGAGAATTGCAATCCCCCTCTACCAAAGCCAAAAAGAGACCTCAGCAGTGATGGCCTACTATTCTGGCACAATCAGCTCAGGAAGTAAATGATCTCATTCAGTACCTTTATTGACACTGACAAAATCAATATCAATATATTAATTCCTGGACCTTGGACCAAGCCAACCAGCTACTTGATTATTTGTGACTATAAAAACATTAAATTTGGCACAAACATTGAATTGGACAAGAGATAAAAAAAAAGGCAAAGGCACAAGACTGTGCACATATTTTTTCTTGGGAATTAAGGACTCATACATCCTACAATCCAGGACTACAGGAGGAGAGTCATTGTTGGTACAGGCCTTATTCTTCATCAACTGAAGCCTGTATGCTCTGTGATGCATATATGTGTAACTGTGACATCACAGCTTTATTCTGTCTTATTAACTTAACCTTTGGGCTCCAACCCTTTTTAACACCCATTCATCACCTAAAGCCCGCAATGAACATTATAATAACTTTGAAGAAGGTAAGTAGCTCTGCTCCAGCCATTTGCTGATACTTTGCACTGATCACTGTTAGTAGTTGCCAACATAGTTTTTGCCAATCAGAGCCTACTCACACTGGCTATGACATCACATGTATAACCTCTATTCATTATGAATGATAAACTTAAGAGGTTTTTGACTGTGAACAGCCATAGTTTGCCTGGACAGTAGATATTTCCATCATAAAAGTGAGCTCTATTAATCAGAAACATCAGAATGTGACTCTCTTGTATAGGTCCTGAAGTTTTTTTTCCCTGATTGTGAATAAACTATGATTAAAAAAAAAAAAAAACAGTTTTATCTTATAAAAATGTGCCTTTTAAGCATTAACCCTCATTACACATTTTGGTATTTTGTGGTAGGTCTACCTGGTATGGCTATGATATGGCTTTTTACTCCTTTCTTAAAATGCTTGGAATTGACTAGAGCCAAAAGTACAACATTTGTCTTTACATGTAGCGGAGTAAAAGCATTAAGCTGTCCAGAAAAGAGCACTGAAGTTAAGTACACTCAACTTAGGTATTTAAACACAGTAACAGAAAATGTTCTTCATTTCTGCCCACCACTGTATCTGTGACACTCACAGATATTTGACCTGGTAACAGAAGACTATAAGGACCACTTGGAGCACTACAGTATAAACACCAGTGACACAAAATAAATAATTCATTGTGGAAGTACCCAACAAGGACTCTGCAATACACATGTGGAAACCATGAGGAGCAGAGTCATATAAAGGATTTATGACATATTTTTGTAAGCAGCCTTTGGAGCCCTTTATATGGCAAATTCAAGGCAAGTTTGCTGCAAGATAGTTTAGGAAGGTCAAATTGCAGTTGAGGAAAAATGTTTTATTGAGCGCTATCAATGCTGTTATTCAATGCAAAATGTGGAAGTTACAACTTTAACAGCAGTGTATTAATATAAAGATTATGCTAGATCCACTGCCTAGTGTTTGTATGCCTTTGCAAGGCAAACTATTGCTGGATGGCGAAGAACTGTGATAAGTTGGGTTGATTTCTGTGGAACAGTGCCTGAAGAACTCTTGTAGATAAGGAAATTGAACATTTGGCCTATAAACTTTGACCTTTGATCTACAAAATGTTATTCTTTAGAGTCAGAATGGACATTGTCTTAGATTTGAAGAAGGTCTTTCAAAACTTTGTCAATATGTTGCATTCACAAACAGGAAATAAACATATAGTACATAGACAATGACCTTTGACCTGCAACCTCAAAGATCTAGTCACTTCTTTCAAGTACTGAAACCAACTACTTTTTCAAATATGTGTCACTCAGCTACTTTGACGGCTGCGGACTCAATGAGTCTTGAAATATGTTAGGCCACAAAAAATGGACCAAATGGATCTTACAGTGGCTGGGAAAGAA
This sequence comes from Cetoscarus ocellatus, assembly GCA_037902135.1. NCBI lineage: Eukaryota > Metazoa > Chordata > Actinopteri > Labriformes > Labridae > Cetoscarus > Cetoscarus ocellatus. The sequence goes on from JBAMNC010001392.1 coordinate 1,461,810, forward strand.
GGACACATTCTTCAGTTACATTTCAGAGGCTTCTAGTCAACGCGATGTTGTTGGTCTTCAAGTGTGCCTTCTAATGTAAGCTTAATGTATGCCCAGTTCCCACTGGAAGCATTGTGTTCACATGCATTTGCCATGCTTGTCAGCTCTGACGAGTGCTGCCACAGCTTTCACACCAGATGCATGAATGTCCTGGGGACTCAGTGTGTCTCCCTGCGGTCAGAGCTTATATCCATATACTGTATATCATCCCAATAATGAGCTTGTATAGAAAGTTTAGGAAGAACCACAAAAAATCTCCCAACAAGGAACCTGATTCACTGCATAACTGACCAGAGAAACCTGCAAAATGAAAGCATTCTGACAAACGACGGAAGTTGCACCACAGAGGAGGCACACTAAAGACATACGATGTGGACATACATACCAGCAGGATTAAGGTAAATACCGTTTATGGTCGTTTTCTGTCTGTCTTTTACTTCCACCTCGGAATGTCATATAATGACATTCTTGCTGCTCTTTCCATGAGAGATGGAATAATCCTAAGTTGGAGAACTTTGCTGAGCATACTAAAAGACAACAGGCTCAGCCAGTGGAAGGAGTATTCAGATTCAGTCAGTGTCCTGACCTGGGATGTACAGGGGGGACTTGTTTGCTGCTACAGAGGCGAAGTTGTAGCTAACTTCGGGGCTAACTCCCTCCACCTTATTCAGCGGGTGGCAGCAAGACATGAGCTTTGCTCGAGTCTTGAAAGTTGTGCAGCTTTTATTTAAGGTACTGATAAATAGCCTAAGGGACTGTACATACCCTGCACTCCTACATTCATAGACACAGGTAACGCTGGCTGGTTACTGGGATGCTTCACCCGAGCCCGGCTGTCTTCTTCTTCTTCTTCTTCTTCTTGGTTTTTACCGACAGGTGACCACAATATTATGGGGCATTACTGCCATCTACTGATGAGCCCGGCTGTCTGTTGCCTCTTGCCTGTACAATTAAATTGAGCGCACATTTTATCTTAAACGTGCGCACGTTTTAATATATTGTGCGCACATTTTACTATCTTGTGCGCACGATTTTTTTTTTTTCCTCCATGGCACCTTAGGGGCTCCGTACTTTTCAGACAAACAGGCTTAAACATAACTGTATGCACAGCCAAATCAGTGTGACAAGCAGAAAGGAAGAGGTAACTTGCACATAAATAAATATCACTGAGTTTTTAAAATAAACATCTGCGTGTATAAACAGCTTATAGATATTTTTTTCTGTGTGTAAATACAGTTAAGCAATGATGAGGATGTGCTTCTACATGAACATTTTATTCTAACAGGTGGAACAAATCCATACAACAGCTCTCAAAGAGGAGTCACACACAGATGGTGTCTCAATTCAACTTAGTGGAGGGAGCTCTTAACTCCTGCTGCCTTTGGAAATGAGGATTGTTTTTTACCCCCCTGAGAGAATTTTGCTGACATTTCATTCATGGGTTAAGAAATAGGCTTTTAGTTTAATTAATGTGTCCAGTGGATGTATTCATGTAGCACCTCCAGGCTCAAGACTGCTCTCTGTGATGTCACACGACTCCAGATTTAGAGGGGACCATGAAGTTGTTTTTCAGACATAGGTGGACCACAAAGGAAAGGGTTGTTTATTTATTTATTTATTTATTTTTACAATTTGTAGATAAGGTTGCCATATGCATATGCGAAAACACTAAAACTGTGTTTAGCTGATATATCCTCTTCAGTATCGTGGCAGTCTTTGGGAACTTGCCTAATGGCAACAACATTGAAATCTGAAGTTATATCTAAATGACTAATATTTACTAAAAATGTTAGATCTCCCAGCAAGAAGCAATAACAGAGCATCAAGTTAGTCCTCTTATTCCTTTGCACTGGGCCATGCGAAGTCAAGAAGCTAATGACTTGCAATAGGTTTTCAATATGTTGTACATTTATTCTGTTAGTACAATCTTAAGTCCTGGGGTTTATTGTTATTACTATTATCATTATTTTCAATTTACTCATGGATTTACAGTAAACAAATAATCCTGTGCACACTCTTTGGTTTAAAGTGAGTCCAAGAATCTTTATATGTATCATAATAATGCCTACAAAGCCTAGAGCTGGCGGGACAATAAAACATGTTTCTCTTAAAAATCTGGTAATGAGCTGCAAATGCAGAAGGATTTGTAAGAGGGATTTACATAAGCCACAACTGGGCTGTGCCAGAGAAACCATTAAACATCCGTCACAGTCAGCATTATCATGGTAATTTATTGAGCTGTCCAATAATTATGTCATTTTGTTGACTGAACCTGTGAGTTTAATAATTAAGTGTTGTGCCCCCATTAAGCCAGTAGAGGCCAAGGCACATTAATGGATGTTCGCCTGTAAGTGAGAGGAAGTATTATGCGAGATGTAATTAAATATGTGACTTCTGTTATTCATTATCCTGTCAGCTCAGGTTTAGTTGACACAAGTTCTTCTTCTCCTCTGGATTTTGCACGTTCTCTGTGTCTTTTAAGGTGAAATTGTGTTTAAACCCACTTCACCCTGTTCTATAGAGACTTTTGCGTTGGTTTCCCTGTGTCTTTTGGGATGAAATCATGTTTAAACCCATCTCAACTTGACTCTATAAGAAAAGGCTCCATCTGTGGTGGTTTACAGAGGATAAGTAAGGACAGATTTAGTCATGGTAAATCAAGCCAAGCCTTTGTAGAGTATATTATGAAAGGAGCATAAAGTAGAAAATCCTGGCAGTTGCCCTTAAACAAATTCTGATGCTGCGTTTCTACCAAATCTTGCCTGCTTTCATTTCATCACTAATTTATGTACCTGAATGAATCGCGTCTTTATTTGTGTTTGCGTGCTGTGTGCAGATTCTGCCCCTTCTCAGCATTGTACCATTGAAGTCAATATGACATACCCTGAATTATTGGAATATCCCATGCTCAGAAGGACCACCGTTCAAAGTGTTTTGATAATTTCCAGTATATGGGTCATGCGTCTCCAGGAGCCAAGAAATGCACAGCATGTCAGCAACTACAACAATTAAAGCAAGCTATAGAAGCGTTAGTCAGACAATATAAATATATACAGTGTGTCTGTTGTCAATTTGCATCGCACACAACCTTGGCAAAGAACAGAAACCATTAATTGGTGCTGAGAGGCAACAAACCAAAAGGTGCTTTTGCTGGATTGTGATTAAAGCACTGAAAAGTGCTTATACTTCAGCCAAATGAATTCGATAAGCAGTTTTCTTTCATACTTGACCTCTTTATTTGAAAGACAAGAATCAGTTAGAACTTTATCAGATAAAAACAAATCTCAGGTGTCCTTTTCTGCAGCCTTTAAAGCCCCAGGAAGCATATGGGACCCCTCAAAAATAAGTGGTACCAAATGTTTTTTCCTCCCAGTTATTTGTAACAATGGGTCACTGTTGAGAGGAATCGTTTACAGCAGAGTGGCGGCTGTTTCCAAAGCTGTGGTTTAAGCCAACAAATCTCAGGAGCTAGACCCCCTCATCATCAATATGTTTGCATCAGTAAGCTTTCGGAACATTCAAACCATATGCAAGAAACAAAATGTACAGCAAATCATATATTTAAGTTTCTATAGGTTTTCATTGTGTTTTATGAATTTTATTGGTTCCACCCCAAATCTATGAAAGGAAAGAGCACCAATCAAAAAGTTGTGGTTAGGGACTATCTGTCATCTATTCACATTTTGGATCACATATTGATCACATTTATTATTCTCCATTGTTTCAGTACATTTAGAGGTAACTCGTGAAGCATGCTTTATACATTTCTATCCATGTGCTAACAATTTAACTCCCACTGCAGCGGCTAACTGCACACAGCAGTTGCACATTAGAGTCCTGACGGTGTAGTAGATGGCAGGATCACTGGGTTAGGTAATCTCACTGAGGCCTGCTGGAATTCTCTTGCAACTGAAAGCAAATCAAGGCCTCCCTTAAAGTTCAACAGCCCCTACCGAGAGTGACTCAGAAAAAGACTGACATGGCTCTGACCTCAGTCTCATTTGAAGCAGCTTTTTGCTACAGACAAGATACGGAGATCCTTTTCCTGCCGCCACCTGCTGTGCTCACAGCTTTCTTTACGCTTAGATCAATCACACATCAGTATAGTCGCTGTGCAGTGTTTCTGTCTGACTGTGAACCCTCGTTGACGTGCTGTTTCTTTACATTTGAGGGGAGTCCCATATAGCTTTTAGAACCAAAGAACAGCCAGATATGTGGTCAGCTTTTTCCCATGGAGTGAAGTGTCAAGTAGAGGAATTCTGAATGGCTTCATAGCATGGGTCTTATATAACTACATTATTTATACTAAATGGGGTCACCCTGAGAGCAGCCTCTTAAATTACTAAATCTGGTTTTACACATACTCTACAGTTCCTGCCACATCATAGCAATATAACATCTTGTTGACACAGGAAATTGGCCCTGATGTTTTATTATTTTATGGTTTCATTACAACGGGTGAGGTATCACCACTTTTGGCCTTTTGTTTCCACCGTCATACGCTTACAATGAATCCCATTTAACTAACATCAGTTCAAACCAGCCTTAAATAATGCATGTATGTGGAAAACTTAAAATAGTATCTGATAAGTTTGCAAAGTCCAAAAGGGGACCAAAGACATTTAGAACAGTGAGAAATTTTATTCTTTGAAAAAAAAAGCCCATTCAAATACAAACAGGTCCATATTTTTTATTGAACTAAGATGAGGATGGTACCAATGATAAAATAGGACTGTTTTTGCAAAGATTAAATTCATGAGCAACCTAATCAATAAAATTAATCAAACTAATTAACTAAAACTACATAAAATATGAAGTATAAATATGAAATTACTCTTTTATAACGCATGTTAAATTCCTGAAATATCACATCTTTACAGAGGTAATTGTAACTTAAGTCTTGTCCATGACGTCAAGGTTAAACTGTTTCATCCATTCATCAAAAAAAAGAGCTAGTTTCTCAGCGCACTCAGGCTCACCTCAGCATTGTAGATGAGTACTGCTGTGAGAAGAGGGAGAGAGTGAGATACCTTCTGCCACACATGAGTATGCTCAGTATGCAGCCCTGTGGTCACCTAATGACAATTACTCTGTTTCTGTGACCTTGAGAGGCTGTAAAGTATTTGTACATGAAACTAAATTAAATGTCCAGCTGTACATTTGACCTTGAACCCACAGAACGTAGTCAACTAATCATTGATACAGAGAGGACATTTGTGCAATCTTTGACAGGAATTTTTCCGTGAAATCCTTTTGGATCAAGTTCACAAACAAGACATGATTATGAGACCCAGTGGTGCAACTACCTATTTTTTGAGAGGTATGCAGACCCAACACAGACACACACACACACAGACACACAGGCCTGGTTTTGTGTATCAATACTAACCATAAGACTTTGATTCAGACTTTTATTGTAAGTTACATATTACAGCTCAGTCAAAAACGAAAAAGTATGTATAATAACCACATCTTCTTTTCTTTTTCTAACCATCTTCCAGGGGCCAGACAGGAAGCTTTGGGGGGCCTGACTTGGCCCCCAGGCCACCAGTTGATGATCAATTGATCAATGGTGTAAAGCCTTAAAAAAAGCATAATACCCCCACTTTAAGTCATGACATCTGAACAGTTTGTACTCATGGACTACTTGTATGTAAAGGAAAGTGAAATAATTCTATTAGATCATGCCATAACTGAGGTTTAAGAATAATCTCTCAGGAAATTCTGTCTGCTTATTCTTTATTTTTTACATTGCAGTTAACAATGGGGGAGAGAGCGAGAGAGAGAGAGAGAGAGAGGGAGCGAGGGAGGAAGGAGCTGGGGGACAAAGCACCTGAAGGATCCGGCATGAAGCATGTCTCTCCTCTTTAAAACTAAAAACTATCGGGTCAATAAGTGAGGTTTATAAAAGTCCTGCAAGTCTGATTTAAGTTACCCGCAGCCAGTGAATGCGTAGAAAGGCAGCAGTAGGAGTGCCTGTCTGTCAGCAAGAATGCATCAATCAGCTTCTTTCTCGCCTCATGATTTTAACACAGAGAAGTGCATCTTAAGTAACAGTGAAAACTTGGAAATAACCGTCCACCGGTCCGAGTGAAACACAGCACAGGGGGCCCTCTGGAACATGCGCTGTGGGGGGGGGTGGGGGTGAGAAGAGAGAGGGGGTGAAGAAGAAGCCAAAGGGCGCCCTATCAGTCACTGACATGCGTGTTCTTGATCATACTATTGACATATGCACAAACTGCCGTTCGTTACAGTTAATACAGATTTAAAATAATTTCTTCCCCATTTTGGCGCCCCTTCTAGCGCAGCGCCCCTATGAGCCGCATATAGTGCATACCCCCTTTTTGCGCCACTGATGAGACCCAATGATGCTTGACCTTGTTCCTTCAAAATCTTATAAATTCACATTTGAATAAAAGTGAACATATAGGAGCAAAGTTCAAAGAAAATCGCAAAAATCAGTTTTTGAACTACCACATTCACAGGCAAGGGGTTGACACAGTGCTGATAACCATTGACCTCCAAAATCCGGCAACCACATCTCTGACTCAGAGAGGATGTATGTGCAAAGGTTGACAGAAATATTCCAAAGTTGCCGAGAGATCTTACTTTGATAATCAGATGATAAACCTCAAAACCATAATCTTGACTTTCAATCTCCAAAATGTTAACATGTTTATCCTTGTGTCATGATGGAAATTTATATAAATTTTGAAGAAATTCCCATCACTGTGACATCCTTCTCACAGGATTTACAAGCATAAGAGGACTACAAGGTGTAAATTGAATACTTTTTAAAAAATGTCTCTCAAAATATTGTTGAGATGCTGACATGGACCAAAAATAATTAGTGGTAATCATGAGGATCTATGATATACCGCTTTCACACTAAAATCTGTGGGTCAACGCTGGTTTTTTCAAAGCTGGTTAACCCGCGAGTGACTCCTTTCCCACTGCCAGCAGACCCGGGTCTACTCAGCAGCAGATGAGCTGCGTGGCTGTTTTTTTTCATGTTGATGTCATCACGTTGATGACGTCATCGGCGCGACAAATCACGACCACATAACAAAATGGAAAAAAGCATAGATGCCATGGACACGGTTTTCTGTACTTTGTACTTTTGTCCCTCTTTAAAAATGTACAAACTCGGCACTGATGATACAAAGGTGGATGGAATTTGTTGCGGAGATGGCAAAGAGTCACGTGAGTTACAGACAGAGGGGACGGGCGCGATGTTATGCCGTGACTACGTAATGCAGATGTCATCCATAACTTAGCAGCTTGACCCGGGTGTGATGTTCTCACTGAAGCCGGTCGGAGATGAGCCGATAAAAACCCATGTCGCTTGCAGGGTAAGTCGTCCTGGGTCGAAATGCCAATTAGATCCTTTCAAATTGTGGACCGGAGCCGATTGTTGGCGGATTTACACGGGTTTTTTGGCCAGTCTGAAAGGGGTAATATTGACCTTGGATTTGTGACCACTGAAATCTAAAATGACACACCTTAAAGGGGACATATTATGCAAAAACCACTTTTTTAAGGCTTTTGAACACATTTTTGGGTTTTTGGCCTTCCTCCCAGCCCACAAAATGTGATAGTAGACAACAAAGCCTGTATTTAGCGGCCTGCATAAATGTAAACTCATGGTATTTGGCGAGCTGTTGAGTCAGTGGATATACCGGTACATAACAGTATATTTTCGTTTGCATAAGCCTGACCTGATTCGTCTACCTGGATACCCCCCCACCCGCTGGAGATATTCCTGTGCAAAGTGCAGCCATATTGTTTACATTCTTAGCGAGAGACTGGCGTTCCGCATGTCTAATCTCAGATTAAGTAAACAGCCACATATATCTTCACATAGGCTACCAGCCTCGGGGACCAAAGGGCCCAGTGGATTAATTTTGTTTTTGAAGGGAATGAAGCAGCATCAGTCGGCTAAAACCTGTATGTGTGTGCCAGTCACTTCACGGCCAACTGCTTCTTCAACTTCAGTAAGTTCAACACAGGACTGGCAACTAGACTTTTCCTGAATCCGGGCTCAGTACCAACAATCTGTTGGTCAAACCTGATGATGGAAATGTGAGTATTTTAATGCTTTGTAGTATTTATTTTGCTCATTGGTACAAGCTAATGCTAACAGCAGGGGGAATGAACCAGAGGTAACTTCACATGTTTGTCAATGTTTACGTTACTTGTTGAAAGTCTGAATGGTTAACGCTAGTTACGCTGCCGGTCTATCGTGAATTGCCTGTATGTACCCTGCTCTGCTCTGGCTCATTAGCATATTAAAGCAACCGCCCCTTGCTTCAGATTGCTTATAAAAAGTGCACCCCAGGTGTGGTTCAATGACTATAAGTATTGCTAACAATGAAACAAGACAAATGACAATATTGGATTCAAATAAATTGCCTTCCTGTTTCTTTCCAACAGATTCATCAATCATGTATTTAACATTGAGCTCAGACAGGTTTGCCAACACTTCATGTTTCTGTCACATTACTACCTGCTGGTGGGAAAGGCAGAGGAAAAGACTGGAAACAACTACATGTTCAGTAGCCAGTGTGGTTTATGGCCCAGCAGGGAATAGAGCACACACGTGGTCCAGTCCAGAAGAATTATTCTCTATAAAGCATAGACCCCATAGGGGAGGATAATCATATCAACATGAAGGATTTTACCTGCTTTCTTTTACAGGCCAGCTTTACTCTGACACATGAGCACTGGCTTAATGATTTTCATAACTTTATCCTGTAACCGCCTCTATTGACAGATTGTGGGGCCTTGTTTTCTTCAGCTGCAGCATCTGGTTCATTTTACAAGACAATTGAAGGATTATTAATATGAGCTCTGTGAGCAACAAAAACCAACCCCCACCCATCTTTACTCACTAAATGTCATGGTTGCACTGTGGCTCTTTGAAGTCAAATACTTCATTATTATCTTTCTGTAACAAAGGACATGACTGTTCCACACATGGTTCTTCAGGTTTTTGATTGGTCCTGCATGCTTTTCTCATTAAAAGAGCAGGTGAGGTGGAAGGTGCTTCAGAGACACTGCTGTTATAATGTTAGTCAACTTCAAATAGCTTTTAAAAGTATGCTAATGCTGCTGCTTTTAAGTAAAAAAAAATTCCATGGATCAGGCGAGGCCTGACCTTCCTATCTTTGTCACAAGCAGCCAACAGAAGCATTTGACATCAGCTGTAAACTTGGTCTCATTTTGTTTAACATTTGTTTGGTGGATGGTCAAAAAGCATTCATTTTAACTGAAAACATGTGGATTACTCAGCAGAAGCAGAAAAGGCCTCAGTTTAAGTTTGTCTTCTCTAATATTGTAACCACTGGAAACCACCACAACAAACAGCAACTCAAGAACAACTGTTGTTGTTTTATATGATGGATGAAAACATTATATGAGAGAAATTTGAGGAAATTTCAGGACACGGGGCTTTATAGACTTCTTTTGTGTTTTTAATAGTGAAGGATTTATATGGGTGGGGCTAAGCTTGATGCCAAGAAATCCTTTAGACACGTAAGCCAATGTTAAGGAGATATTTAGCTTTCTTTGGATATGTGAGGACACTTACCCTGTGTGAGTGAGAGTTTTATTTGAAAAAAGTTCTTTGAAAAAACAGCAGACTGGCTGAATTTCAGTTTGTAGTCATTATTGGTGTTTTGTTTATAACAATTAATTCACATACTGGGCATTCAGAGTCCAAGTCACTGCACTCAGTTATGAGCAGTCTCACTATACACTGCTATATATGTCTTCATTGAAGACTTGTGTTTTGTTATATCTGTCTAGGCTCCACTTGATGAGTGATGACCTGACTCCGTTGCACCATTCATTTTTACCAGTCAGGACAGAACCCATAGACCATCGGCAACTCATGGCTCCGGAGCCGCATGTGGCTCTTTTGCCCTTCACCAGTGGCTCTCTGGACTTAGAGGACAGAAAAGCAAATAAACTCGTTCATCGTCTTGCACTAAACTCTAATTAACATATGTTATTTCTGTATGTTTTAGCACTATCTGCAAAAAATAGTGTTTTTTTTTTTTTCATTAAATGATTATTTCTTCGTTTTTACATTGTCAACTTTGCGTCATGTGCGCGCCTCCCATGACCTCTGTGTGACCTGCAGCAGCTCAGAGGGAGAGCAGGACGCATCTTTAGCTGTGAGCTTACCAGTGATGCTGTTTTAAACTTTTTATGCAGCCGATGTTTTGATGAACTCTCACTTTTAAAACATCAGCTGCTGCTATGAAGGGATTCAAACTTTTATAACAGAGGCATGTTGGCGATAAAGCTTCATAAAAGACAAGAGAAACGGGGGGAGACGATAAATTCAGCACAGCAGTTTTGTCCTCGTTTTTGCAGTGGGGGATTTTTACACAACGATATCAGGTGGATGTTTTTCTATTGCCACGTTTGCTGTGTGCGACGTGATAGCTGTCAGTCTTTCTCCCCCTCGCTCTCTCTCTCTCATTCAGTACTTACAAACTCAGGTGTGTGTTATTGTGTTATTTGTTAATCTGACATTTTTTATAAGACATCAGGATTGTCATGAAACTAAAATTTATTAAAAAAATTATTATTATTTAAGTGGAATAAGCTTTAAAAACATTGATGAAATTTTCAAAAAGCACCTCAAAGATCACAAGACTGCCTCATAGTTATTAAAATTTACTCATAAAAAGTGATCAGAATGCAGGAAAGCAATGACTTAAGTTTAAAATGTCAGGGGAAGACCCTCTGACCCCCATCCCACCTGATCATATCAAAAAAATGTTTATGATTCCCCCACTGCAAGTAAAACATGAAACTGTGGAAAACCACTGGATAACAACAATGACAAAAAAAAGTAGTAACAGTGATAACACAGGCTAATATTCATTGACTGTTACTTTTGTTTACAATCTCAATAATCAAAGTATACACACCATTGTTGTCATTTTAGCTCCAGATTACAGGTGTTGCTGTCGTCATTTTAAGGTTCAAATGTGTTTGTGGCTCCAGACAGATTTTTTGGTGAGCATGGTGGGCAAAATGGCTCCTTTGATTGGAAAAGTTGCAGAACCCTGCTATAGACAGTGTTTAGGAATGGCCAGACCCTTTCAAAAAGCATATCTGACAGGTGATTGGACGGTTGATCCGTCAATTACATTCGTTACAGGCCAATCAGATAATGTAGTAGGTGGGGGCTACTGTGCCAGTTTAAGGACAGATCATGAGCCACTTCATAGAACAGAGTCTTGACAAAACATATCGGATTTGGAGTGAAAACATCCTTTAAAGAAGTTTGTAGTGTTGTCATTTGTTTATAGTTTAATAAAAAGATATGGTCCAGATCTGATAAAACAGCTACTGGAGCTGTTAGCATCTATGCTAATCTCTAAACAAGCAGTTCGAATCCAGCCAGTGGCCAGTTTCCAGAATGTCCTCCCCTACTCTGTCTCACCCCCTTTCAGAAGCCTATCCAGTGTTTCTCTGTCCAATCAATAAAGGCACGAAATAGCCAAAAAAATCTTTAAATGTTATTATGGACTATTTTTGTAGTAAAAAATTTAAAACTTTGTTACACTTCACAATGTGACTTTTAAGCAACACTTCTGTGACTTCTGACTTGGTAACATACTTGCCAGTATTAAGATGGGTACATTGAGCAGCTGTCATACGGATTAATTGCATCAAGTGTAATATTACCAATTGGTTGGTGGTGACGGCATAAAGAAGCAAGTGGATTCATCCAACACCCCCACCCCCCTCCTCCACTCCCACCCCCAGTACTGATCATATTGGGCATTGCATTTTAAAGGCATTTTTAATTCAATTCTAGGGTAAAAACACCTCTGTTTAAACTTTTTTTGGGGGTTGAGTTAAACAATAAATCATTTGCAGCTACCTGTAATTGTGACCTTCCGTACTAGAACATAAGGATCCCCCCTCCTCACATAATGCAACATATCACCATTTTTTCATGTCCTTGGTATGTAAATTTGGCAATTTAAATATCACAGATGGATCCCAGTGTGTACAATGTATCTTTCTGTTGAGAAGATAGATGTTCCCCTGGTGTAATGAAACATAAAGCTATGATCCAGAATTTGTTCTGCAAACTCATCCAACAAAGTTCAAGTTTCAGCCATGCCTCTCCAGTACTGGTGTGTTCTGGGCAAAGTAACAGCTCTCTTTTATATCCAGGCTGTGTAATTCTCTCCTCATGCCCATTACCCTTCTTTCTTTCCCTTTCTCTTTTCTCCTCACGGCCTGTTTCCCCTTCACCCTTGCCCCTTCACACCTCTTTTCGTCTTCACCACCAAGCCCAACACCCTCCTCAATACTCCTCCTTTGCCCATAAGATGACTTTAACCACACAGAAAAGTGTCATTTAATTATCAAAAATAAGGACTGTGGGCCACAAAGATTACCTTTAGAACATATACATGGGCGTGGACGTACTTGAGGAGTTGGACACATGACTCACAGGGTCTTGAATACAACAGGGCTTTTTATTCGCTCCTGTTCAACCCTTACAACAGCTTTACAGCTTGTTCTCGTGTATCTTTGTTCTAAATCAGGCTGACTGTGCTGAAACATTTTAACTGTGATGTGCTGCTTCCATGTTCTGGTCTCTAACACAGTAACACGAGAATAGCTTCCACATGTAGCCCACAGTGGAGAGAATGGACAAGAGTTAAAGGGAGAAGAAAGGGGGAGGCAAAGAGAGGAGGTTTCAGCATAATGATTAGATGACACAACTCCAGTTCTCTCCCATTTCAATGTTCAAACAGCTCATGTGAAGGAGTTCAGATTAAACCCTAATGACCTGAGGCTTTACTGGAGGGTTATAAAATCTTTGTTGAAAAATAAGTAAGGTATGGAGCTTAAAGCAAGGTCAAAACATCTCTGCTAAGACTTAAATGCTTGATTGATTCAAAAAGCACTTTATTTCCTCTGTGCTCTTGCTGATATCATTAAACTTGTCCAAACAAAATATCTTGTCTTATCGGAGCAACAAACAATTTTCCTCCAGCTTTTTCATTTTTAGATCACTAAGGTACATAAAGGCCTCAGACTTTCAGATATCAAGAAGTCATTTTGCTAAAATCATTTAGAAACCTATTTACTGAACAAAAGACCCACATTTTATTGCTTTGCCTTTAAATTTTCTTTATAACTTTTTCTTGGACTGCAGTGAAATTACAAGTGTATGGAAATCATCCTTTGTCTACCCCTCTTATAAGGAGAAGGTCTGTTACAGACCAATTTCTAAATTGCCTAATATAGCCAATAACATTCCAGAGTTTCTTGAGACTGACTGACTCAAATTTTTTTCATTAGCCAACAATCTTTTATTTGTATATCAGTCTGGCTTAAAAAAAAAAAACTACAGCCCAACCACAGCTGTCCTAAAAGTCTGAAGTGATTTTATTGAGTCTTTGGATGATAAAGAATGCAGTGCAGCTGTTTTAGTTGACCTGTCATAGGCCTTTGGTACCATTGACCATGTTATTTGAAAGCACTGGTCTGTCTGAGCAATCTGACTGTTGGTTTGATGACTATTTATCAAACTGATCATAGTGCGTTCAGGCTTGCAGCCTTCTCTTGATATCTAAAATTCCAAAGGGCACAGCCTATGCAGCACTGTCATTTACTCTTTATAACAAAAGTATCAGTGAAAATGTTCTTAATGCGAATGATCATTTATATGCAGACAACGCTGTTATTTACTGTTCCACTACAGCACCAGGCTCTGTCTTTTACGAGAGGCCTTTAATACTGTACAAAAACTCTCTGTGGGTTAAAATTGTTTGGAATGTGACAAAACAAAACTCTTGATGTTTACTAGCCTAAAACCAGTCACTGAACCTGCCTTCTTTGATCACATGTTAGGGTGTAATGGATGAGTTTGCAACTTCTTATAAGTACCTTGAATTTTTAGTTGATGACTGTTTATTTACTTGCTATTAAGTGTTATGTTGCTGACACTTTTATGCCTTTGCTTGGTCATGGAGATGTTTTATTTAGCTTGCACCCTATCAAGGCCCGAAGTCACTGGATACAATTAATCATTTTTAAATTTTAGCATTGGGGTGCATATTGAACCTCAAGGCACTAACTTACCATTGTGCAGCAGCTGGATCTGCCTGATTCAAATTCCTGTAATTGGACAGATTGATCTTGACAAGCTCTAGTCTACAACAACTGCCCAAGGCACAAAGCAGCACAGCCCAGTCAAGGTCCTTTAGAGCAGGAAGAGGTGGGAGCTACGAGAGAGAGGAAAGCAGGAAGTGACTGCAGAGCAGAGATTAGCATAGTGCTAACAGATTCAGAAGCAGTTTATCAGATCTGGCCCCATTTCTTTATCAAATGGAGATTAAAAACCAACTTCATCAGGACTTCTTGATAGAAACTATATTTTCAATCCACTTGGACATGTTTTGGCAAGAGTTTTTTCTGCATAGCTGAGGCATTAGCACTCATTTTAATTATCTGATTGGCCATTAATGAATGTGATTGACTAAACGTTCATCCAATCACCTGTGAGATATGCTTTTGTAAGGTTCTGCCAATTCTTAAATGCTTTCTATGGGCTGTTGCTCATATGGAATAGTGAAATATATTAAATAGTAAATCTGGTGTGTCAGGTTATGCCCATTGTACTCTGTATGAACATGTTAGTTGGTCCATACAGGCCATTAAAAACTATATTGGCATCCTTAATTTCAAGAATTTGCCTCCATACTTGAATAGTTTTGTTCATGTAAAAATGCTGGAAGCTACATTCTTCACATTTGGACCTAGTCATAAAACTCGCTCTTTTAAAAGAATATTATGAATAATGATAACAAAACATAAAAAAAGTAATATGTTAGTCGTTTAAATTTACAAAAGATTTCGTTGACTAAAATGTTGTGAAATTTCAACAACTAAAACTAGACTAAAATTAAAACAATTTAGATGACTAAGTTATGACTAAAACTAAAAGATATTTTAGGCAAAAGACAAAAACTAAAACTAAATTAAAAAGTGCTGTCAAAATTCACACTGGTCTGTATCTTTATCCAATAAACAATAAGTGTTAGCCAAATGCTTACTTTGAAAAAAAGAACTGTCATTTGGCCTTTCTGGCATATCTTTTGAGTTTAAAAAACTTTGATATGGGTCTGTAGAAGTATAAATGTTCATCACAGCAAGGATGATCTGCATGACGCGTGTCACTGACTGCAGATTTACGTACATCAATTCAATTATCCTTTGATCCTGAAACATCCTGAAGTGTTTTTAACAAGTTGCACTGGCTTTACTGTGTGTACTGAGGTTCTTACTAGCTTCCTCATGTATCAAAAACAAAGGGCTTTCATATTTCCTGAAAAGATCACCAAATTATCCTGCTGGGTAGTGGTTATTTTCCTCCTTCATGCCTTAAACAGTCAATCGAAATGCTGCCTGACTACTGCAGCTACTATTTCTGTCCAGTCTACACGTTTTTCTGTTTGTGAGTCTTCTTAAGGCATCCAGACTCATCTTACAGCTTCAGTGACATTTGTGTTCCATATTAAAAATTATTAATATGGTATATATTAATATATATTAATGGTACTTTATGTCACTTTAGTCTTAAAAAAAATGCATCTCTGCTGTAATTATTGGCTAAAATGTGTTATAGTCTATTGACAACAGAGGTACATCCGCCATCCACACAACTTAATGACGTCATGTTTGTCACGTGTCTGCAAATGGTCAATAGGTTTTATAAAGCTTTTTACATTTTGGACCCTATAGTCAATGCCAAAGAATCTTTTTAAACATATACATTAATATATTTATTTTTTTTTCCAAAAGGTTTAATATCTATTGCAGGGATATTAACTGCTGACTTGATAAATATCTCTTAATGTGAACAATCCAAGTAACACTGATTAGGCAAAAAAATCTAACAAAATATTTAAAATTGAAAATAAGGTTGGCCAATTCATCTGATCATTTGCCTGTGCAGAACAGCCTGTGTGGCTCACTGTAGGTCGGGAGGTGTGGCCAATTTACTTTAAGAGCTCAAAGCAGAAATTCAGTTTGCTCCAGTTCAGTTTGTTCACTTTTCTTCAAATAACACTTTCTGTCTCAGAGAGTGAATGGCCTCACATGTCCATAGATGGTTGTGTTATATTTGGCAGTTCTTGAAAATACACCTAAAGCAACTTTCTGGCCAATACTATGTAATGTGTGTGGAGGATTGTTTTATTCTCAGCCAAGCCTAGCACACAATAAAAATTCACGCTGTTTACCAACATAAAAGGGGTCAACAGAAAAAATCAAATTGCAGTAATTGGGTCTCAGTCTGTTGTCTTTCATTCATGTTTTGTGTTCAAGGATAAAAATTTAAAATACCCTAACAGCAGTTACCCACTCACCTTCTGGTATATTCATCCTTGTGGTAACCTTTTAGCATTTTGCTGACATTTTGACAAGTGACATGACAAGCCTTGTTTTGCACTTTAAAAAATGATGGGGCTCCATCCATTTGACATGTACAGTGGTGAATTAACCAATCTGACCCTTTTTGGTTTAATGGGAAAAACAGTTAGAAACTGGAATCTGGCTGGTGAACCCTACTGGCTGATCACTCAATATATCATGAAGCTATGATAGTTACTACTTATATCTCTAACACAATATGGAAAATGAATGTGGATGTAGATACTAATTTATCAACAATCCCACTAAATGTCTATATACATATCCTTCCAGGTTTAAAAGGTGGTCTGGAGGTTTTGGTTTTTCTTTATAGTCATCATTAAAGCCACATGCTACCTCTGTTGTTGCAAATACCTGGGCCCTCCCTGGAAAACAAGAACAGCTGGGCCCCGTCCCGTAACACTGTCACTGCACCCATTTGAGGTTTGGGGGTTGGCCTCCCTGTCAATACTGAGTCTAGAGATTTGTGGGGTGGTCTTAAATCGCTAGCCCTATGGCCCACCCTTGTTCATCGCACTGGGAAATGGCACTTCCACTGAAAGTGTGTTTACATACCAGCATGAGGAGAAAACAAGAGGAGATACATCCTGTTTTGTAAGTGCAGAGATGGAACACTGAGGAAATTCAGTGCTTGATTCCCACTGAAAAAAAGTCATCCATTGAATCCAATCCATTTGGGTGGGTGGGGTTGAGTTAAAGTACCCTTGTAAAAGTTGAAAGATTACTCTGTTGTTCAAATCTAACTCCTCTGAACTGTTTACGTATACTTTATGGTTGTTATGTTACGTCAAAGTCTTGATGACTCACTGACCTAAAAGCATCATAGTAAACCTTGGAGTGTGATCACAGCCTCACAAGTTCTGTGGTCAGTAGAAAAACAGCTTGCCATGTGCCTCCTACAATGCTGTGAAACCTCCAGCATTGCTATAAAATCACTAATGAGAGAAAGGAGAGAATAACTATGGGGTGACTTAACTGTAGTAACCTTTGTTTTAGGCCTCGCTAACTCCTGTTTTTCCCTTTATTTACCCATTGTTTTAATTAAATCGAAGCACACCAATGCTAATTTCTTTTGAATAAAGAGCCTCAAACATGTAAAAGAGTCTGCCGTACACGAGAATTTTAATCAATGTATGTCTGGAGGTAGATTCAGAAGGACAAAGACACACTTGGCACATGATAATCACAAGAATTAATAGAGTTTACAAGTACCCCTTCATCCAAAGGATTACGTCCTGTCAAACAGAGCTCCGTTCAGCAGGATGGACAAGAGGAGACGATGGAACGAATTAATTCCTCTCCCACTTCTTCCTCCTTTTCACACTGCTTCCTGTTACACAAAGGACCCTCTGTGAGAGGAGATGGTGTGTGGTGGGGTGGTTGGGGTGAGGGGGGTTGTTGGGGTGTTGGTTTGGGGGCAAGTCGGGGGAACTGTGTTGGACGGCTGTGTGCTAAACAATTAATTTATCAATATCTATACTGCCCTCATAGATGCTTTATAGTAAAGCAAGCAAATTCAGAGCAAGACTGTCGAACTGATCATTTTCTTGATTTATTCCAATCTATTAGAAGTTTGCCCTTTTGCAGACGATGTAATGATTTCAAACTTTAAAGGGGAATACAGAGTTTGAGTACCACAAAAACTGCAAATTACGAAATGAGGCAGCATCATAAGCAAAGAAACTGGATGGCAGCTCAATCAATCAATCGATCAATTAATCAATCTTAGTTTGTATAGCACCAGTTCATAACAAGTGTTAAAATAAATATATAAACTTGCTGACAATTTGCATTTAAGAATGGCTTGCAAACAAATGGCTTACTGACAACTGCAAATCGGTTCTCATCATTCACTTAAAAGAGCTGTTCAAAAGACACAACTCATTCTTGAACTCCACTAAACCACCGCGGAAGTAGGTCAACAAACAAAGCCTCTGTTTAGGAGAAGAAGAAGATAAAATGGTGACAGTAGAAGGTAATAACACTGTTAAAAAAAAAACGACTCACAGCAGGCACACAAAACCGTTTAGAGTTTCTGAAGGATTTATTAGAAGACTGTAGTCAGAGGCAGGCTAAAACAACCCACTGACTTCCAGCCATTTGAGCTAAGCTAGTTAGCGGTGGGTGACCTTTGTCCGTCTCTTACTTGTTTGTGCATCAGTCAAAAGAATGGTGTCTATCTGCTTGTCATGGACTTGGGAGTGAGGAAAGACATGAAAGCAAAAATAAAAAAAAATGTTGGACTATCGCTTTCAGGCAGTCTCTGTAATCCCAAGTAATTCCTCTAATCTCTGTCGAAGAACATCATGATCTATGGAGTCAAAGGCTGCACTGAGATCTAGCAAGACAAGTACAGAGAGGAAACCATCATCTGAACCTGAGAGTTGTTATTTTACTTATAGCAGACTCTGTGCTATGGTGAGCTCTAAATCCTGACTGAAAGTCCTCAAACAGGCTGTAGTCTCGCAGAAAGTCACATAGTTGATCAGTTTTGTATGTGTTAATAGGGGTTTACTGGGACTAACTTGTTTTTCTGTCCAAGGGATACATTTTGGAACACTTTACCTGTAGAACTTAGACTGGATCCTGACTGGATTCATCGTAAACTCAAACTGAAACAGTTTTTAATGAGGACTCAGTTGTGAAGTCATGAATGATCATGTGCTTCCTGCTTTATTTGGT
This sequence comes from Cetoscarus ocellatus, assembly GCA_037902135.1. Taxonomy (NCBI): domain Eukaryota; kingdom Metazoa; phylum Chordata; class Actinopteri; order Labriformes; family Labridae; genus Cetoscarus; species Cetoscarus ocellatus. Next base: position 1,481,010 of record JBAMNC010001392.1, read on the forward strand.
ATTTTGTATTGTTGTATGCATGTGTTCTTGATTGTTCTGCCTTTAATTGTTGAGTTTGATTGTTAGTGTTCTTACAATGTTAATTGTTGTGTTTTATGTGTTTAAAGGTCCACACTGCATATGAGTTAAGGCTATAAATGATGTAAGGTGCGACAATGTTCTCTGGCTTTATACTGTCTCTATACAATTAAACCACAAATGAATAAATAAAGCCAAACCAAACATTTACATTTAACTCTGTTTTTTATAAAAAGAAAAGGTCAATACTTTAAGTCCCCTTATATGGTTGTCTAAGACTTTTGTTGAGCACCACTTTCACATTTGGAAATGGGCCATGGCGTACTTAAGTTTAGGAGAAGATGCTTCAAACATACTCTTTTGTGAAATGGTAAAATAAGCATCTTCTGATATCAAAAGAGACATGCAAACAGTTTTTTAGATAACCTCCCTATCAAAGAAATTAGCAGCTGTGTATATGTTGCAAAAAATCCTCTCCAATTTTGCCCTTTTTTGAAACTATTGAGAGCTTTTGAAGTTCTCCCTCTTTAGGCTTAAACTGAGTGGTTTTAAGTGAGTGCTAATAAGTGTGAGACTTTTCTAAACATCTGCAGAGACACTGTGGGAGTTGGCTCTCATCAGTGTTTCCTCTGTTTGGCACACTAAATGGGTTTTATGTCTAATCAGTAATAAATGATGGAACTGCTCTTGAGTAATTACTGCTCTCTGTTAAACAAAGACCTTAAAACAAATCATAGTTTACCTTGAAGCTATTTCTCATTCTGTACACTGTGCTGCGTTTCTTCGTGGCCTACCCCTCAGCTCCTGACAACATATGGTATCAATAACTAAACTGAACTACCAGCATGGGAGAGATCGACACTGTTTCACTTTAAGTCTCACTCGACTGTCCAGCTGCACCATGAAATCTCTCCAAAGATCCTCCGCTTAACTGACAGTTTTCATCTTCTGCTTGTTAAGTGTATGTAATTCCCACATGGCAGTGGAGTATTAACTTTTCTGACGTTTTTGTAAACACCTCTTACATTTGATCATGCAACACTTTGAGTTTAGACACCATCTGTTTTCAATCTGCAAATTGATGCTTACAGCTCTCTTTCTAATTTCAAGAGAAATCCAAACATCTTGCCGCACAACTGATTGAAGGTGAGGTCTGTCTTTTATTCACAAATCCAGGTGGCTGAGTGACCCCGCCTGTGTCCTTGGCCAGAGCTCCAGTTGGGACCCTGAAGTCTGTGTGGATTGTATGACTTTTTATTGGCTCCTTAAATCAATCTCGAAGAAAAAGCACATGTGGCTGCTGCACTAGCTTCTGTGTTATTCATTAAATTCTTGAGGGTGCAATAATTTGCCATGAATCCACCCAAACTATCTCACTACACTAAGGCTCTCTGGTTGTCATTTGATGCTGAAATTTCCTTTCAGCTTAAGCTGTTTTCAGCCACATTTTGGCCTCTGAACTTGTTCGGATTTTTTCTTCACCCAGCCCTCCGAACAGGCTTACCAGGAAGCACACTTTTATAACTCGTGTCTGTTATTACTTTGTTTTTATTTGATTCAATAACCACAGGTCATAAACCTGAAACACAATAAAATAGAAAACCAATTACAATATATTCTTTCAATAAATTTACCAAAATAATGACAAACAGAAGCAAGCCTGTACCATCATTCATAATCATATTAATGCTGGCTCAGAATAATTATATTGACTACATTACCCAGAATGCTTAGCATAAAGGGAGCATGCGCAGAGCGGTGCTCCACCGTCCACCGTATTTGTGGAGAAAGAGGAAGCATATAATATAACACAAGCACAATGCAACGCTATGCAACGGATTATCAATCAAATCACCGCTTAGCCCCATCACAGACTGCAACACACTGATCTCTAACCAGCCGGCGTTACACCCTTACGGCTAACATCGATAGCTTAATGCTACACAGCGTCCGCGTTGCCAAGCGCCCGCAACACACGATAGGTCATCCATGATCAACACTGGTAGTCGCGTTTAACACACACACAATGAGGCACAACATTGACTTATGAACGATTTAAACAGGTAAACAGGCTTCTGTTAAAATTAAGCATTGGCTACATACCAACGGGCTGTGTGCTCCTGACGATGGTCTGACTGGAATGATTGCCCGCCGCCTCAAGTAAACTTTCCTGACGCAGCTGCGTCGTAATTAATGCTACACCCATCCACAGACAAACAGAAATATCTGATATTTAATTGAACTTAAAGCTATGGTCTACGATTTGGAAGCTTGGTACATCTTAATAACACCATTTATTAGGCCGTTATGGCCCTATGGTCCGATCTACACAATATAAAGACCAAAAAGAATGAAAAAAATCCATTCAGTATATCCGCTGCAAAGCGGCATAATAGTTGACCAATCCGAACCGCCGTTCCCCGCGGTTCGGATTGGTCTGTGAGTCCATCCAATCCCCTGTCTCCCCTGCTCCGCACCGTCCAGCCCATGGTCCCGCCTCCTCCCCACTACCTACCTGTACCGGTGAGCAGCTAGCTGCACAGCTACAGAAGCGTCATGGAGCCGGAGGAGACCAGCACTGAAACGGATTTTAGCATAAGTTAGCCACGCATCGTTAGCATTGTAAACTGAGCTGGTGAAGACACGCCGAGAAAGGTAAATCCTGATCGGCTAACAGTGGCAACGCCAGACCGGCTTCGCCGCCGGTCCAATTGAAATGGCTACCGCTGTGTGTTACAAGGGGGATGACTGTCGTGTTTGTTACTTTCAGCTATGAGCAATCTCAAGTTGTTGTTGCTGCTGATATTTTATGCCGGCCGGCTTCGTGCTCTATCGGAGGGGGAGTGTTGTTAGGAGGCAACACGAGCTGGGGGGCAGGATCTTGGAACACGGAGGGGAGGGGTGAGTGAAGGGGGGACAGGCTGCGTTTTTCAAATCTGTCTTAACAGCCAAACTGGTTTTCAGATCGCAGACCATAGCTTTAAAGAAACAACCAATTCCCATTGTAATTAATGTAAATCAAATGTTTTAGACCCATTAAACCCCAGTAATTTTTACTTTGTGAACTAAAAGTCTGAACAGAACTTGTATTAGCTCAACAAAGCTTTTCGAGATTCTGGGTGTTTCTTTTAAGTGTAGATCCCCTTAAGACATTAAACTGGGTGATAGTGTTTTCATTGCGACAAAAGGAAACTTAATTAAGAATCTTGGAATATTTTCGCTCAGAAAACTGAAATATTTTTTATGACTGCAAAGTATCTATTTTAAGTTTAAAAATGTAATGTGTTTATAAAGAAAATGGAAACCTAAAATTTCTCAATTAATTACACAAATAAGTTTTTCCAAGATGGCACTCGCATTACCTCAATTATTCCTTGAGTTCCAAAAGCCAAATAGATCCTTAATTGTCTTAAGCAGTAAAGACCTGAGTTGTGGCAGCTTCCATAACAGAGCTCAATGAAAACACACAATATGAGCTTTGCCATGGAGACTCTGAAAGTTTTGTCAAGCAGACTGCAACATAACAACAGCACTTGAGTGCTACATGTTGCGTGGTATTGCACCCTCTCTGTCTTCTCTGTTTATATGAACACTGAAGTCACAATTTGTGGCAGTCTAAGTCTATTGCATCTTAACTATGTGTCTAAACTATGGACTATGAGCTGGTCCATAACTGAAAGCTTCATCAAAGAGGAATGTTTTAAGTCTAACCTTAAAGGTAGAGAGGGTGTCTGCCTCCTGAACTGTGGTCGGTAAATGGTTCCAGAGAAGAGGAGCCTGATAACTGAAGGCTCTGCCTCCCATACTACTTCTAGAAACTGATGGTACCACGAGCAGGCCAGCATTTTGGGAGCGTAATGTTCTAGAGGGATTGTGCTCTTTAAGATAAATTGGTGCCTGTCCTCTGAGAGCTTTATAGGTGAGAAGAAGAATCTTGAATTCTATTTTATATATTATGGGAAACCAATGCAGAGAAGCTAATACAGGAGTAATGTGGTCTCTTCTCCTAGTTCTAGTCAGTACATGTCCTGCAGCATTTTGAACCGGCTGAAGCTTTTTGCTTTGACAGCCTGAAAGAGGAGAATTACAATAATCCAGTCTAGAGGTAACAAAAGCATGGACTAGCTTTTCAGCATCACTTTGAGACAGGGTAGGCCTGATTTTAGCAATACGAAGATGAAAAAAGGCTGTTCTTGAAATTTGCTTTATGTGAGAGTTGAAGGATAAATCCTGATCAAACAGAACCCCAAGATTTCTAACGGTTGTGCTCGGTGCCAGGCTAATGAGCAGTTAGGACAGTTAAATCACTAGAAAAGGTTTCTCTAAGGTGTCGGGGGCCCAGCACAATGACCTCTGTTTTGTTTGAGTTAAGAAGAAGAAAATTTCTGGCCATCCAGGTCCTAATGTCCTTTAGACATGCTTCTAAATTAGACAACTGATTTGTCTCACCTGGCTTCATTGATACGTACACTTGAGTATCATCAGCGCAACAACGAAAATTAATGGAGTATTTCCTCATGAAATCACAGAGGGAAGTCTATATATGGAGAAGAGAATCAGACCTAGCACAGAGCCTTGAGGAACTCCGTAACTTACTTTAGTGTACACAGAAGACTTATTGTACAAACTGGTATCTATCAGATAAGTAGGACTTGAGCCAATAATCCTGAGAAACTCCTCTAATATCTGTAGGAGGACATTATGATCTATGGTGTCAAAAGCAGCGCTAAGATCTAACTAAACAAGTACTGAGAGAATTCCCTCTTCTGAAGCTGAAAGTAAATCATTAGTTACTTTAATTAGAGCAGTCTCTGTGCTGTGGTGAGCTCTAAATCCTGTATGAAAGTCCTCAAACAGGCTGATATTTTGAAGGAAGTCACATAGCTGACTGGCAACTACTTTCTCGAGGATCTTTGAAGTAAAAGCCAGGTTTGATATAGGCCTGTAATAATCAATTGTGCCTGAAGCAAGGGTAGTTTTTTTTAAGAAGAGGTTTGAATACAGCTATTTTAAAGGACTGTGACACTTCGCCTGTTGATAAAGATAAATATTGATTGTCTTCAACAAGGATGGACAAACTAAGGGAAAGACCTCCTTGAACAGCTTAGTTGGGATTGGGTCTAAAAGGCAGGTTGAGAAAAACAGTCTAAGTCAGGTCATTAATACATTTAATGGTACGGCAGGTCCAGATGAAGGCAGGAAGTTGCTAATTTTATTTCTAAAATTAGCAGCTCTATTGAGCTCTGACACAGAGTCAGAGCTTTGAGCTCTGACTCTGTGTCAGCCTGGCTAGAGTGCTGAAAAGGTACTTAGGATTGTTTTTATTTTCCTCAATTATTGAGGATTAGCAGGCAGCTCGAGCATGCCATAAGGCTGTCATATATTTATTATGACTTTCCTGCCAAAGTATGTAAGACTCCTCCCTTTTATTGGAGCGCCACATTCTTTCTAATTTACAGGATGCTTGTTTTAGTGCATGAGTTTCAGAAGTAAACTAAGAAGCTATCCTCTGACGTTTAATAGTTTTTTGTCTCAGTGGGGCAATTAAGTCCAAAGTGGATCTTAATAGACTCACAGAACTATCAACAAGCTATAATTAACATGACAGTTATCAATTGGCCAATGCGCTAAGGTTAAGGCAGCAGGAATGGCCTCTTCAAATTTAGCGACAGCACCATTGGACAGATTTCTACTCTTCACTGTTTTATTACAAAATGCAAAATCCTCAAAGATGTTAAAGTTACTAAGAAGTGGTCAGATAACAAAGGATTTTTGGGAAAGACTTTTAGTTCATTGATATCAAGGCTATACGCTAGAGCAAGCTTAAGAGTGTGGTTAAAACAATGGGTAGCTTCACAAACAGCCTGAATAAAAAGTCTACAAGGGACATAAGAGCTGGGCGAAGGTTTTCACTGTCTTTGTCAACATGGAAAAGTGCTGAGTTTTCAGTCATTTTTAGAGGGCTTGATTATGTTTGATGATGCTCATCACAGGAAATGTAGATTCTTGTCTGACTGATGCTTGGAAATTACAACATAAACTTTTGGAGCCATAACTTATGTTTATAATGCCTCATTAATCAACATGTCATAGGCTGAAAACATGTTAAGTTAAACTTTAACTCTGTATCTGAGTGTTTTCACATATATCCAAAATGGGATCGATGCACTCAGGCTTTCTGAGTATCTTTAGCATCCATTCAATTGTTGTTGCCTCTCGTTTAATTTTAAAGTGACACCTGAGCTAGTCGGAAAACTTTTTCATGAAAGACGGTGCAACGGTAAAGTAATTAATTGGCCAAATGGAAGTCATATTAGTTTAATTATTTCATTCATTTATGGGAAAATGTATGTGCTTAACTATTTTTAAAAATCTTTTACTGTCAAACCAGGCATTGTAATATGACTTCTCTGGGTTATATGTGAACAACAAGCATTACAACATTATCTAATGTCCTAAGGGACTCTTCATTGAAGATTTCAATCTGAATTTTTACTAATGATTTTCTGAAATGTAATGTCTTGATCTTCCTGAGGCCAGAGGAAGAGGTGAGGTTCATGTTCTTCGCTCCTTGAATGCGTGTAGTCTTAGCGATATAATACCAGTTGCTGTAACAACATGACTTTGTCTTTGTCATAAATCTGATGTTACCGTTCCAAATATTTTAATAACAACAGCTGAGGATCTACACAGCCCTTGGTTAACAATATCAAATAATAAAAACAAAAGATTGCTACTTTTCCTGCAGAATTTAAGTATTTTACTGCTTACTTCCCTCTAATTGCTTTTGTCAGTCTGTGCTTCTTACCACTCATTCGCATTGACTGTGAGGTCATGTACATACCTTCTACATTACATTTATACATATCTATCTATATATATATATATATATATATATATATATATATATATATATATATATATGTATATATGTATATATATATATATGTATATATATATATATATATATATATATATATATATATATATATAGATATTTATATATTTATATATATATACATCACTGCCCCTAAAACTATAACAGAAAGTAACAGCTGATAATGAACCTGATACTGTTAATAATTAGGTATGTACATAACAAACCAATGTTTGTGAAACACTCACCAATCTTTCAATGACAGAGCATTTCTTGTGGGCCTGATCTACTAAAGGTTTGCGTGTATAAAAACACGTGAAAACTTGATAGCATGCACAAAGCTGATCTACTAACAGGGTGCAACGAGGATTGCATCCGTCAAATAAGCAAAATAGCATGCGCAATCCATTTAGCATGTTTGCCTTCATGAATATGCAGAATACATGCAGATGATCAGAACGTGCAAAATACTGGGAGGTGGAGATGCAAATGTAATCATTTAGCACCGGCAGTGTGATTTATCAAACCCGCAACTGACCGCACGCATTGTTTTTGCGCCTAAATTTAGCTCGTTTGAAAGGCAGGTGCAACAAAAGCACAGCGTTACACACAGAGGGCTGCGGTCATTGCGCTGAGAAACAGGGGTCCCATTAACCTAATATTTTTTGATGAATGAAGATGCAGAAAGATTTGGAGGCTGTCTGTCATTATGATGGACTGGAAAAGAGGGATGATCCAGTGTGCCATGCAGACACACGCGTAAAGTAAACCCTCTCTGTTTTGCACTCTACATCGCAGAGGAGGTCATTTAACCTATGTTAAAAAAAACCCTTCGTAGCCATAATCACTCTGTTTTCACTCAGAGCTGACTGCATCACACTTTCCACGCACTGACAGCAAGTTTAGGAGCTGTCAGTGCGTGGAGAGTGTGACGCAGTCAGTGCGTAAAAGGCAAGGGTACCAGCGCAGTCTGTGTGTGCGTAATTGTAAGACTGCTCTTCACATGAGAGGTTATTGATGAAGCTGTGTAACTATGTGAATTCTGTCATTTAGATTATGTTAAATTGTAATCAGAAAAGGAAAATTAAAAATGACTGATAAAAAGATGGCAGGAGGGAAAAGTGATGACATTGACAATCAAAATGACAGACAGCAAAAAAAGGTTACTGCAAGTGTGTTTATTTGCGTCCAACTCCATGGCTTGTAGTTTGCACACACAATTTAGCACTTGTTATTTTGGATCTTAGTAGATCAGGCCCTATTTATTTAACTGTAATTTTAGAGCACCTTCAGACATTTCTCAAACTCTCCCCTATAGCTGACGAGGGGTTATTTTTGAATAGATGACTAAAATGGTACATAATGGTTTGCATGGTACATAAATGAGTGCTGAATCACACAGGGTGATGTGTCAAACTATTTATGTTAACTTTTTTTCTTTTACCAGAAGACAACTGAGTGCAATTGCAAATTTCCTGTAAGTGATGTCTCAAATGAAGGCACTCATTTCCCCAAGCAGCTTTAAATCCTCACAGTGCGCTAGTGCGGTCTGTGAATACAACCCTGAAACCTCAGAGAGAAATGTGCTGGCTTTGACAATATATTGTCGTTACATCTAGGTCTCCATGGCTCCCTCTTGTTTATCTTCACACAGCTCTATCAGTATGGAATTTATAACATTTAGAGAAACCCACTGTTATTGCTACAAATGGCCATACATCAGGGTTTGGATCTTACCAGTCATTTTCACCACAGCTAGGCTCCTGCCAACACCTCCTCCAAATTTAGAGCAACATGTATGATTATTTAATAGGCATGCTGACTCTCTTGGGCTTCACTGAGTTTTAGTGAGTGTAGTTTAGAATTTAGTTGAATAGATTTGAATCTGCTTAACATAACCATTTCTTCCCAAAGAGGAGAGACAACTTGACTTAATTGCTTTTATTGTACAGTTATGATGTTAAAGCTAGGATCGGTAATATTGGAAAACTAGCATGAATTTGAATGTAGCATCTCCTCAGGACTCCGCCTAGCCCCTTCACCCCCTCCCTGGAGCTCCTCCAAAACCACGCCCCCCCGCTCACATGCATGTGCACCGCTGATTCGCGACCATATGACTGATTCAACTCAAAACCGGTCCTCAGCACAATGTTTTAGTTTTGCACTACACCAAGTCATGTCACATTAAGCGGTAAGAAAACACTAAAAACATTATCAGAGTAAAGTTAAAAAAACAAACAAACAAACATGGCAAGTTAGTTAGTTCTCAAAACCCGATGTCGACTCTAGTTTTTGCCCTGGCTTTGTCGAAATTCTCTTTTGTTTCGCCTTCTCTGCCTCCATCTTTCTTCTCTTTCTCTGTTTAGCAGGAGGAGCGGTAATCGGGATTTAGGTAGTTTCTCTGCCATTCTGCACATAGCTGTCAAGTCTCCCGTTTTGGCCGGGACAACATTCCTCTGCCTCTCCAAACTGAGCTCTGTCACTAGCCGAATGGGGTGGTAATGCACCAAAATGATGGATGCCAACCGCCGTAAAACCAAAGAAGAAGAAAAAGCCTCACAACAACTGCCACCTGCAGTGGCTTGGGTATCCAGAGCGGGAACAAACCAGGAAAAACAAAGGGCTCTAATTTCATGGCGCAACTCAGGGTGGCACAGCCTGGTGCACCCCGCGCAGTGGTAATTCTGACCGGCGCACCGCCGTGCACAGCCAATTTGGCAATTTGGTAGACTGGCTGTGCCGAGATGGGTGTGAAAGCGCACCAGGGGGAGGTGTCGAAAGATTCAGCTTGGCGCAGTGACAATTTTCTGCCAAAAAAACGTGCGGAAGGTGCGCTGAAAGCTCGCCAGCTCCAACCTGGTCTATTCTCGGCGCAGGCGAGGCGCTCCCCGTGCAGTGGTAATTTGGCTGACAGGCGCACAGTGCGCACACGTCACCAAAACCTCACAGGCAGGTATCCAGAGTGTCAAGCACATTTCAACGCAATAAACAATCACAACAACCACTATTTAATGTAACCGTCTGAACCAGCATATACATTTGTATCTATATTAATTGTCCCGTCGCATCTGATGTCAGATCAGAGACGTTTGTCATAACTAACGAGTTCATATCTCTCAGCCAACCACAAACAGTCACATCATCCGATACGGAGTATCCAGCTTCTCTCATCTCATGAAATTCAAAAGAAAAGAAAAAAGAGAGAGACGCTCGCTGAATAAATGCAAGGTCACTCGGTGTCTTAAGGATTTACCTGTGATTGCCCATATTTCTCTGTTTTAATCTTTAGTCGTAACGTGATCTAAAAAGATGGAGTACATTATTGTAAGGAGGATGAGGAGGAGATATCGGGGGGAATATTTCACCAGATCTGCAATTTGGTGATGACAGACCAGGAATGCAGGTGGATCACAAGCATGATGAATGGATTAGCCTCCTGCTGTGTTTAAATGTAATTATCACTTAATTTTGTACTCCTACTTATGAGACAGGAACAAATTACATCTGTCCCACGAGATGGTCCACACGGTGACGTGCATCGTGGCCTCTAATGCGCGGCTCGGTGGCCCCTGCGCTCTCCCATTTGCTGCAAAAGTGACAGTGGCTCTGACCTTCTTCGCCACCGAGGTGAAATTGTCACTGTGCCTCACCTGCGGCGCATTTAAAGGCGAGGAGAGGCGTTCATTTGATTGGTGAAGATCACACTCGGCTGTGTTAAACCCACTCACGCCTCCTCTCCTCCCTCTCTGCTACTTGCGCCGGTAGGAGGGACGGAGGCGTGGGTGGCGCCTCCCTGCGCCAGACTGTGCCATGCATGAAACTTGCAAAATGCCCTGGACACACCCCGTTGGCACAGCGCTGGGCAGGTGCGCCCCGCCTGCGCCTGGTCTATGAAATTAGAGCTCAAAGTGTTTATTTTAGATTTGTTGTACACCTGAACATGTAAGGGATACTGGAGATTGGTTGGGATTGTGGGACGGCTCGCAGCGGGCTTCCCTTATTTCAAAGCCAAAACTTGACAGGTAAGCATTCTTAAGCGCATTTGGATCTCTCAGCTCGGCTACACGCATTGAATCAGGGTCAGTGCACGCTGGCAAAATGTACACGCAGAAGGTGGGCAGAACTGCAGTATGGGATTTAACTGGTTTAATAAATTCTGTCTGAATCGCTGTGATTGGTTGGTGTTGTCCCTTTTTTACTCCTGCTGTAGACAGCGGCTATTTTTCGCTCTCTTTAAGGAACACATTACGCATTGATTGCCATCGGGACATAACAATCATTTTAACCAGTATAACAAAAATTGTATCTTAATCAAATTACCAACCCTAGCTTTAACCATGTTTGGCAACAAAGAAAATGAAAAAACAAACGAACAAAAAAAAAAAAGTTCGATGACTCAGAGATACCTCAGAGTTATGATTTTGATTTTGATGGACTCTTGTCCCACGAAGTACTAAACATTGGTTGTGAAGTCATTTTTAACATTAAATTGATGCAATGTTTAATGCAACATTTGATGGAGAATAACAGAACAAAAACAGAGTCAGTTATTATTTTGTCAGAGCAAAGTTTGTTGTTAGAACTTTCCAGAAGATTTAGAGTTTGCACAATGGAACCATATGACAGAAAGAACTACATGATGCAAAATGAAAATGATCTCGACTGAATTTTACATTTCGCAGTTTCTTTGGGCTTTCTGGGGCCCAGAGTCTAACAAGAATGAGGTTAAGAATTAGTCATGTAACTTATTACAATAACAAAATACTTGTGGTGGAAAGGCCCATCCAAATTAAATGTTATCCAGTAAAGTAAGTCAAGTATATTTATGCAAAAACTGGCAACATTATCTATCTGTCAGCTGCAAAGCTAAATTTTTAGCCAGTCCAAAAGGTGCATGATAGCCAGAAGGCTAGCACTCATACTACTTATCAAATGTGCATGTAATGTTTTTGAATAACTGACATGGAGGGCCCATTTACTGAGCCTTTCTGTTGTCCTTCTAAGTCTGTGTGCAAGTCTGGTCCCAACAATGTTTGCCACTACAAGAGAGACATGAAAAGTAAAAATGGAAACTGAAGTACCAAAAGTTGATTTGATTAATCAATACTGACTATTGCAACTTCAACTGTTGAGTCTGAAATATTTTTAGGATGTTATAAAACAGCCAGTTGCAAGCAGTTGCAAGTGAAACCATGGTTTGCAAATAATCGGTCCAAACTGTATTTTAGATTAGAAGCCATTACATGTTTAGGGCAGATTTTCTGTAATAAAAACATATTATAAAAAGAAGAAGGCCAGAAAATGAAGCCATGATGTTATATTACATCCATCTATCTATCCATCCATTTTTCTCTGTGAGGATAAATTTTGTATTGTGAGGAAACACTCGAGTACCCAGAGAGGGCCCACTGCACAAGGAGAACATGCAAGCACCACATAGAAAGGGCCATTCAGTCTGGAACCTTTCACGTCAAGGCAAAAGTGTTTACCAATGTACAAACTACTGTATCGCCTGACGCAATATTTTCAACAATTTTTTTTACTATTGAGGCAAACTTTGGTAGGCATGAATACTTTTCAAATTTTCTTTGTTGACAAGAAAATGCTGGAAAGAACAGCTTTCACTTTTAACCGTTGTTGAAGTTCCTCTTTGTCACTAAATTCCCATAAAACACAGACATCACATCAATAGCTGTAGTCATACAGTGCTTCTACTTTTGACTCATACTTTCTCTTTTCCTCTCGCTGATTCCAGTAAATGATGGAGACGTTGGAGCCTGTACTTCAGTTAGGCTTTTTACGACAGTAGCATGGTGAACGCCTGTTGTTACCCACTGTGTTGTGGCTCCAAGGTGTTCATTAGCTCACCTCAAACACAGGTCAAATAAATCCAGCTGCAACCTCCAGTTGTGCCACACTTTGTTTTGAGTCCATGCATTTGATTTTGTAAGCCATGATTTATATACACATGCAACTAAGTAGCTGAGAAAGTAATCAGAAAATGATTGCTTAAAGTATTGGTGATATGGTGTTATATATTTTAAGTCATCCTCATGTGTCAACAAAAGTCTTTGCCTTTTATAGAAAATAAGTCTTATCACGCGTGTTTTGTCTTTGATTCATACTGGTACAGTGAATACATTTAACAATTCCATCATAATCCACCAAAAGGTGAACTATTACTCAATATGACATAAAATTTTGTACGCTGTCATAACTGGTGTAATTGCTCAAGTTGTGTTAGAGCAGAGCCTCTCCCACAGTCTGCTGCAGCTGTGGCTAACTGAGAGCCATACGCCCACGTGCCCCCTGGTGAGAGCTTGGCAGCTTTGTGCAGGCAAACCATCAGATGGAGACAGGACAAGAAAGTTACATAGAGAAAAGTAGAAACAAATGTCTGCTTGTGACACAGCACTATATAATTGCTCCAACATTGTGGTGTAAAGCAATCCATGTGTGTTTTTTGCATGTATGTATACAGAGGTTTTATATGATGTGTCAGCATGACTGGAGAATGGATGGGAGCTCATATAAAAGCCACTGTTAGAGCTTCTAAAGTAAATTTAGCCTGAATCTTCTTCATCTATGCTCTGTCAATAAAAACAGATTTCATTTGTAGTCTGACTGTTTATGGCTGGACCAAACATGCTAAGAGAGCTCTGAAATGATCTAAAGTGACAGCCAAAAGGTAAATCAAATCTCTGGTGCTGGTGTCGAATGATGTACCATAGTTTATTGAAGAAAGCTGTGTTCATATCTCCACAGTTCTTTGCATTTTCTGTAGCCGTAGTCAGAGAGATAGCATATACTTATCTTATTGGTTCTGTAAGAAAAGTCTAACATTTTCTAAAATACACTTAACAAAATACACTATCTTTGAGTCGTTAAAGAAATAAATTGTATATGAATGGCTGTTTTGCAGCTTTTATTTTTTTAAGGCAAAATGGGGGTTGGAATGAAAAAGTAGAATTCATGTGTGGTTATTAAAAGGGCAAATAATTATTGATTTCTGTGTTTACACACCAGTACCTGTTGAGGAAATTAGTATTTACATGCTTGAATGTCTTTGAAGTTCTTGCCTTTGCCCTTGTAGTGACTTTGATGCACAATTGTGAATCATTGAAAAAGAAAAAAAAAAAATTCTTGTTTTCATTTACTAAGTTCCCCTGATCCAGCTGTACTCTGTCTCAGATGCACTGTTGGAGGTCCTGTCTCATTAAGGGCCCCTTCTCTATGAGGTTCCCAGTCCGCTCTGATTGGTTTACTGGTCTGCTCTGTAGTATTTGGTTAGCATCTTTGCATTCATTTTATGGTCTCATCTCTGCACTGGGCCTGCCAGACTTAACAAATGGGCTTAAACTGCCATTGAAACAATGAAACAATGGAACAATGGATACAACACTGGTAGGTCTGCTTGGGGGTGGGAGTGCAGATAGAACAAGCCATTTCAGAAAAACGGGGGAGAGGGAGAAGTCCAGCTTTTTGTCATGTGCATAGAAGTATTCTCAAGAGGATGAGACATGTCAACCACACTTCAGGCCATGTAAAACTCAAACAGCATAAAAGGGGCTCTTAAAAGTCAAGCTTCCATATCAATTCATTACTGAATGTTTGCAAAAACTTAAACTACTTTTCATTTTCGTGTTATATCCATCCATCCGTCCAGGGTACACCCTGGACCGGTCACCAGCTTATCGCAGGTTCACATAGAGAGACAGGCAACCATTCATGCTCACGCTCATACCAAAGGGCAATACAGAGTCAACAATCAACCTCATGAGCATGTTTTTGGTCTGTGGATGAAAGCTGAAGTGCCCAAAGAGAAGCCACGCATACACAGGGAGAACTTGAAAACACCACACTGAAAGGTCCTGACCAATACAGAGAGTGTATTGCTGTGAGCCACGTTCACAACCTGCTGCACTACCATGCCGCCCACTGCCAAAATAACTACTGGAAAATTTGAGAATTAAATTTGAAGCTGTGGCATTATAATATATGAAAATGATGGTAAAGCCCTGGAGATAATGTATGTTACAGAATCTTTCAGTCTGACTGATATGTATGAGTCCCAGATAAATATGAAATAACAAAAGACTGATGAAATAACAAAATCAAATATAAAGCACCATCACAAAATGTCATAAAATAGTCAAGGCAGACTTTAGTGTTATATTTGTCGAGTAACACTTTTATGGTTTGTGATCTTAATCTACCCAAGTAAAAAGAAGTGTTTGAGCCTCTGGGGGATTTGAACCTCTGGAAATTATTCTTAATAATTCTTAAAGAAAACAGATGGCTGACATGTTCAAACACCCAAGCCCGGCTTCTACCTCTCTGCTCTCTCTGATGTTCTGGCCATCATTCACCCATTGCTCACAGATGGCACACAGAGCAGTCCAGAGAAGCCAAGCAGCAACTGGGGCCACCATGTGTGGAGCCACCTCTAATCGAGGTCTGATGACAGAAGAAATCCATGACACAAAACCAAATAAAACAAACTCTTTAGGTTTCCTCCCTGATCTGACATGAAGGGGATTTACAGTGACATGGCAGCTGTGGGCCATCAGAGCCGCTCCGCTCACGTATGTAACCATGCAATACGTTTGCTTACTCATTCCACCCAGGACTTTTAAAGCCCCAGACTCTCACTTCACTGTTTCACCGATGCCTTATTAGCAGGAGTGTCATCTACAGCAATGTTTCTGGCCTAATCACATGTTGTACCGGTGCAGATAATGATGAACACATGTTTGGCGGTGGCTAATGTGAACCTGGCTAACATGGGAAAACCCATGCTTGTTCAGCTTTGACCTCTTCCTGTCCAGCCTTACGGAAAGGTTTATATAAGAGGCTCCCAAAGGTCACAGTCACTTTTCTGATGCTATGCGCCATTCTGCTCTTTGTGCCTCAGACGGGCGGGACGTGGAGAGCTGCTATATGTTAAAGGGAATAGTAACACCCGTCCACGAGCTGGGAGCCGAGCCTGCAGAGAGCCAGCTGTGAATGTGCTCATGGCCCTGAGACTTGGCTCTGACACAGGAGACACGTGAGGGGGACTCTGGGAGGACTCCTCTCTCCTCTGTGGCTCAAGACATTCAATATATATTTATACAGGCCAGTACATTCTGTACTCCCAAATGTGCACGTATACAGATGCAGCTTAGGTTTTGCAGTAGTAAGAAAAATGTAAAAACAGACACATGTGCCTACAAATGTGATGTTGCATAAACTAGCTCAGCTGCTTTGCCAGCACCGGAAAAACAGTATTAAAGGAGATGCCAGTGCTAATCTGCAGAACTGCTGGGTTTGAAACAGGGACTCAGGGTAATTTACTTTTACTTTCCTCAGTTTGGTTTCTCATCACTAAGCACACAAATTTGCCCCTCAGGGATTCACAGTTGAGTCTTGCCAAAATAGCATCCCATCTATGATGTAAAGCCTCACTTTAGTGTGCTGAATGCTGTCTGTGAGGCCTCAGTCTGTTTGTTGTAGCATTACTACGTTTGCAAACTACAAAATGCAGTCATTCAGATCTGTTTTCCATCAGACCCTTTAGTCTCAGTAGGTATTTGCACATCCAGCTGTTTTATGGGCATTTTAATTTATACATAAAAACACAAATACTAGAGAAAATAAAAGATAAAGAATGTAAAATCTGCAAAAGATTTTCTTTACTTGGCTTAGGTACTCAAAAGCAACGACTTACTGAAAGTGATCTAAACTACCAAGTGTTTTGGATCAGTGCTGGCAATATGTTGCCCGACCTTTCTCAAATGCAAAAACCAAACCAGAAGTAAAATTTTCCCAACATGTTTGTTTCAATTTCCATCAACTCCAAGCTCTGGATGTAATCCTTTATTTTTAATTACAAGATCACTCCTCTTGTTTTGTTTTATTGGCATATATTTCTTGAGCTCAGCAAACCCAAATCTTTAAATTTTCAGTACAAAATTAAGAAAAAGGATGAAGCTTTTGCTATTATTTTGTGGATCATGCCAAAATGTGGTTCAAATTGAATAACGGATGAACATTTTGTTCGGGACCTTTCCTGGCCAATTAAGCAGAAATGAAGCTTTCCAGACAGCAAATCAACCTTTGTCTCATGGTTCAAGAAGATTATTTCATGGCCAGATCTTATTTTGCACCCATGTGGTCTGACAATCAGTGATGTCAGCTGTTTGGTTAAAGTGATTACAAAACCAAAAAAGAGTTGAAAGTAGAAGTGTGTCTAAGGCTACATAACAAACAGTTACAACATGCTGGCTTGAAGTCATATTAGTCATGGCCCTAATCATGCCCAATTGAATTCTTGAAATGATCAAACTGGTTATGTTTGAGAAAAATATACCCCAGTGCCCTATATGCCCATGAACACATGAAGTAGTCAGACCAAAACCATTTTTTAGTCAAGGTTAAAAGACACTTGAGGAACTGCTGTTTTATTGCCCCTCTGCAATGGCTTCATTTTTTCAATGGAGGGTACTACTTTCTTTCCAATGATCCAGCTCTATTCTGGATCAGTGGTATCCAGGTTGTTAAAGCTCCTGGGCCCAGTCCTCTCTAATTGGTTGACAGGTTTACTCTGTGGTGATAGGTCAGTTCAATGCTGCATGTTGCCATATTGTCAATAACTTTGCCTTCATTTTACCATCTTTGCTCTGCACTGAGAACGCTACCCGAAGCCAGTGGGCTTAAACTAATGATCAAGCAATGGAAGGAAGTCACAGTGCACAGTGACAGATCTATTTAGAGGGGGCAAGCAGAATGTCCATTTCAAACAGTTAGTGGTGCTGTAAACAGGGAAAAGGAGAAGACCTGATGCTTTGTGGATAGCTGTACTTTATCGCATTCCATCCATCATCTACACTGCTTACCCCTTTCGGGGTCACAAGGTGCTTGGAGCCTATCCCAGCTGACATTGGGCAAAAGGGTTCACTCTGAGCCATTGCAAGGCCACAGAGAGAGAGACAACCATACATACACTCATCCACACCTAAGGGCAATTTGGAGTCACCAGTTTCCTTAATGAGCATGTTTTTGGTCAGTGGGAGGAAGCCAGAGTGCCCAGAGAGAACCCATTCATGCACAGGAAGAACATGCAAAGTCCATACAGCAAGATCCCGACTGACACGGTATACAAGTATTTTATGTGCTGTGAGGCACGTAAAATACCTGCTGTGCTATTAAGCCCATTACCTTCCTTTTGTTGGTAAAAAGCTTTCAGAGGAACTGCAGGTACCTACCCAAGTTGTGTTACAACTAGTTGTTGATAAAAATAGAAAATATATTTTGGATAGAGGTTGCATGGACATGTTGCTGTTTCATTCTTTTATGACTATTCAGATATTAAAAAATCATGACCAACTCCTATCTATATCTATCTATCTATCTATCTATCTATCTATCTATCTATCTATCTATCTATCTATCTATCTAGTATTATAGTATGTATCTCCTTTCATGCAGCTGCTAATTACAGCAATTACGTAAGATTTCATCACTCACGTTTCATCATCACTTGGGAGTATTTTATGCTGAGCTATATTCTCACATTGACTACAGGCCAAGTTTTTTCTCCAAACCCTGAAGCTGATCTGCAGTTCTCATATATCCTGCCAAGCTCTCTGTAATGCAGTTAAGTTGACTATCTAAATATTTAGAGTGTTGTAATTTGATATGTGCCTAAGGATTTGAAACTCTTGTTAGGTTAAAGAATTACTTATTACTGATATAAAGAGCTTCTTTTAAGCATTTAGCATTTACATATCTACCTGGCACTGCTTCTGCAAACCTGTAATTTTCTTTTTTTCTAACTTCTCTGCTGAGCGGATCTGAATGGGAATATTGTAACACAAAAGTAATTCGTCAAACATATGTTTGCCAGATTTCTGTGTTCACACCAATGACTGGGAAGGAAGGAAGCGCCTGCTTTTATGCAGCAATTTTGCCGTTAAGACTTAAATTGCTACAATTGCCTTTGAAATGGTGAGAGTATCTCACAGATGCTGCCGTCCTGCAGTAGGTAATGGTTGAAACCCAGTCTGTCTTCAGGAGTCACTGTGCCCTCACACAGGGGCCATGTATGTTTAGAATTTCTGCCTGTGTACTGTCTTATGTAATAGTTCCTAAGATCTCCAGAGGTTTGGAGGTTTTGAGGCAAGAAGTAAAGGGAATGTACCCTGGGCATGCTGGGACTATAGGATATACAACAGGGGCCCCCCACGTAACCTCTGCGGGGTCTGAGGGATTGACAGACAGGACTAAGGAAGGAAAAAGAGAGAGACGGAAAGAGAAAAAGCTGTTTGGGTTTTCCCAGCTGCAATAACTCCAGTGATGGAGTGGTCCAGGACAGCATCTGCAGCCTTTTTCTGCACTCTCTGCCCTGCCATCTTTCAAAGAATGGCATGACGGCTGAAAAAACGTTTAGAAGGGACCACACAGGCCCTCTTTTGCTTGTGACTGGTCGCAAATCCATGTCCTATCTCTCCCAGAGCTGCTCCTTTGTCCCTGCTCTGCTGCAGTATCAGAAAAGACTGAGAGAAAAGAGCTCACACAATTTACAGTGACTCTGCAAGTAATCGTGGGAGGGTGGGGATACGCTGACTTGGTTACAGATGTTGGAAATGTTCAAATAGGACAAGAGAGGGAAAAAAATGAACGTACAGAACAAATACTGAAAAGAAAAAGGAATAGTAATAAATAAAATAAGCAGTGGAGGATTGGAGGAGTACAAGGAGTACAAGTTGTGGACAGACCCTCTGTATACATCATTTTTATGACCGTTTACATTTAACAGCCCTGCATCAAACACATGTTTAAGCCAACAGAGCTGCAGAGTGAGTATAGATCACTTTTAGGACAAATGTGTGTGGCAATAGAGGTGAGTGTTCAGGCCATTGTACCAAGTTAGTCTCTCACACCAGAACATCATACTTGAAAACATATTTATTTTTGAATTGGAGGAACTGAAGTCTGAAAAGCAGGGTCGGGAACTGGAAGTCCAGAGGCCATCAAGTGTAAAGGAATTTTACCTGAATAACAACACACCCACCACTGCAAAGGACTAAATGTATTGAATCATCAAAAAAAAAGACATTATTTTGAAACTCTGACAGGTGCATGGCTCCTGCTTTAGAGGGACAAAAAGACCACATTGAGGTATCCTAAGGTTTTTGTGATGAGACATATTTTTTTAGTCCTTTCCACTTAAGAGACTGCAAGAACAGTACAATGGATAAGAAAGACTTTTATTTTACAGTCAAATCCACTGAAGAAAGTGTGATAAATTTTCATTTCAAGTCCTCTTTATGGTCACAAATGTGCTAAAACAGCCTGTTCTGATCAAGGATGAGACAGAGGGGTTTAAATGCAAGCCAAAGTCCAATATCGAAGTGGATATTTTGTAATCTTTAAAATCTTGTTCTTGGGACATCTGGGATCAGAGTAAACTTGTGAGGTAGGAGTGAAATATGTTATCTATAGGGTTATTTTGCTGAAGCTTTTATTTTGAAAATGTATTCCAAACAAGAGACTGAGAGGAGCATTCTTCATAATAAGGGTTTGAAGAAAGCCACCAAGTTAAAGAAAAAAAAAAGAAGAAGAAGAAGAAGAAGTAAGGGTTTTATCTTGACAATGCAGCCCTCTAGAAGATTATGACCTCTGCCAAGGAGGTCAAGAAAGGTCACAACAATTGCAAACTCCACAACACAGCTGCATAAAGCCACAACATGGCGGCATTATGCTGCAACACTGCAGCATTAAGCTGCAAATGATGTGAAACTTCACAACAAATGCAAACACCACAACACATCTGCATTAAGCTGCAACACAGCGACATTAAGCCACTTCTTTTTAGTGTCTTGCCTCAGTCCCGAGTCTCCATTTTTCGCTTCTGTTGTGTATTGCAGCTTAATGCCACCATGTTGTGGCTCTATGCAGAAGTGTTGTGGTGTTTGCAATTGTTATGACCTTTCCTGGCCACTGTAGGAAGCAGATCCAGAATTTCTTAAAGGTTTTGTTAATGTTGGAAGATAGGGCAGTTTCCACATTTTACTCAAAACTGAGCTCAGAATGTCCTAAGTGCCTTGGCAGAGGTGCGTGTTCTCTAAACACTTTTAGTTAAGATAAATTAAGACATAAGTTAAGAAATTTCAAGGCTTTTGATTTGGATTTTCCAGTTTTTATGAGGGATTTAAAGAAAAATAATAACGTAAAAACAAGCCTTTTACATGAAAACTTGAAAATTATATTAAAACTGAAATAAAATTTGTAACTGGCTGGAAATATCTGTAAAAACTGATAAATGCTCTTTCAACTGCATTCAAAAGCATCCTCTCTTTATTTGCTTCTTTGTTTTGGACATTACATTTAAAATAAACACGTGCATATAGTCTAAGATCATTAATCACATAATGATTTCTAATGAATACTGTTTGTTTTGAGAGATTACAATTATCTAAAAAAAAATCTTATGAATGTAATTCCTAAATTTACAATAATATGGCTCTCTAAGTTGGTTAAATTAAACATCTGCATTCATAGGACAGGAACCAGGGGTGGGATGCAAAAATTCATTTTTAGACATCCCTCATTGCTTCCTCTAAGAATGAATGTATAGCTGATCCACTATGTTATGTAAGTTAAAATTTCTTCATTTTTAGTGCTTGTACTACTTACACCCTGGTTTTGATGATGTCTGGTGCACATACATTCAGTATTTCTTCTGTTGATCATGTGCAGGCCAATTGTCTGGAGGGTTGCTGCATCATTCATTCTCCCAGGGGGAGAGGAGGGAGTTTTTCATGATAATGTGGCAAAGGGGAGCCAGTATAGAGCTGCATGGTGATGAGGGGAGGGGGGAGTGGTCTCCACCATGCAAAGCTTCAATAAAAGGCACTTGTCTGGACCACTAAGGAGCCCAAACTTTCCAGTAGCACCACCGGCGGCTGCTGCACAAAGACAGGCGCAGAGAGGAACAGCTAGATGAATAGAAATTAAAAGAAGGGAAAATTAGATATTAAGCTAACATTTGGCTCCCTAAATATTTAAAGTTTGATTATTTAGATTTGAAATTTTATATTCACAAATTATCCAAGGGGAGCCCTTTGAGTGAAAAAAAGAAAAGATGAGTCTCCTGTGCATCATTATATTCATGCTGACTGTGGCTGGCAGTGCTTACAGTCAGGAAGCAACCCCTCCAACAGGTAAGATTATATTAATTATATTAATTATGCATAAACCTTATTTTTTATATTTTGTGCATGCAATTATCTTTTTGTCGATGAATATAAAGTGCACTACGTAAAAAAGAACACTAGAATGAGAGACCTGAGAAAACTGGTGCAAAGCTGAGGATTTTGTAACAAGAGGGTCATTGTAGCAGTAGGTAACAGGGTTGTCTCTGGGGTAAAACACACAAACAAACACACACAGATGGACACACAGTGTGAGTCACTATTGACTCAGTGACCCGCTGCATAGACCAGCACAGCTCAGGCTCACTGTTTAACACTATAAATCATTCTGTCACTCATAAAGGCCACTGAAAAACTACTGATGTTATCCTCTGATTTATGCCGCTCATGGCAATGTTGACACTTTTTCATAAAAAAAAGCAGGGAGTGATTCACTGATTCTCTTTAATATGCATCAGATTTTCATAAAATGGCTCATTTTTATAAAACTGGCCATTTTCCCCCCAAGGCAGCTTACAGCATCAGCATATAAAAGTACAGCTGTAGTAAAGTTTCACAAAGACCTCCAAAGCATCCTTTTCATTATAAAACAATTACCCGGGATCTTGAAATAAGTTATGTAGAACTAAGTGTACTCCACAGTAATTACTTTGGACTGTGCAAAAACTTATTTGGGATGTGATTTTTTTTCATGCCTTATGATCTATGGCTATTGATGACTTTCGTGTGCACTTTGGACTATGGGTGTGTTTTAACTTTATTTTGGGTGGGATGAGGGATTGTTTGGACATTAATATGTAGTCCTGAAGATTAACTGTGAGGGGTGGTGGCCTTTGAATGGTGGATGGGGAGTTCACAAGGCAGTGAAACCTGTAAAAGATCTTCATGTTCTGGGTAAAGGAGGTGGTAGGTTGTGCTCGATTGGTGGGGCCAACACCCCAAACTAAATGGTAGGAGGGTATTGGGAATCAGTTATAAGTGTCTTTGAACTGAATGTTAAGTTTGTACAAGTGTCTCTAAGACTGCATGGAGGTGTGACTTGTATGCTTCCAAGCATGGGATATTTCAAATATTTTTCTATTTTTTTACGATATAGGTATTGAATTATTGCAATAAACCTAGCCATAGACAAGAACTGTTTCACATTTTCATACACCATACTGTATTTTTGTTTAATTTTGTTGAGGCTAAGTTTCAAAAGATAATGAAATGAATTAAAAAGAATAAAGGTAAGCCAAACAGTGTTTCACTGTTAACAGTTTCCAATGGAAAAGAGGCCGGCAACAACAGATTCTGGTAATATTTACCAAGGGTTGGACTATAAGGATAAATGATCACTTCTTGTAAAAGGTGGAACTTGCCAAAGGGTTAATTATGGAATGTTGGTTTGGGCCCTAGTGGTAGAGGGCTAGAGGGCCCAACAGTTCCTGGGTATCCTTAAAGCATCTGCATGTAGCAGCACTCCACCATTTCATGTTATCTTTGTTTAGTGATGACAACAAAGGCTTCTTATCAGTTTGATTCAATCCAGTTCATTTCAATTTATTTTATTTTATTTTATTTTATTTTAGTCAGCTGGATCCACTTGTCTGAAACTTAGTTTGCTGTTACTTATACAGTTTGATGAACTCACTTCAGTCAAGGGGTGAAGTTTCAATAATGTTACAATTTTAACTGGCTTTGGTTTTCTTTCACTCTGCACTTTGACAAGAAGACCAAAGCAGGTCAAATGTTCTGTTACTTAAACACCTGCCACTAGTTGGGGCTGTAGCTGTGGTCTGTTGTCCTGCCATCTGGCCTATTGTTGCACTACGACCTGTAAGTTTACAACCAGGCACTGAACATAGTAAAGCATGCAGCAGCTCTGAAGTATTTTTAGCAATAAAATAAAGATAAAGATGCCTTAAGGCTGCATCAGATGACAAAGGCATACTGATCGGAGCGATAAGTCAGTAAAGACTTGTAGACGTTAATCTTTTAGGAGGACTAATGGCTAACATTAGCAATGCTAATATTTGCCACATCTGCATTGGTATTGTCTGTAACATTACATCAGCTTGTTTTCTGTTGCTGTATTTGGCCTAATCCAAGCCACGATAATGCTCGTTTTTTGCTTCCCCTGTTTGGTCCATGTTTGGTTCTGATAGCTTTCACACCCAAACTGAACCAAATTCTGGTTTGCTTAGAAGCAAGACTCCATGTTTTCAGGAGTTCCTTTCTTTGGTCTGCACTTGAGTACACTTGAGATTTTACACAACTCCATGACTAATAAACTTTCCAAAAAAGTAAACCAGAGTTCATTTGGTTCAGACTGAATATGTCAGCTGTGAAAGCCACCTAAAGCAGCATACTGGGTCAAAAAAGGGTAATAAATAAATATACGCCCTACATTTTTGAGAATTTAAAAAATTTCAACTATATAAACTTTAAAATGCTGCCTTTCATCTGCCCAGTGTGCTGTAATTCTCAATGGACAACTGATATCACATTGTCCAAAGCAGTGTGTTGCTTTCTTTTGAATAGCCCAGTTTAAGACAATGTATCTCAAAAGTCCTAATGTGTTGCAAAATGTGATAATTATGGGCTATAACCACAAGTAATTATCCTTAACTTAATCCATTTAAAAAGTATGCTTTGATTGGGCTCTCAACTGCAGACACGATACCAGGCAAACAGCTTCTTTTCATAACACAATAGGTTATACTATACTTTATACTTTCCAAATGTTTTAATTTGGTTTCTCACAACATATGACCTTTTAATGTTAAAAGATTTAAGGTGTCTCTCCTGAACTTGTGGCTTTTGAACTTTAGATTCTCTTGAAATTCGAGGGTTGCCCTAAGACACCGTCAAACTGAAACTGAGCAAGTAGTGCTTGTAAACTTTTAGATGTTTATCTCACCAGCAAGAGTAGACAAGGACTTTCATATGGACAACTCTGGAAACATTTTGAATCT
Source organism: Cetoscarus ocellatus (assembly GCA_037902135.1). Lineage (NCBI taxonomy): Eukaryota > Metazoa > Chordata > Actinopteri > Labriformes > Labridae > Cetoscarus > Cetoscarus ocellatus. The sequence continues at coordinate 1,506,059 of JBAMNC010001392.1, forward strand.
GTGGGTACCTTCTATCCATCATGTTATAATTCAAATCTGCACCTGCAAACAGCATGACACATAGACCCTCTGAAATAGCTCAATAAGCCTTCTGCTGGAGTGAAAGACAAAAATGTCCTGCAACAGTTGTATGATAGATATTCATTGCTCTTCTAGCAGCTCTGCAGGCTGACTCAGTAGATGTCAAATTAGAGACGTCTCAGCTCTTGTGCTTCCAAAACGGGAGGAAATGGTTTCTAGGTGGGCAGACACATTTCACTGTGGGTGGAGGTGGTTTGTTTTTTCTCAATCCAAACAGTGAATCCGATCCTATTGGCCAGTGAAGTCACACGTGTTTCTGTGTATATAGTAAATGTACAGATGTTTATGCATGACCTCACCGTCTGCGTAATGTAAAAAGTAGTGGCCCTGCTCAATCATTGTTCCATACGGTATTGCATTTATTAGCCGTATGAGCGCTGTATTCTCTGTCTGTTCACGGGGCGTTGCCTGTCCTTATACCTACTGACTCACTCTGGCACGGGGGCGCCTTTTGGACATCTGCCACTGTAACAGGCAGCCTGACAGAAGCAGAGTTAAGATTAACGACCCGCAGCCAAACGTATAGAGCCCCATGCTGAACAGCGGCCAAATGACTCTGTTTTTCCCTGTGAGGTAATAGTCTGTTAAGTCTAATGCATACTGTAGTTGTTGGTTACCAAGGCTTGGCTGGGTTGCTATGAGCTGGGTGGGAAAAAAAGGGGGGTACATTTGGCTGGAATTGAGGCTGGGGGCTGGATTTAATATGTATTCAGAACAGATGATAAGATGTTCCTGGAGCCATGCTGCCATTGCATTTGTGTTTAATCACAGTGATTTGAAATCTCTGCTTGGATTTTTTTAGATATGAACCCATGTTGTTTGTGCCGGCTCCGCATGACAGAAAAGCAGGAAGAGTTTGTTGGAATTATCGTGTAGGAGTTGGCCTGCTGTGTTTGTCCCAGCTGTGCTTGTTAATTCTCCATATTGACACAAGCGGGCCAGCAGCAGTGGATGAGAACAAAGCTGTGGGACACGGAAAAGTATCTCTCGTCTCGCTGCTTAGGCAGAGGGCGTGGCACATTGTGCACAGCTCATTTAAACATGAAACGAGTACTCTGATTACTTTTACAAGAAGGATTTGGGTCGGTTCACCAACACTATTCATCCAATTACCTGAACTGCAAATTACACAGGGGGTCTAGCAGCATAATTAGACTATTTTAGTTTTAGTAAAAATAGTCACTGATAAAAGCTTGGAGCACTAACTGTTGTAAATTCAGAGTTTACAGGGATGGAAAGTTACTAATTACATTTACTGAAGTTACTGCTTTGTGTGCTGAGAAACTTTTTAAACAGTGCCAGTATAGAATCTAAGTACTAAAGTAAAATGAGAAACTAAACCAATCAGTGCTTTTAATAAACTGGTGTTGTCATGATACTACAATTCAAACATTAATGCTGATATTATGTTAAGTATCACAATACTCTGTATAAAAGAGCCCATGTTTTGCTTTAACTCAGGATCATATATGAGATTTGATTACTGCAAGGACATGTTCACAATCACTTCTATTCAAAAAACCTTCTAGTTTTCAAGTCAAGAGAGCCCCTGATCTAGCTGTATTCTCTCTCTGTCCAAGAAGCTCTGCCATTTTAAAGCCCCTTTCACGTGGGTCTAGTCCACTCTGATTGGGAAACATGTCCACTCTGTTGTGATCGATCAGTTCAGTAATGTTTATCAACCCCAGCAGCCCTGCATCCGATCGAGGGCCTATGCTCTGCATTGGGTTTGCCAGCCTAATGGGTTAATGGACTATAGCTACTGATGAAACAATGGTAAGACGTAACACTGGCAGGTTTATTTGGTTGGGGCTGGGGCAACAAGCTGTTCCAGTCAGCTACTGGCACTGTAAACAGGTGAAGAGGGAGATGTGTCTGTGCCAAAGACTTTTTCTCTATCTTTAAAATATGCAAGAGGGAATATAAAACTCATAAAAGCATAAAAATGAGCTCTTTAAAACTGTTCGTTTGTAGAAGCAATACTGATTTAATACTCAAAACCTGATGGATCAAGAACAGGGTGCCCACGAGCATTGGTCCCATATTAATGTGCAAGTATATAAACCCCATGTAGTGTAAAAAGTATGCTTTGATTAAGTCTATGCTATTTAACATCAGTGCTGGGCAGTTACTTTTCTCATCACTCCACTAACAGGTAATAAACTATTGCAATTATAACTTATTTCCAAATTAGTTACTTATCACCTTGCTGTTTTCAAAAAAACTGGTCTGCAACCAGTTTAAAACGAAGTTTATAACAGATCATGCCACCATGTCTGCAAATTCACTGCAAAGAACATATAATGTTAAAAAATATAGTCCACCAACTTGAAATCTGACTGCACTAACATGGCTAAACGTGTAACCATGACAATTGGTGATATCAGGCATTCTTTGCAAATATTTGGTTTAGTTTTTATACCAGACATGTCCGATGAGTCAAATTAAATATTATAATGAGAAAAAAAATTGCACAAATAGTATTTGTGAGCACTCTTGCAGTTCCAACATCAGTGGCGACCACAGCAACCACAGATACAAATCACTAATGGTAACCGTTAACATGGTCACTCCTAATCATGAGTGGGGTGTGTATATTTATACTGTTGTATGAAGCAGCAACATACTGGCGCAAGCACCTGTAAATATATTTATTAGTATGTTAATAAGTTCAACAATGTCCACCATACAATAGCACCACACTTCTGTACATAGATATGACAATATCACACAGCTATGAACCATAGAGGAGAAACCAGGACACAGTGCAGTAACACATGAACATTGCATTGACATGAGCATGGCAAACTAAGTTCCAGAAAGTCTTCACCATAAAAACAGTTTTTCAAAATGTGCTTTTCTGGTGACCTAAACTATAGTCTGCATGTGTGAAAAAAAAAAAAAAAAAAAAAAAAAAAAAAGCCAAAACACACATAAAAAGCTACATTTAAAAAATATCCACCAATGTGTAGACATGAAAATAAAGACAAAGAGTTGTTGAAAGTACATCTCACTTTGTCCGTCTCATCCACGCTATGGTCATTTTTACAGCTGGAAATACATGTGATCATGATAGCAGCCCACCTAGGACAAACGTAACTCAGAAACTCAGCATTACTTTCATAAATAGCTGCATTATATAAATCTATTGACATTTAATCCCTTATACTAATAGTTACTCAAACAAGTAATATTGTTACAATAATATGGTTAGTGGTTAAGGCCATTAAACACTGATGCATGCTGCATACTGTGGCTTGTAATGAACTTGAAGGAGGTATCACTGAAGGCTGTAAAAACTTGGCTGATTAACAATATATAAAAATAGAACGAATCATAACAACCAATTCTAATGCCTGCCCTTCAACTGTTTTGGACTTTCAAAAATCTGCAGGGACCTTATTTTACAGATCTTTGGTGTAATACAGGTTGCTTTTGCAAAACTATGAGTCTAAGGTGTCCAGAATACATTTTCAGTAATATCTGTAATTCATATTACCATGCCGGATACATCAAGTCGTCACTTTGTAGTTATTTTACATTATTTTGGTAAAATGTTAACATACGATACATCATCTGGACAAAAAAAAAAAAAGATCAACTCTCCGCTCTGCAGCTGTTCCCCTTAATTTAACACGTAAAAGTTTACTCATAATTATGAGTAAGCATTAATAAGATTTAAATTATAACCATGCCATTATCTGACTGCCTCTGATGAGAGGGTGATATTCAGTGTGATTTCCATCCCTACTCAAAGTACTCAGTACTATGTGTATGTGCTCAATAGCTTATTTTTCTTTTAACTGAGTAGATAAATGGAATCCTAGTTATAAGTGTACAGAGACAAAATGTTGTGTCAAAGTGATTGTACTGTTACTGTAGTACAGTACTTCTAAAGACTTTCCGCTGACAGTTGAGCGTTACAAAGAAGCAGATGGTTCCAATCACCCGCTAATACAAGCGTTAGCAGAGTGAGAGAGGATTGTGCTCGGTCATAAAATTGCAGTAGGTCTTGGCAGCAGCTGCAATTTTTTTCTTGGTCATTCACATGTACTCACTTACATCTCAGCTGTACTTCAAAAAAATCCAGTTAGACACAAATCTGGATCTGTCTAACCACACATTTTGATGTAAAACGTGACAATTTCGCACCACCTTTGACCCCTGGGGGGAGTCTTACATAAATAGGATGTGGTGAGAGGTGTGACAAAGAAAAGAAAGGCTTCCTTCTCCTCCTGAAAGGCTGAGTACACACAACAGGCTGGTGCTTTATGAGCGTAGTGTTGCCCACATGGCCGGGGCCACATTCTCCCAAGAGACATGTGTCTGCTGGTTGCTGCAGGAGCAGGAAGAGAGTGTGGAATTACTTTCAACATGCCTGTTTCTCTGTCTGCTACTACTGTCTCACAGGCATCATTACATTTAATGTGTTCCAGAGTACAAGATATGTCGAGACAGAGGTCCTTTTAGGCTTTCATGTGGCAAATTTTACGATAAATATACCAAATGTAAAGTCAATGCGAACTGGTTCTTTCTTTATATCAAAATGTTTCCACGGAAGAGCACAATGACACCTTTCTTCTTACTTGCAGAGAATATTCTGGGCGTAATTGTTGGATGGCATTACATTTGGTGATCCAGTGTTGACATCACCATCACTTCCACCTCTGCCAGGGCGTTTGATGAGCTGTTTAGTCATCCTGCACCCCTCAGGTTCAGTCACACTCCATGCAAGTGCTACCCATGCTGAGAGTTTATGAGGCACACGGAACTGTGAGTCATCCATCAATGACAGAGCTGGCATTGAGGAACTGCGACTGCTTTCTAAGACATTAGTAATTAGCAGAGGCAAGAGGGTGTTTCCTAGCTCATAAAATACCTGGCATCTTATTGACCAGTCAAGAGGCCAGCGAGGCAGCTGGATGGGGTAATAAGGATGGAAGAAGAAACAAATGGCATGAAGTTGGAGTGAAGGGTAGAATAGGTCTGTCAGCGGAGCTTCTGATAATTAAACCCTTCTGCTGAAAGCTCAAAATTCATGATCTGAGCCCTGCTGAACAGAGTCTAAACGTGAGCCCTCTGTGTGCTTGAAATGGAGGAGGGGGACAGTTTCTGTGTGGAGTTGATTTAAAGTTGGTGAAAAGGCAATTTCACAAGTCTGTTTTTCAAATCTGACATTGCCACAAATTTGTAAAGAAAACAGCCTCATGTTTTGAGAATCAGATTTACACCCTGACTATTGCACAGGGGTGCCCCTAAATTTTTTAAATGGGGTGCTTAGATGGGGCCCCTTAAAACCTATGGGGGGAGGGACACACCAGAACCTATGGTATAGGCTAAAAAACATTTCAAACACCAGTTTTCATTTCTTAAACAATGAGCACACACATTTATTTTAAATGAACAGGTTGAGAAAAAAAAAGCAAAAAGGCAAAACTGTAGAAGGGAAAATTGCCCTTTTGTGGCAATTAGCTGCCATATACCATATATACCTTCGTCTTAAGAAGCCATAACATTTTAAGCTTACTCAGGCTTTTTTAAGAAACTGATCTCCAACATTTTCTCGGTATAAATCTGATAACTTTAAGGAGTGCCCAGTGTCACACCATCTGATGCTACTTTTATTATTATTATGAAAATGCTAACACTTCGACAATAGTATTTAAATTGATGGCTGGTGGCCAATGATATTCCAAGGGGGACTGTGGCCTCCTCGGCCCTCGCCTTGATGGTGCAATGGCACATAAAGAGCATTTCTACACTGGACCCTCATCAAACTATCAGCTTGTCAAAAACGGAAGACATCGTAGATAGTAAATGGCCACACCCCTGCACCCCATCATTCATTGTGACATCAGATCTGAAATTGAAAATCAAAAAATAAGTAACAAACATCAGCTTCTTGGCTTAGAAAATATATACGATAAAAGACTACCACTGTAAAAGCATAAAGGTCAGTTTTGGGCTGACTATTGTTTAATGGCACCAAAGTTTCAAAAAGGTAAGTTTCAACCAGGTTGCAACCCATTTGGCTGTAAGTGGAGGCCTTTGCAGAAGTGTTAAAACCTGTAGTACCCAGGGTATCCACTTGAGGATGGCTGCAGAAACCTGACACCTTAATGACTGTATGTGAGATAAAAATATTTTTCACAGCCTTTATACACTTCTTTGCTGCCGGTTCAAAAACCAGCTTTCGGTCTAAAACTATGACACTTCTATGTGCCCTCACCGTGAGGATTTTTTTTTTTTTTGCCTTTTTTATTTCATGAAGATATTTATTATTATATTTATTAGTAGTGCCCTTTGATTGTAAATGGTAAATGGTAAATGGACTTGAGATTATATAGCGCCTGTCTAGTCTTTTGACTACTCAAAGCTGCTTTACATCGCAGGTCACAGTTACCCATTCACATCCATTCACTCTCACATTCACTCACTGATGGTTCAGAGTTTCTATTTTAGTTATCCATCAGTATCAGCTAACACTTTCACGCCCTTTCATGCCCATTTACACGCCACTGACGCAGTGGGAGCAACTCGCAATGTGTCACCCAGAGCTGGGCTTGAACCTGCAACCTCCCGATCACTGACCAAGCGCACTATCCAGCTGCACCACCGACGCAGCTGATGTCACTCTGGCTTTGTACGACTCTCTCGACAGTAACTGTTCCTTTTTTTTTTTAGTCACCCATCAAAGTAATTTAGAATAAACTTTAGCTGTGTAGTAAAATGCTTGTAGCCAGTGTCCTGTGCTGCAACGTCTTTTCTCTCTTCCTAACACCAAAACTTCCCTTCACTATTGTGCCCATTCTATGAATTTTAACCCTGGAACAGAACAGATAAGGCAAACATTTGTTCCCACAACCACATAAAACAAGTATGGAAGAGTATCAGGGACAAGCAGAAGATTTTTTTTCATGGTGAAATTCAAGGAAAAAAGTAAAAATGATTCTTAAAAAACAATATTTCACAAATAAAGGGGCTATTTTCTAGATATTTTATTTCAACTTTATTCTCAACATTTCAACCATTTCCTTGACTTTCTGAATTATTTTTCCTGTGTGCATTATGACAAAAAAGTTTCTTCTCTCATTATTTTTTGCTGCCAAAAGAAGACTTTCCCCAGCAGACTTACTGTATTATAGTGCTTGACACAGCAGGGTGACAGACAAATTGGCTGAGCATTTTTGGTTTCTTCCTATTAAGGGGGGAAAAGAAGCACAAAATTCCCCATCATTGATTGACTCTAGTTAGTGCTGCACAAATAATGTTGAAATGAACAGAGAAAATTTCCAGTTTACTCAGTGTGCAAGGTTTTGCAAGTGTAATGAAACCAGTTAAAAATGGACGAAAAGGGAAAAATTCTTAACCCTCATGAGGGTCTATCAGTGGTTGAGTTAGGGGTTGATCTCAGAGGAAGGCAGAATGTCCGTAGATCCTATTGTCTAATGTATATCTTATGAGGGAAATAAGCAATATAGTGCTACTAAAATGAGGCACCGCTACATGATACCTTAGTCAGGGGAGGAGGTAGACTGGTTTGGATGCATTACTCATATTGAGTATGTAGAAGAAAAAACTATCTTGGAAAGAGCTGCTTGAGTTTTAAGTGACTTTAGACATGCCAACAGAAACTCATGAGACTGATTCAAGATTCAGCCAAAAGCTGCTCAGTTGCATAAGATTGATACTTCAGTCCTCGGACTGATTTATTCTCTCACTTCTCCAATAACTGTATTATCTTACACATCACATATCTTAATTTTTCCCAAGCGCTACCTGTGGGTAGCACTTGGAGAGGGCGTAAGGAACTGTGTCTGTCTGTCCATCTGGTGCTTATTATTGCCTGGCACAGGCCACCCCTTGCTAGCCAGGGTCTTCTTAACCAAGCAAGCCCTGTGAGGTCTAAACATGGAGGTCAAGGAGATTGTGGGAACCTGTGGCGAGACACAAATGACCTGCTGTTTTGATTTAAAGGGTGGTCTCGCTCAGAACGGGGGGATAGAAAGAGAGTGCTCAAAGTAAATACACATGGGGAGAAACAATGGTGACAGCTGAAGTCTATGTGTCATTAACAATGTTTAATGCCTTCTTTTCTGTTTTTAACTCACAGGAAGATATTCCTTAAAAACATGATGTAGAAGATGGCAGATAAGCTCTTTATTTTTGAGGGTCAATGCTGTTAAACCAATGGTTTACACATGCCAGCACTGACAAGAGCAGGAAGGAGACTGTGGAGAAGGACTGGCTGCAGTCCAAGACTGTATCTAATAAAGCAAACAGGATACACCCACACTCTTCGATAGCATCTGTGACAGAGTGCCTCCAACTGTAACTAAGTGTATAAAGTATAATAATACATGCGTTATATACATGCCAAAACATACTGTGGGACAATTATGTGCTCAAAGACATATGACTAAAAGAGAAGGTGGATAGGGAAAAGCAATATTTTCCCTTTTTTGGTATTTTTTCATATCGTCTTGGCTTGAAGACATTTTTAGATCCAACTGCTTAAATACACCTCCAATTCATTCAAACACCACATATAATTTTCAACTCTGAGTCCAAATATTATAAGACAAATCCCTCCAGTGCAGACTGGATTGTTTTGGTTTGATGTTTAATCCCAAAAACATTTTCAGCTGACAGAAATGCAGCTTTATTATCACAAAAAGGTTTTCTTTTAAGTAAACAGTGTTGATCAAATTTTTCAACAGTGTAATAAATTCCTTTTTACATTTGACTCATTTAAACAGAAACCTGAAGTATTTTGCTTATAGCTTTGCAGCAAAAGTAACACAAAGTAATAGTTACCTTTTAAGATCCTATATTATTCAGAATACACTTTTAAATGTTTTTATACAAACTTTTGTTCAAAGCCTCCCTGCAAACTCTCCATCATCAGAAAAACCCCTCTTCTCCCTCTTTACTTGCCCGTCATGCCAGAAAATGTGTGCTAGAAGAGTCTGTTCAAATCATCTTCCCCAAATGAAGTAATTGGGGGATTTACCTCTAACCCCAAACACAAGACACTCCCTGAGACAGGTGCTTGTTTAGCCCACAGCCTGCTTGAGATAAAAGAACAAGTCTTGGCACCAGCGCTGAAGGATAAAAGTTACATCCACCTCCTGAGTGGTGTGTGATCAGACGCAGCTCATGAGGACTTCCGTGAAAACAGCCTGTTCCGAGTGGGCGAACATCTTGTTTTACCCAAAACACAATGTTTGAAACTGATTCCAAACTGACAAACTAAAGGTTGTTTTAACATTTGCATCAGATTTAGGCTGTAAGAGTAACACTACAAAAACAACACATTTTTTTCACTAGTTTGTTAATTTGTTTAGTTTAATGTTGAACGAATGACAAATACAAATTTAATGAAATTTTTCCTATTCATGTAACAAAACCTCAAAAAAAATTATTTCAACAATTATTTTAAGACAAAAATCACAAATATTGTTCTTCTGAGCTGTAAGATCAACAAGGTTCAGATACTTTACTTTATTTATTCAGTTGACCAGTTGTGTTGTGTGTGTGTGTGTGTGTGTGGGTGGGTGTGCGTGTGGGGGTGGGTGTGTGTGTGTGTGTGTGTGTGTGTGTGTGGGGGGGGGGGGGTTTAGAAAGAAGTCTTTGCATTTGGACAACAAATGATTTGTAATATAGATAAAGCACAGCAGACAAAATGTTCATTAGTTCAAGGTGCAAGGGAGCAAAAGTATTTGCCATTGTATTACCACTCTTTTGTGTCTTTGTAATGCACTCAGGAACGCAATCATTTTGACCAAAACATGATGACATTGGACCTTGTTACCCAGTCTCATCTGAGTAATAAGATGTGGCTTTCTTACAAAAAGATGTTGAAAAACTTTTGACTTCAGACCATTTTTTTCTGCAACAGACATCAACCAGATTTCTTTTTGGCTGACAATGCTCACTGGGACCACCTAACCTCAATAACATTGTGTCATTTTTCCCCTTTTCCAGTTAAAGTTTTTGCAGAGCTTGGCTCCAATGTTACCCTGCCCTGTCGGCTCATGGCCAAAGACACTGTGTCCTTTGGTAGCGTCGGCATTCGGGTCAAATGGACCAAGCTGGGAGAGCATGAGTCCCTCAATGAAGATGTGCTGATCTCAATGGGATTTCACAAGAAGACCTATGGCAGCTTTGAAGACCGTGTTTATCTGCAGGAGAGCGACAACGAAGACGCCTCCTTGGTGATAACTGATGTTTCCATGGAAGACACCGGAAGGTACCTCTGCGAGATCATCAATGGGATGGAGGACACAATGCAGGAGTTTGACCTGCAGGTTAAAGCGAGCAGCGTTGATGGTAAATCCTTTTTTAAGTGGCTTAGAGATGAGCTTTAATGCTTGTTAGGTAGGGTTAATGTTAAAAAAAATCATCCACTAGACGGCACAGTCTCAGATGGATCCCTTCTTCCACTCTGCTGCCATCCCACTGTGTCTCTGTGTGTTTGAATGGCCGTACAGCCCCCCCAAATACTTTTGAATTTGTCAGACTTAAAAAAAAAACACTATCATATAAGGTGCATAACTGTAGTTATTTCTACAATATAAAACTATGCTAAACATAAATAATTCAGTTTCTCATAAATATGTAACCAAGGCTTTGTGCCCTCCCTTCCAATCCAACATTTTAGATGATCTCTGATTCTGGTCTTGTTCACAAAAGTAAACACTTGTTCAGCCAACAGCTAGAGCTGCTAAGTTAGCATCCATTTATGACCTGAAATAAATCTTATGAGAGATTTATTTTGATTTCCATGATTTAACTAATGTTAAAACTGTTGTCACAGCTATTCCATTTCAACCCCTGACTCAATGCCCCTTTGCATAGTGGGAAACAATACATGGAGTAGATTGCTCTGCTGCATACTGCTGATTTCACCCGCTGTAATTTAACATCTGGGTATTTTTGACATACTGCAGATTTTGCAAATAAGATTAAAGTAAAAGTTATGAGCAGAAAGCTAGAATTCTGCACAAGGTCTCAGGATTCTGACTCAAATTGTAGAATGCTGAGGAAAAGTCAGTAATCTGCAAGTACAGTCAAAATTCTAAAAATGCGGTCTTTTTAAAAATAAAATCAAAGTTCTAAAAAGCAAGATCATAGTTGGAATTCTTTACAGTCAGAGTTTTGAAAATATTCAAAAAAAGGTAACATTCAGTGGCTATAATCCACTTTTATACATAAAAATAGATAATAATAGAAATTGATTATCTTGAGGAAATTAATTTAATATTTGTGTTGTGGAATTAGCTGCTTTGACCCACGCTTTCATTGCAGGAGAACCAGCTTGGCTGTCTGATAGTCATATTTCATACTACACTTAACACAATATGCAGTATACAATAGCTAATGTGCTGAGCTACAGCATCCATCGTACTGTGGTATATATGTAGTATTAGGATGTAGTATGTCAGACCATAAACGGCCTGACAGAAAAAAACATGAGATATTACTTGTATTGTAATGACTTTTACAACTGAACATTTACCTGTAAGATGTGCAACACATATGGAATGACTTAAAAACTACATTAATTAGTGTTCGATTCGCATTAAAGCACTGTTTATGTAACAGTAGTCAAAGCTAATGGTTATAATGCTATTGCTACTGTCATAGTCACACACTGCTGCTGTCTACCTTTCTGAACTGATGTGTTGGTGCATTGCATTGTGGGAAACAAGGTCCACTAGCTGAATGTGTACTGAAGATTTTTTCTCAGAACCAGTATTACATCCAGGTATGCTTGAGTACTTTTCTACTGCAGGTGCCTAATTATTGACAGACTGCATTCTTTATTTTGGCAAAATCAGTACTCACTGTGGCAGTTTTTAATACAACCACAGTTGTTCCCTAACAAGTTCCTCAATTTTCATTAAGCATTCTTCTTAGCTGTAGTTTACCGTTCTCAGTTGAGTAACTACTCAACTCAGCACTGCCCCAGTGTTTTATTTTCAGCATAAAATATTCAATCAGTTCTGTGGGCTTTCACAAAACAGACATGTAAAAGGAAATAATGAACACAGAGCATAGACAGAGGGCTCTGCCTGCAGCTGTATCTGACTACATAGAGCATAAATGAGTATGTGATGATAGAAGTCATTTTATGTTTCCTCTTTTTGTTTAACTGCATGCAGGATTAATCATTTCCCTTGACTATGTTCTTGTCCCTAGTAATTGAAAACATTCATAATTCCTTTTTTGTGGAAAAAGAAAAACAGAGCAGCAGACAGCTTGTGTTGATTTTTTCCAAACCACTGTGATGATTAAGTCAGCATTGCATTTGAATTTTGTTCAAAAACGAGAAATCAGAAACACATTCCCCTTTTCTAGCAGCCCGCATTCTCATATATCTGATTCACTTTTCAGAATTTGAATTCCCAAATCACCCATCTTTTAAAATGTGCCAGAGAGAAATGTCTTGTCATACAGGCTGGGTTTATTTACATACTTGTGTAGGGAGTCCTGAATCATTGCATGGCAGCACATTAATCGATGCCGCACAGACAAGCTTGTCTCAAGCCAGAGGGCAGCTCCCATCAACTTTTGTTGATCATTTCTCACATGTGTGAAGGCTTTATTTGGGTGGGGGTCTGAACCTCATGTAATTTCAGATAAAAGTGCAAACAGAACATTAATCATCCGCTCTTTCATTTTGCTTCCAAAAACTGTTTAGTCCAAATATGCCCTTAATAAAACAAGGTTAAAGTGGTATAACTTCCCTTTTAGAATCAAGCCATCATGATTATCCACATATGTCCTCTGAGCTGGATAATAGCGATGTTCAAAGTAAGTTTTTTAAAAAGATATTCTTTAACTTCTTGTTGGGTGCTGATTTGCTTTAATTTCTAATGTAGCAGACCTTAAAGTCTAGCTGCATAAGACATTTCCCTTCAGAAGTATGGAAAAACAAAAATGAAGCATTGTCAGTTTTAGACACCAGTGTACCTTCTTTGATTTAAATATTTAGACGGCAAACATGTACTCACAGGTTACCATTTTAAATATTTGTTTCATATCTTGTGATCTGCCCAGGTGTTGTGTTCCCATACTCCCCCAGTATGAGCCGTTATACCCTTAATTACCACGAAGCAATCCAGGCCTGTGAGGACCAAAACGCCACCATTGCCACCTACGAGCAGCTGTATGAGGCCTGGACCAGCGGTCTGGACTGGTGCAATGCTGGCTGGCTGGCCGATGCCTCTGTGAAGTACCCCATCAAAAAACCCAGAGCTCCCTGTGGTGGCGCCCACAACGAGCCTGGTGTTAGAAACTACGGTGTCCGTGACAAAATGTTGGGCCGCTTTGACGTGTTCTGCTACGCTACTGCACTCAAGGGTGAGCACTGTTTCCTTGATTAATTTCCTTATTTGTTATTTTTGGGAAGGACACTTGTACTTTAAATGCACATTATGTATAAATCACCCACAGGGTGATTTATACATAATGTATAAATATACATAATGTATAAATATACATAATTAACCAAAACACTACAAGAGATGACAGGTAGAGGCTAACCTGCTGTCACTTCTGACTGCCTGTACAACTCCATTTTGTTTTAAATTGAGGACTCTATTCAAGAAATAGGCACTCAATGAGGTGTTTCACTAATCTGTAAACTAATATGTCCATTTTGTGTTTGAGTTTTACATGAGTCCACTTTCAAGTGCTTTTTTTTCTTCAAAGTGGACTTATCTCTCATCTTGTGAAATTTATTCGCAGAATTGAATTGTATCGTGGTTTTGCAAAGCATGCTAACACTTAGTGGGTAAGCATAGAAGCTATGTGTAAACACAATAGTATTCATGGTACACTGCAAACCTCAGTTTGAAGTTTTGCCTAATGGCAAACATCGGATACAACTGCTCTGTCCAGAGATAAAGCTCCTCTCCTTACAGCATGTTTACCTTCCTCTGTTGTCAGGACGTTTCTATTGGCTGGTCCAACCCGAAAGGCTGACCTACGACGAGGCTGTGCAGGCATGCATTGATGATGGTGCAGAGATTGCCAAGGTAGGCCACATTTACGCCGCCTGGAAACTGGAGAATTACGACCGCTGTGACGCTGGATGGCTGGCTGATGGAAGCGTCCGCTACCCAATCTCCAGACCTCGCAAGAACTGCAGTCCCACAGAATCTGCCGTACGCCTCCAGGGATTCCCAGACAAAACCGTCAAGTCTTACGGCGTGTATTGCTACAAAGACGAGCAGTAGAGGGTAGATAGAAATAGGGAAACCATAACCACCAAAGAACTGCAGCAACCACATCCCGTAACACCAACTATATAAAGCTTACAAGCTTTGGGTCATAACTAGCATGACCTCAATACCTTTCTGAAACTGTGATAACCATTTTTAACTCCTAAAACGCCAATACTGTACATCCTACATCCATACACAATGAATGAAAATGATTTTATAGCCATTAAGTTTTGTTTTTTTATAACTGTGCATCCTTGTTTTTAAGACTGATGAGGGAAATGAGTGAGTGAAACGACAGAGACAAGAACTTGATGGTTGAGTATCATCTAAGTTTGATTTGTCCTCCACAGATTGATAAGATATGTGAAGTCTAAGGTTTAGAGCACTTTTGCTCACACCCAGATACAATTTGCTGCTTTAGAGTGAAGACCTTAGATTGATTACAGAGCCATAACTTGGCTCCCTATGTTGAGCTATGGGTGAAGTACATGTTTTACTGCAGTAAATATTCAACTAGATCCTTTACGATTGGAGCAGAGTTAAATTTTGTCACTTCTTAACTGTAGAAAAGTTTATGATGAGTAGTTCTGATTAAATTTACTGTCTAACAAAAGAAATGAATGTAAATGTCTTATAGGGCTGTGACTTTTGCTGGATCAGTAGCTACCATTAGTCCAAATCCCAGTACATGATGAAAGACGTTCCTTCTATGAAACTTTTGCAGGTGTTTAACATTTCTGTTTAACTTTTTTTTTTTATACTTATAAACAGTTTCACCTGTGTTGTACTTGCTAATATTGTTTTGTTTTTTTAAGACAACAGATTAAATTTATCTATTTTTTTGTTAAGAAAAATATTGTTAATTACAGGCACATAAAAAACAGCAGCATATCCAGATGTTGGCATGGATTTTTTTTCCCAAAATACACTCCTGTATCTTCTAATTATTTAAACACCAGAGTAATGCTAACAAGCATTTAGAATTCTGGATAAATATTCATTGAGGATACAAATTTACTGACCTAATGTGAATGAGAAAAAATAATAATAATCAAACCACTGTTGACTTCTTTTAAAGGTGCAGAGCTGGTTATCAAAATGGTATCTAACTGAGAGGATAATGCATTTTTAAGGTGTTAACTACAATAAAAAGGTAACATTGCCCTTTTTTTTAACTTTTTCTAGTTTTAACCCTGGGCACTGACATTGCTATGTACTGCAGGTTACATGTGGTAATATGATGATGCATTGTTTGTAAAAGCAAAACTTAAAAATGACTGTTATAATTGTGCATTTGTACACACTTGTGCATGAAAAAAGGTATTTTTGTATCTTGTTGCCATGTACCTTTTTCAACAAGCAGTTTTAAATAAAGAAGTACAACCATAAAATAATGCAGTGTTTCATTGATGATCTTTTTATTTATTGAAACAAATCATTATTTGTTTCTGGAGGGAATTTTGAAAAGGTTTCTTAAAGCTGCCATGGCAGGGGATGTTGTGTTTCTGGCATGTGGTCGAGAGGATTTAAGATTAGACTCCCCTCACTTTTATTTATTCTTTGACATTTTTTCCCATTGCCAGGCTGCCAGCCCACTACAGAGCTGGACAAAAGGAACAGCGCCACAGTCTTCAGAAGTGCTTGTAGGAATGCATGGGAATTAGGTCAGATTTAGGTTGATAGTGAGCAGGGAAATGCAAGGCAAATGTAAATGAAAGGATAATGAACACTCCATTGATTCAGGTTTCTTTTGAGGACACTAGGACAAATACAACAGAAAAAAGAAAGACTGTGTAGAATTCTTTGTGCTTTACAACATATGAAAGCCAATTACTTTTGAATTCCAATGTAAAACTTGGATGGTAAGATATGGACAAATTCAGGGGGACTTTGCATTATTGTAGATGGAACATTATTTCTTTACAAAAAATTATTGGACATTAGGAAGAACCTGTGGAGCTCTCAACAAACTAACTTCAGGGACAAACAAGAAGTGCACAGTGTGCAAGCTTTTACTTTGTGGGGAGTCCTCCTTTCAGAGGGCAACACTTATCAGAGATTCACAGACTGTACAGGGGAGAACATACTCTCAGGAAGAGCAAAATTAAATCAGTTACTGTTTATTCCTCTCACCGATTCATGCAAAAAAAAAACAAAAAAAAATCTGTGTGAAAATCTGTGAGAAAAGTGCTCTCCTTATAATTATAAAAATAACAAAGATTAAGTTGGAGCTAGATACAATCATTAGTAGCTTTCACATGAGGTCCTTACACTCATTACGCTCCCCTTGAGGACAAGAAACATTTCCCTCTGATTTCGATCATGGAGAAGTTAACTGTCTTGGTCCCATACAACATGTTATAAACATAAAAATGTCTGTATCTCTACAGATGCCCTGTAGAGGTAAAAGTGGTCACAAAGTCACAAAGACATTTACAGCCAGAGACTTCTCATAATCGCGACACAAGTAATTGTGTTACCTTAATCAGAATATTACATTTGAACAAAATCACTGTCTCCACACACTGACTGAAAGTTACATCCTGATACTCCTGATGAAAAAAAACATAAACTGCTAATGTTTGCTTAAAAAGCTCCTTTTTTATTACCTCAAATTAGGCTTACACGGTCATTTTTGAGGACTGCAGAGTATGTTCATAATCACTAATGTTAAAAAGTCCAGTTTTATATACAGACTAGCCCTGATAGTGCTGTATTCTCTATGTGTCTAAGATGCTCTGTTAGAACTCCAGCCTCTTTAAGGCTCCCAATTGGGTCTAGTCCACTTTGATTGGTTTAAAGGTCTATTCTGTGGTGATTTGTCAGTTCAGCACTTGTAGTCAATAACCTTTCATTTGATCTAACATCTACACTCCATGTCTCAAGAAGTGTCTCCATAACACGTTTAAGTCTTGGCTCAGCTCGCATGGAACATCACTAGAGGTAAATGTAAAACAGTGCAGCAACAGGTTTAGGATATCCAACGGAAAACCAAAATAACTGAGTACATTCAAGTCAAATTGAGCCTCATGCAAGTCGAGTAATTTGACATGAAAACTGAAGGAAAATTAGTGAACAATCAGCATTCTTCATCAGACAGAACAATCTGAGGTAACTTTCAAGATCAAGAAGCTATCAGGAAGAGCCTTTCATTTCCAGAACAAACCTGGAAAGCTTGTTAAATCGCAAGGTCTATGGTTTCTTCTGCTGATCACCACATCTGTAATTCGTGTGGCAAGAATGTAGGTTTTACTCCTACCGGGGCATCCAGGAGCTGCCTTTAATCACACACTGAGTCATCTCGAATAACAGAGTGGGCAGTCGGAGTGAAAACCAGTCGCCTAACCTACATAACGATTACATCAACCTGCTTGATGTTATTACTTTTGTAATGGTGTTTCCTGCTATCAGACCTGGTCAAGTCACAGAGGCCCTGCTGGGAATTTAATGAAATTCAGAGCACTCAAGCAGTCCCTGTTTTTATGCAATCTGCCTCTTTTGTGCACAGACATGCGGGCATGTGAAGCTTTTGACATTCACTTGGGGTGGTCATGCTGCAGAAGAAAACTAGTGCAGTTTACTTATGCAGCTCTACCATTCTGCTGCATCAGCCTTTTCAGCATAAACACTACTTTCCTCTTACCCCTTTCCCTACACATAAAGCACATTTGCTGTGATTCACATTAACATGCAGTTGCTCCTGAATGGACTTCAGGTCTGCTATGGCCTGTAAAGCATGTCGGCCAAGATTTAGAGAGGTTGGATTTATGTGTAAAACCCTGCTGCACGTTGGAAATAGCACTCTAGTGGGGTGTTTGATTTAGTCTGCAGAGTTTGGAGATGTTTTCTTTTAATCGATGTTTCTCTTCTTCTCCCGGCTGTGTTCCACCTTGTTGATACTTTTTCATCCCCCTTGCCTACCCATTCCTTACAGAGCAAATGTAGCTTTGCATAAACTGCTGCAAATGTTCTGTGTTCTGTAGACATAATCTGTATCTGTGATTCAAATGTTTTGCTTTCACCTGAATCAGTACCGGAGAGAAACTATTTGGCTCATGACAAGCCTTTCTGGACTCTTCACTACTATTTCTCCCCACATTAAAAAAGAGGCACTTGATACATTGTTTACAAGATCTAGAGCCAGAGCAAAAGATAGGATGAAGACTTCAATCAAGGAACAGCATAAAGAGATCCATCATTCGGCTACGCTTCAAAGATGGCAACTTGTGTTTCAGAAGCTAAAGAGGGTCTCATAGGCTATTTTTTTCAAGATAAGATTCTCTTCGGAAGTGGAGACTTGTGCATGACCTGCACATGAGCACTGGGCTGTATATGAGCAAGTTGTTCTCCGCTCAAGTTTTTGTCAGGAAGTGATGCAGGTAGCACATGATTCCTTTCTTGGTGGTTATCTTGGGGTGAGAAAGACTTTAGACAGAATTAGGTGTCATTTTATTGATCTAGTATTCAAGAGGGTGTCTGTGGCTCTTGTCATGTGTCAGGTGGTGGTTAAGCCCATGAGTCCCCCCAGTTGCATCTTTGCAGTCATTGCCCAAACAAGGTCATAAATATCTACTTACCATTTTTGATGTAGCCACAAGATACCTGGAAGCCGAGTGTTAAGGCAAAGACCATGGTCACTGACCTCTCAGGCGGGTTCTGCCATGGACTATTCAGTCGGGCAGGAGCTCTTATTTTACTTCCAAGCTGTACCAACATGTCAGGTCAGAGCTGGAAATATAGCCAATACATTCTTCTGCATACCATACTTAGTCTGAAGGGACTATATAACTTCTTCAGAGTACTTTAAAAATCATGATCAAGACATTTGTTGCTGCCAGAGGAGTGGAACGGAGCCATCCATTTCTTTTTGTTTGCTGTTTCAACTGAGTCTTTGGGTTATAGTCAGTTTGAGCTCATCTTTGGTCATTAAGTAAGAGGCCCAGTGCTTTTGTCTAAGGAACAGGTAGTTTAACTGGCATCTGCTGGAGATGTTTTGCAGTATGTGTGTTTGTTTAGAGCCAGGCTAAAGTTGACCTGTGAGGTCGTAGGAACCTAGGTGGTGCTAAGGCAAGTATGAAAGCCATACATGACTAAAATGCAGCAAACTGCTCATGTGACCCTAATGATTCAGTTTTTGTCCTCACCAAGGGGCACGGTGACAAGCTTGAGCCTGGTTACAACGGTCCATACAGGATATTGAGGAAGGTGGGTAACCTTAATTACATTTTGAGTACCCCTGTCTAAAACAAAGTTTGTGCTTTATGTTGCCAGAGTTACAGCTCCTCTGACAAATCTGTTGAGGAAGGGCATTAAGTGGGTTTGGTCAGAGAAGTGTCAGGAGACCCTTGCTCAAGTTAAAGCCATGTTGTGCCGTCCCCATATAGTAAAAGCTCTAGAATTATGTTTGACATTTCTTCTTGCTGTAAATGCCTGTGATGTAGGCATCTGGGTTGTCCTCCTTCATCTGCAGAGGATGGGCTAGAGCAGGGGTCAGCAAATAGTGGCTCCCGGGCCTGCCAGTTATAATTTCTGGCCCATGGCCATGACCTGGAAAATGATTTTTATATTCTTTTTTTACTCATTTTCCTGACAAACAAAGCTTTGAGAATCAGAAACAGACAAAAGTAAATGCCTCAAACACAACTTTGCTACAGACAGCTGACATCTCCTCCTGCTGCAGCCACTCAGTGCCTCCACACCAGAGTGAAGTCACAGAGTGAGACAGAGACTTTTATTTCTGCAGATTAAGGATGAGGATTAAGTATTATTTAAATATTTGTTATTTAAAGTCCGATCAGCGCACCTCTGATTAACCAAAGTGCTTCTGTGGTGAGAGAGTTTTAAGGCAGATGTGATGAGAGGCAAAAAACATGAATAAACCAGAAATGTGCTGCAGATAGGACTTGAGTCAATCGAAACATCAACGATGACATCTCCTCTGACCTCGGCCTTATACAGCTCATCACTGCTCTGCTTCAGTCAGAAATCCCCCCTCTTCCCAGGTCCATAACACAGAAACTGGTGCTACATCAGCTCACCTTGAATGAGCCCTTGTTAAAGTGATTGTAAGTATATTTTATTCCATATGTACCTAAAGGCAGTCACTCTTTCCTGCCAACCCCTGCTGATTAGAGATTACTGCAGAGGAGGAATACAACAGCACAGAGCCATAACGCAGAGCCGTAGGGTACGGAACAGGGAAAAAAGACGAAAACTGTCTTATCATCTTCTGGGTGGAGGAATGTTACGGTAACAACGTCCCTGATAGGTTGTGTGGCATGGCTGTCAGGCTTAAGGCAGGGGGCTTCCTGTTTGCACAGTGATAAAGGAGTGATAAAACTGATAAAAGACCACGTTACTCCTGTTTTCTGGTGGCTATTACAGACCCGAATACCAATGACATTTGTCTTTGTAGTCTATTCAACTGAACGTAGGTCAAAAAGGATTTGCAAATCATGTTTTCTGATTTTATTGACATTTTATGCAACGACCCAACTTGCAATTGGGGTTTGTGAAGTAGTGTTGGGTTTTGTCACGTGTTTCTGTTATAAATATAATGACTGTCATCCGACTCACTTGGAGGAGATGGAGTGAGGCAGAGCAAGCTGCACCACATTGTGGTTGCAAAGAGATGCGACAAAAGGTAAGAACCACTGACCTTCTGTTAGCTTTGGAGCCACATGCTAGTATTCCAGAAGGCATCAGATGCCTGGGAGCACCAGATGTGAGTGAAATTTCCCAGAGTGATGTTCCCATGACCAAGGGGAAACATGGGGCATTTTCACTCATGTGACTTTAAGACATGGTGTTTGATAAGCACCTGTGGTGGCAAATCAGAATTCAGGGGCTCCAATGCCACCTTTTTTGCGATGCTCCAGCCAAGGCCCTTCAGTGTTGCAATGCTCCTCCTTGGGGGAATGTCCCACTTTTTGAAAACGAGTGCACTAAATGCAAAGTTTTCATAATGTGTGAAAGTCTCTTAAGGAAAAAAGTAAGAAATTTACTGTAATCCATGAATGAGCAGCGTTGGTCACCAAAAGGTCTACATTAATTATATTGTGAGTGCAAGAAGTGTAGTGTACTGCAATATATTAAGTTGTTTATAGAGAATTGTGACAAATTCTAAAATACTCCTACTTAGACAGTTGTCACTGATAATTTGATACAAGGAGAAAATATAAAGCCTTTAGCAAAATGTAGACAACAGTTATAAATTTAATAGGATAAACAGAGTTGATGATATATAATGCACCCCTCAATTCAATGGAGGAACTGTTATCATCATGCACTGGTTATTCATACATTGATTGCATTACATTTATTGCCTGCATCTTAATGTCAGTTTTGAACCATTTAGGGTATGTTTACAAAAGAGCTTTACAGAGACAGTAATAACCAAATTCATCAATATGTTCTTTGGGTTTTGTTTTCACAACTTAAATCAAAATCCTCTGTTCGGGTTTAAATCACAATTTCTTTGTTTTGAGTTTACAAAATTTGAGATTGACTCATGAGCCACATGAAGCTCCTGGGCTGCCAGTTCTCCACCCCAGCCCAGGATCCTGCTTTAGAGCAGACAGACAACTCAGGCCCTTGGCTTGGTCTGACAGCACGACCTGCTGGTGAAACTGATGAATTACATGTTCCACAAAAATCCATGAAGTGAAAACAGGCGTCATCCAAACATGCATTAATGACACATGTGCTGACAGATTGGTCCATAATAAAGACCGATAGAATGTGAAGTTCAGCCAAATCTAAATATCACTAAAAATTAAGAGGCACTCATGTGTCATTTCAGGTCCTTTTAAGGAGTATCAGGCACCACTTCATTTCATTTTAGCACCCCTAAAATACAATGCAAATACTGACACTTTTTTTTTTTAACCACTGCATGATTCTATAAAATAGGTAGCAAAACACACAATTATAAATGATAAATTCTGTTAAGGATGGAAACAAGATGGAAAACCCCCATATACATGTAGAGTTATTTTTGTTTAGATATTGATTTTAAAGCAATTTCATGATTTAAGTGGCTAGAAAAAGGTAAATATTTGCACTAAAGTTTGTAGAGATGTATTATCAGTGCAAAAGTACTCTCTGTGAAAATAATAGTATAAAGGTATAAAAAAATAAATAATAGTTTTACAATTTTATAATGTCTATAATTGAATACTTTGCAAAAACAGCACACTGCCTCTTAAATATTCTTAGAAAAGGTTTGTTTTGTAAAACACAAGTCACAATATTGTTACATTGTTTAATAAAAGCCATTAAAAAAGTAAAGAAATTCCTTGTTATTGACTGAAATGAGTGAACTCTGCATGTTTACATGTTTCAAGGAACTAAGTACTTCTTGTGCTCTTATCTTGAAAATGACCATTGAGGAAACTACAATATATGGAGAGATACCCCAAATCCACACAGAGAACATCCACAACACTTCAAGTTCATTTTGACATGCTGCCAGTGCTTCATCATCCATATCTCTGTAAAGTACAAATCACACACATTTGTATTTAATATCAATATATTTATTTTATTTCTTTGGTGATTTAAAGCAGGAAAAACAGTTTGATCTCATTAAAAAAATCCCAGACATTCACATTGTAAAGTAAAAAACAAACTGTTATAAATATAAAATGATGTTAGATGCACATTAAGGCAAAAACACACAGACATTCACAGACAGAAAACATTTTGGGGTTTTAAAAAAGGCTGGAGACACAGATTACCATCAACTAGTCAACAACAAAAATAAAAAAAAAATAGTTAAAGTTACACATCATTATTGCAGCCGATGGGGCCCTTTATACTCTTTGATCCACTGTTGGCATTAAAGGTGTAAAAAGTCATAAATCCTTTGTGTTTTCTTCCCTTATAAACAGTCTGAGACTGCAGCCGTTGTGCATACAATAAAATATATGAAGAGCACTGCTGGGCCAGTTATCAGCATCATATTTTACACGAGGGTGAGTGAGGAAAACAAGAGCAGCTTAAAAATAAATTATATGCATCTCTGCCTAAACAGCCATTTCGTTCAAGTCTTTTTGATTGTTTCACAAAATACATTCTCTCATTGCTTGATTCCTGTTGACCCTTTTGTTTGGCCCTACCCTCCTTTGTTACTGGGTTAGACAAAACTTTTTGGGCTCCTTCCTTTGACACAATTGAAAATATGTCACAATAACTTTGAACAATATGTGATTGATTTGATACTTTTGTAAACCTGGCCTCAGTGAGGGAATAAATAAAAAAATATGTGGATAACTTGAACTTTCTAAAAACACATCCACACCCAGTTACACTTGCAGACACCAGAAGCAGAAATTCTAACTCTACTGAAATAAGAAAATCAAAGCCTATTTTTACTAAAATGACTTCGCCTGAGCGAAAGTTTGTCTAACCACAAATGACCAAGCAACAGTTGCTAGGAGAGTAGGGGGGGTCTCTCTGATTGGTGGGTCAGCGGACCAATCAGAAAGCAAACAAAGGGTAACTTAACCACAAAAACAGACATGCTAAGTTTGCAGTATACAAAAAACAAAATCAAGAAAAAAAATGACAAGCTACAGTAAAGAGCGACAGATGAGAGCATGTCTTTTTGGTTTGTCACTATGAATGAATGGCATTCGACATACTGTAAACATGCTTTAGCAACTAGTTTAAATGTATGCATCATAAACAGAGAAGCAGAAAAAAATAGGCCTCTTAAGCCACGCATCCCTTTTCATGATTAAAACAAACACAACAGACATTTATCTCCATCCGTCTTGTCGGGCAGTACTTTGTGAGCACTGTTTAGTGTCTGATTGCTAAACATCACACAGAAGATATTTCTTTTCTACAGGAATCTATTGATAAACCTTTCTTGGCAAGACTTTGCTGACATCTGGTGAAGGCTGGGGCTTATGAGTTTCTTGATCAGTGAGAGCTGCCACCACATAAAAAATTCCCAGTAGTAAATTGAGTGACTGCGTAAAATCTTCAAAACTTTGTTAAACATCAATTAGGAATTTGCGTAATTTTTACTATCGATAGCTTTCAGTCGCTTGACCAGTGCAGAGGACTTGGGGGGGTTAACTGTATGTTTAGAGCCCTTTGGACCATTATACAGCCCATAAGACATGACTTATGTCACTAAACACAGCCAAGTCTTTACCAAAACATCACTTCTGTTTCTGTAATAGTATATTGGAGAATAGTTCCCCTTACACTACTGCCAGGATTAAAAACTACAGATATATGGGCACTTTTGACGTATTTTCGTGGGGTTGGATTAATAATCTGCTATTGGAGATTGAGGAACAAGATTTTTTTATTATCAAAACATTATCAAGTAATGAGCTAAAATTAGCTCATTGGCTTTATTAATTGACTGTTGAAATTGCTATCAGCTTTCATGTTTAGTCAACTTTTCAGGGCATTAACTTTAACAAAAGATGTAATATTCTGATCTAATGACAACAGGAATTAAAAGAAGCCTGTTTGGCTCCACTGTCTTTGTTAATTACAAAAACAGTGGAGAAGCCGGCAGCATAACTACACTATTTGCAAATTCCTGGATTTTCTCTTTGAGATGGGGCTCTGCAGAGGCATACTTTGGGTATATCTCTTAATTAGTTAGTGTATTAAATAGAAAAATACTGTCTTTTATTTAAAAATTAAAAATAAACCTGGTCCAAACACAGAGGCAGAGACCCTTTTCATTATGTAAAGCAACATTTTATGACCAACTGAGATGCATGTATGAATCACATGAAAGCTTCTGATAGAAGCTGCAAAACATAGTTTTACAAAACTTGTGCGGCTTTGCCTTAAAAGGGATTATAAGAGTTAAGTTTTGATTGGCTGTAGGGACTGAAATCCTTGAAAAGTCGTTTTTGAGTATTTTCATCAAAGACCAGTGCAGCTGATGCATATTTGTGTTCTCAGTTTTCATATCTGGATTTCTTGAAACAGAATAAAAAATAGAAAGAGGAAGACCTCAGTATATTTGCATGGACTTACATGAGTTGGGTCCATATTAAAACAGCATGACAACACAATGAAACTCTTTACATATCATAAGCGCTTTAGTTCCACAACAACTTTTCTTTAAAAATAAGAAACAGGATGATTTTCAATAGCAGAGTCGCTTTTAACAGGTATTCGCCAGCAGTCATGGTTGTACTGTTTTCTAAGCTATGGACAGAAAAGAACACTTCCCAAAATCAGAAAAGAAAGAGTAGTTTGTGATTTTTTTGGTTTTCCAGTAGCCAGCTGAAAGTATGTGATCCTCCTTGGCACTCAACAGTGCCCCTTGATAAGAAAAGTCATGTATCAATATATCTTTAATAAAAGGCACTTCATACGGTTCCACTGTCATCCAAAATGCAAAAAAAGATTATCCTCTTGGTTTCTTTTCACGAGTTTTCTCTTGTGCTTTTCCCTTGAATTCTTTTCCTCTTTCCACACAAGAATCAACCATGTGTCCTTGTCTCAAAGAGGCTATGCTGCCATGTTTTAGGGCTCTCAGTGTCTCTTCTGCCTGTGTTGAGTTCTGTCCCTCCTCGCTCTGTAAAGTTGTAAGTGGAAGGCCTCGTCCGGCCATCTTTTGAAGTTGTTGATGCTGTAGAGGCTGTTGTGTTGATGTCTTCTGATGAAGGTCCTCTGATAGCTTGATGCTGTCAAAGAAAATTCAAATGTTAGAATGACCGCAATTACAATGCTTTTGTTTAACCCTTGTGTTGTTTTCATATTCAGTAAACGTCCCTTTTACTGAATATGCAGAGTAACAAAAATCCACCTGAACGAAAGTCCTGAAAGAAAGCTTCTGAATTGATTTTTATAAACCCCAACTCTATTTTGTATTAAGACAGAACCTCTGGTCTGTCAAAGACTTGGTTAATATTTGAGTTATTCCTCTTCACAGTCCAGGAGCAGTGTATTGACCACTGGAAACCATATCTTTTTTCTCTATTGACTATTTGCAGACACATGGCTAACAAGATGTCACTCAGTTCTATGGACAGCGGAAGAACCGCTGTTGTTAATGGACAATAATGCATTTTAACCTATTACTGTGGAGATTCATTCTTTAGCCACTAAAATAACAGAAAGTATCATTAATACAGAACAAAAACGTCACAGAGTCTTGCAGGAGTCTGGTTGCCTTAAGAAGACTTACAAACAGAAAAAAACTAACATCGACCGGATGAAAATAACGCTGGACCGTCAGACAGTGAGTGGATCGGACGCTTTCACTGAGGCCACATAGGAAAAACTGCCTGGCAAGATAATTTGGCAATCTTTCCGAGGATTATGACCAATGTTTGTTTTAGATACACAAAGAAGCTTTTATGAACAATGAGTACACCCAGCTAAAACTTCTTTTGATGGACACTTAGTGGGTTTAAATCATAAATGGCTAAAACCTCAATGGGAACTGGAGGAAATGAGAACATCCAAGTTACCTGTTGATGCAGGTGTATATATTTTGGGCTTATGTTGTCAAATTTGGTGAAATACCAGTGTGACCTGGTAAAAACACTTCAGGATGTTTCAGGATCAGAGGACACTAGCGGCTAATGTGAGTAAATCTGCAGTCCGTGACACTTATCATGAAGATCCTTCCTGCTGTACTGCATTTATACTTGTACATTCGCAAATCATTGTTTTTCTGACTCAAAAGACAATTCAAAAGGGCTGAATGAAAGTTTATCTTCATAGTAAGTATTTGGCATATGATAATTGTTTATTGGATAAACACATGGCTGTTTTTTTAATGACAAGTTTACTTCATGATTGCTAGCATTAGGATTAGCCCACCGTGTGTTTCTGTTGCATGTGATAGTTTAAGTGTCATGAAATGATTGCAGATATATAAAACTGACATTTAAGGTTTGTTAGAAGAGAAGAATGGCCCACTACACAACAGTAGATAAAAACAGTTGGATACGTAGGTTTAAGTTCACCATGTTTCTATTTATTTACCGTAAACCTCATGCTGGAAGGCATCATTTTTGATGTCCAGCCGAAATGGAGCAGAGTGGGACGTCATGTGGAAATGCTCAATAAACTAATCTTTGTAGAGTTTATTTTATTGTTTTTTCCCACTAAATTAGAGCTATACCCCCATTATAATTCCTATACTTCTTTTTCTTCTTTTTACTACTACTACTGTACAACTCTTTACTTTGGGGGAGGAGGAGTAACAGGAAGACAAAGGATGGGAAGAAGCAGTAGTAGTAGCCAGCCAGTAACCATATTTTTATTTTTTATTATTTATTTATATTTTAGATTTATTTTTTAAATTTATTTTTTAGATATCTTGTGTTCTTTTATACCTGTGTAATGTACAATGCTGCTAGAATTTCAATTTCCCTGAAGAAGTCCCCCGAGGGATAAATAAAGTGTTATCTTTTCTTATCTTATCTTATCATTTGTGAGCAGCGTGTGTTTTTGTTGACTGTACAATATGAAAAACACTAGAAAAGAAACAATTCTCCTGTTTTTTAACAGTCACTCCCATGGACATTGTTCTGAACAAAAGCGTTCATAAATATAGAGGTGGATGGGTTGGAAGAGGGGCTTAGCTAAACTGTAGGCCAGTTAGCCTTCAGAGGTTAGCCTTATGACAGGGCCTAAGTATTTTAGAAATGATTTGAAAAGTCATCCGTTAAAACTTTATTTCAGCCTTCTTAATATTTCTCCTCTGCTAATGCTGTTCAGAAAATGCTTTCCCCCAAGTCTGTGATTAATAGGCCCTCTAGGGCAACATAAGTCAAGGAGAAAAATCACTTTCCTTTTCAAAATTATTAGCCCTTTTACATGTCCCTCTCTTACTGTTGAACTTCAAGCCTTTGATGAGCCCAATGAGATGCATGAATCCCTGCTTTAAAAAGTTAGCTTGCTAGCACTCTATAGCATCGGAGAACAGAGTTTTAAGAGTTATTTCATCCCGAGAAATTACAAGCGACAACTGTGGTGAATTTAATTTTCCTGCAAAGTGATAATCAGCAGTGAGTTATTTCAAATCTAGCTGATGTTTTGGTTGTTTTAAGTCTAAACTTACATGGGAATTCAGTCTTTTTTGATAGGAAGAGGGTGGAGTCCATATAAAGAGCCTTAGTGTAAGAGCTATGGTTTCCTACTGGACACAAAATAAGATAATAGATGCAAAACAATACCAAAACTAGCATTAAGAGATGATCTTTTTTTACCCTTGGACAACACAGAGGTTCAAGTTTTTCACAGAGAAAACACATTTTTTCAGTGTACTTACGGTTCATGCAGCTGATTTTAGGTACATCCCACTGTCCATTCCCTCGACAACGAATAGTTGGGACGTGTCTCTGAATAAATCCTGCCCGGCACTGGTACCTCACTAGTGAGTTGATTTCATATCTCTCACGTTTCTTTCCAAAGGTGCGAGCATTCTCCACTAGAGGGGGCTCACTGCAGGCCACTGAAAAGAAAGAGGCAACAGTAATGATATAGGGAGGATTTCTCAGGTGACAGTGCAATATATTAATGGGGCTCTCAATTTTTCAGAGTGGAAATCCCTAGATCAACCAAACTGAAGACTGGAGAGCCCCACTGTGTGCATCTGTAAAGAGCAGCAAACCTCTACATTACTGCTGTCATACAATCCTGTAATTTAGGTTTGTTTTGACCATTACCCTCATTTTCAGCATAAATCTCACCACACAACTTTGGATTTACTTTAAATCAAATCAGTTTTATATATATCTATATATATATATATATGTATATATATATAGATATAGAAATATAGATATAGATATAGATATATAGAGAGATATATATAGAGAGAGATATTATATCACTGGGCAACCTACAACACATACCATTGGAAATAATTATAATTTAAAAAAAAAAAGTAGCTGAGCTTTGGAAAATATCCTGTGACCCCACCCTCTGTATCTCATGACCCAACGGGGAGACCAGATCCCATAGCATAGATTTTCCTCTCAAGACCAGGCATTCATTTTGTCAAATTGTGATTTTTCCTTTTACCTGTTCCCTTTTTGCAGGTGTAGGTGAGATGGTAGTTGCAAGGGACATCATTCCATTGGCCGTCCTCATGCCAAATCATCACTACACAGTCCTCACCGGAGGAGAAGAAGCTGTCTGGCTGGTTGGGCCTCCAGTTTTCATATTGCTAAAATGAAAAAAGAGTGATACATTATGACGGAATTTGTGGACCAAAGAATATATTAATTTAAATATGTATTACACAAAACATATTCAGCCTTAAAAATGATTTGATCTTGGTGTTTTGTATTTTATAACGTCTTCAGAATCAGTAGTTTTGTGTAGAATAAGTCTAGTTTTCCAGGAGAAGTGAACACAATCACACAAATGGTGCTATGGGGGTGTTAGGCCTACAAAGTCAACAATGTATGGTTGCTACAACCTTCTGCTATGGCAGTAAATGCACTTCTGAAAAATCTGGTGGCAGGCCTAATGCCAATAAATGATTGTTTACAAGAAGAATCACCTTAGTGTACTCATTCACCACGAAATGATGTATTTTGAGGGCTGAGTTAAATAAAGAAAATATTCATATTCATTTTATGTTATTCAATGAGCATATCTATACTATAAAACAGACAAATAATATTATTACTTGCTTGATATCACAACAAAAATAAAAATTCTAAACACCTAATACTTGGCAATTTATCGGTTTGATAATCAAGCTGCTTGTGAACTCCTGTAAACTGTCTGAATTGCACAAATACATGAGTAACATTTTAAAAAGTTAAGAAGACAAGCAAGTAGTGAGGTTTTTCCTTGCTTAAAGGTCCCACAATCACACCTTTTCAAGTTAACAGTGGTCCCACAAGTCCCCAGAATATATTTTTTAAGTTTCTTGCCTAAAAATCCAGACTTTATTGGAATTTAGCATACATATAAACCCCTCTGTATCAGTCCTGCCAAGACCAGAATGTTTTAGTGTTAATTGTAATGAGCAATGTTTGGCCACACCCTCTCAAGTGGATGTGGCCTCTGCTTGCCAGTGCCATGATCAAATGTTTACTGTGGCTGCACAGACAAGCCTAGACTTGTTTCCTCCTCTGTGGTGTGGGCCTGTTTTGTGCTTGATAGGACTAACACAAGGTAAACATGTGTCTGGCATGAGCTAATAAACTGTTTAGAAATGAGTCAAGCTACTTTATTTTGCTATATAAGTGGTCATAGCCCTTCAATAAGTCGAAACAATAGAACAATCAGAAAAAATGTTTCTACCTCAGATATGTTTTCCACACTTATTGATTAGCTCTAATAATAACAAACCTCATTATAATAGTTGTGTAGTAATATTGAAATGCTTGGCTAACCACGAAAAGTTGTGACTAGAGGGCATCATGATAAGCCATTACGCCACACATTCAGCTTTCCTTACATTAAACATTTGTCTGTTAGCACAAAAATTCTTTTTCACATGTGCAGATCCAGATTAACACATCAGTACAGTATATACACAGCTGTAGTGCTGTTGGGCATTCACTAAGAACTGATGCTACCTTAAGTCTTTCACCATCTTTTAGGTTCAAACAAACTCTTCAAAGCTGTGACCCCCCTCCCAATCATGCCCCCTGGCTCTGCTACTCTGTCATTATGGTTAACAAACACACAGCAACTTCCTGCTCAGCTTACTCTAACTTAACAAATGAGTGACCTGTCAACTACACAGTAGGCCTGCATCCCTCTAAAAGTAATCAAACAAACTTTGATCACCCACACATGATCAAAAACGCAACATAACCCCAGTGTGTTAGTGTTCTGATCAAAATCAAACTTGCAACTTTTCTTTCATTTTTCTTAAAGGAAGCATTTCACAGATGTCACAGAAATTTCTTATTTATTGTTTAATTTTAATCCACTGAAGATGACCACCCACCCAGACTCTTAGGGCTGCTTCTATCCACTTTTCTCTCCAAGCACAGGTGCTGTCCATCTGTGTGTCTGTCTGCCTGCCTGCTGGCCCTTCCCCTAGGGTGGCCCTGCTGGCTGCACTCTCTGGTACATGTGGGGGTAGTGGAGAGACCATATCTGTCTATGCCTGCAAGGCAAGACTCTGCTCTACACAGCAGCGTCACTCATACCCTAATCAAGTCTCCTTCTCTCAGCTAAGCAATGATCTTCATAAACTGCCTGTGCTTGTCTTCAACCCCAATGACCGTCTCTAACTCTCCCTTGTCTCTGGATGGTTATCCTCCAGAGACAAGGGCATCAATCCATACAACACAGATGCACAGAGTTATTTGCCACACAGACAGGGGCCTTCAGTCATAGAGGATGTCCGCTGCAACATCTCCACATAGCCAGCCTCTGTTTGATGCCTCTGCACAACCTGAACCTCCATTGTTCCATTGAAGGAAGAAGCACCCCAGATCATGATGGTGCCTCCTCCACTGTGCCGGAGTAACATTGGAAGCCATCAGGACTGTCAAGGTGCAGTTAACAATTCAACCACATTCAAAGACTGAAAGCTTTTTGCTTTTGCCATCTGGAGGTCATGACAGCGTGAATACCTGACAGAAAACGACTTGGCATCTAAATTATTGTGCAGATCTTAACTTTTAAAGGCTGTGGTCTTACTTTGGTCTGCTGACAAAAGCAATGTCTGAGTTTAAAGGAACACTCCAATATTTTTATTCTTTTCCTGTCTTGCCTCACTCCCGAGTCTATGACAATCATATAGACACCATTCTTTTGACTGTGCATCCAGTAACAAGAAAGAGACAGCCAAAGCTTACCCACCGCTAGTGAGCTTAGCTCAAATGCTGGGAGTCAACCGGTAGTGCTAGCCTGCCTCTGCCTACTTGCGTGGTGGTTTTTGTGAGAGATGTGAGGTTCGCGAACGAGTTGAGTCTTTTGAACAGCTCTTTTAAATGAACGATGAGAACCAATTCGCAGTTGTGACTGAGCTGTTCATTTTTAAATTTACAGGCAACTTGCATTTAAGAATGGCTCGGAAAATAACAGCTCACTCAGAACTGTGAACAGGTTCTTATCGTTAATTTAAAAGAGCTGTTCAAAAATATCAACTTGTTCCTGAATATCACATCTCTCTGAAAACCACAGCGGAAGTAGGTCAACAAAACAAAGCCTCTGTTTAGGAGTAGAAGAAGATAATACGATGAAAGTAGAAGATAACGTAACATAACGCAGTAAAGCATTAGCCACAACAAGCACACGGTACCGTTTTTCAACCGGCCTTAAGATTTTGATCAGGAGAGTATAACAAAAAAAAACACAACACCAAATCAAAAAGACAGCTTCAAATAAGAAAACTTAACACAGAATCACAACATATTAAGATAAAACTATCAAACAACACAAAAATAAATATAAAACACCAACAAAATAGGAATGGGAAAAAAGAGTGACACATTAAACTAGAG
Source organism: Cetoscarus ocellatus (assembly GCA_037902135.1). Taxonomy (NCBI): domain Eukaryota; kingdom Metazoa; phylum Chordata; class Actinopteri; order Labriformes; family Labridae; genus Cetoscarus; species Cetoscarus ocellatus. The sequence continues at coordinate 1,538,796 of JBAMNC010001392.1, forward strand.
CCTCAGCTAAAGCACTTCCAAGATTGCTGTTGTTAACAAATCCTTGAAACAAAATCCTGGATCTGTATCCAGATTCAAATGACCATCGTATAATCACTTCTTCCTTATGCCGTTGACCCACATTCCCTGAAAAGATTTTTTCGAATCTGTTCAGGAACATTTAGAGTTATTTGGCCCAGAGGTTAAAAGACAAACAAACAAATGGACGAATGGTTACAAAAACTTAAACTCATTGGTTGAAGTAAAAAACAGCATTTACAATGAAGTGGAAATATAAGTATCTGCTGGCAACTCAGCATTTTATTATAAACATGTTTGCATTTTCTTGTTTCTGTTTTCTATGTTTCTCAAGTTTTAATATTTTGTTTTTTATTTGTTATGATATTTTCTTGTTTATTGTTGTATTTTGTACATGATTTTTGTGGTTTCTTGTTATCGTGTATTATTTATCACCATGTTAGTTGAGATTGTGTTTGTGGTTTGTTGGGTATTTTGATTTGTTCTTTTAATTTGTTTTCATGGTTTTGTTTATTGATCATGTGAAACTCAGTGTCACTGCAGAAACTAAATCAAAATGAACATTTTCATAGCTCAACAAAAAACAAGTGGTTTATTATATCTGATTTGATTATGATCAATGCCATTTAAATACCTATTTACATTGAAATAGAAATGTAAAGTACCATTTTGTATTAAAAGGTTTGTGTTTTGATTTGTTATTGTGTTTTATTATTTGTGATTGGGTTTTTTGGATTGGTTTAACTAATTTTTTATTGTATTTGTCAAACTTTGAGGCCACCTGGTAATGTCATGGTAATCTGACTTATTTCAAAACTGATTAGCATCACATACAGCAGGCAATAATCTACTCTGAAAATGATGAGCCACTTAAAATTCCTTCACAACAAACAACTAATTATATCTTATTTGATTGATGACTTGATATATTAAGTTTGAATACCTAAGTATAATAACTAGTAGTGTCAAGGTAATTTAAATAGCCTTTATTTATGAAAAAAAAAAACGTGTGTGACAAACAGCAATAGAATAATTGTTTTGAGAACAAAACACCACTTCCTCAATAAATGCTGCATTGCACTTACCACCATTTCGAATGAGGAAATAATTTTTTTACACCCTAACTGTTAGTTTTTCTCACAAATTTCTTAATACATAAACACACCATGGAAAGATGTGGCAATCTGAACAGCAGAATGAGCAGCCTTGTGTTTTTTTTCAGGAAAGTTTTTATTCTCTCCTTTCTCCAACCCTTTCATTCAATGTGGATCTTTATATTATGTGCTGGTCTAACTCCACCACAAGCTCCACATCAGATTTATGAGCATAATAATCACCCTCCAAATTGTAGCAAAATAAGGCAAGTCAGCCATGAGAAAGCCACCTCAGCCCAAGAAATATAAACCCTCCTAAAATGGCTGCATTTGTTTCTTTTTTAAATATTTACCCAATGGACATCTGTGCTATGTTTTTTGAGACAAAAATATATGAGGAAACATCCAGTCTTACCATAGGCCTGCCATCAGTCCACCGGAAGTCACTGTCATACATCTTATCATTGAGTCCAATCCACTGGTAGTCCTGTCCGAGACCTGGCACACAGGGTGGAGAGAAACATAACAGATTAAAATTAATTGTTGCCAAATAGCCTTTTAGATCTATTTGGCCACAAAATGAGCAAGAGACACAAAAGAGCCAATGATATTTTACAAGTTAAAACATAATCCCACTTATAGGGTTGATTATCTACAAAAGGAAATTTAACACACGGTTGACAAAGTGCTGTTCCTCATGGGAGAGAATGCTGGTGAGATGAGCCCCATGTATGCGACACTCTCTCTCTGCTGTGTCCCAGTTTCTCCTTTGGGGGAAGTACTTGTAGCAGTGGCCCTGGAACTTGTGCCAGCCGTAGTCACATGTTTCTGTGTCTGAAGGAATAGGAATATTAAGAAAAAAAGACAGGGAACAGATTAAAACACTTAAACAGATGTGGAATGAATTTTTAAAGACAATAGTGTTTACTTTCATCTTCTGATCTATTTAATGCACCTTAAGATCATCTCATTCCTTCAATCAATAAAGTTTTTCCATCCTGGTAGGCTGACAAGCAAAATCTGCAGTTCCTTCTTTGAGTAATAGACCAGTCAGCCAATCTAAATACAAATTTGAATTCAGTAACTTTGGATTTTTGTTGCTTGGTATAATCCCTGCTTGTAAGTAAGACCCTAAGTGTACTCACAGCTTCAATTGCATGACCTTGGTGGGAATTGCAAGATGTGACTTGGAGTCCAGCATAACTGCAGTTAAGCTTTCACGAAGCATTAAGGACTGAGAGTTTTGAATTTCTTTTTAATAATTTTTTTTAATTTTTCAGTATGCTAAACTCCAAGAAACTAAAACTTAAGGATGTTTGAGGTGCACATGGAGTTGTACTTCCGAGGGACGAATTATCAAGTGAAAGACCAATGGTTTAAACCATGTAAAATCTGGAATTGAATGCAGAAAAATAGATCATAGAGAATCTATCAGACAATCCAAAAACTTACCCTCCTCACAATGCAGCCCAGAGTAGCTTGGAAGGCATACACACGTGTAGGTAGCCAGCCCATCCACACATGTACCTCCATTAAGGCAAGGATTTGAGTGGCACTCATCGATATCTGTATGGGAGTCATAGCACACATAAGCAAAGATGAAAACAAGATTAATAACACATGGTCCACAAAATGTTAAATAAGTTTTATGGGTTTATCTATTACTTTTGAGGTGAGAATGTAAGGGTTTGTATGGAATTCTTATTACACCATTTCCTACCTGTTTCACAGTGATCCCCACCATAACCAGGAGCACAGCTACATGTATAGACATTTCCACTCTGGAAGCAGGATCCTCCGTTTAGACAAATATTTTCTGAACATTTGTTACCCTCTGATATTTGAAAAAAGAGAAAAAAAAGGTTAGCATAAACCTGTACTTGTTCTTGCAACATTTTATTGTGCTTTATTCCAAAGAAAGCCAGAGCAGTACCTGGAATTTCAACTGTCTCGCCAACAACAGTATGCCCCAATCCGATGTCAGGCAGCACAGTTGTTGTTTCTTCTGCCCTTGGAGGTGGATCACCTTCTCTTAGCAATGAAGGTGTGGGTATGTCACTGGTCAGTTTATCATTTCCCTTGGAAAATGAAGACAAAGTAGTGGCTGCTGTTGCAGCAAACATCGGCTGGCTATATTCTGAAGCAACAGTTGTAAACTCCGTACTGGTTCTTATGGGTAATTCAGGGTGAGGGGAAAGATCTTCATTATTATCAGAGTTCATCTTCAAAGTTGTGGTGGCCTCCACTTTGTATACAGTCCTGATTTCACCTGGGGGAAGAGACTGTCCCTCTAAACTGTCCAACTTTGGTGTCTTTGCAGTTGTCATTTCTACAGACAAACTCTCTGAGCTGGCAGATGTGCTTTCAGAACTGACCAACCCACTCTCAGGTGACTTAGTTGTAACAGATAAATGTTCAGAAGTTGTGTTCTCAACCTCATCACTGGAAAGTTCAACAGTGCTTTCTGTGGGCATACTTTCTTCTGAGCTGCTGGGGCTATTTGAACCACTCTCAGAACTGGAGGAGGATGCAACAGTGATGGAACCTGAGGCAGAGGGCACAACAGTAATGGCCTCTGCTGCCACTATGGGGGATTTTGTTTGATTGTCATCTGGGCTATCCTCAGTACTACTCACTGAATCAACAGCATAACTCTTAGATGTTTGAGAAACAACAGGAGGTGTAGTGATCAACTCAGACTCTTTCCTTGGTGTTGTATTTTCGCGGAAAGGTGGAGCTACTTCCACTAAATTTGGGTTCAAGAGGTCATAATCTGGATCTGGTAAATAATCCGGACCATAATCTCCTGAGTCAAACCCCGTGTCTGGTGGTGTGTCGATCCTTACACTACTTGAAAGTGGATCAGCAGTGGGTTTATCTTGCCCCTCCTCAACTAAAGGCAATCCAGTTTGAGATACTCTAGAGGAGGGGGCATTTGAAATTGAAACTGCTGATGGTGTTTCAGTGCTGAACAATGAAGACAGAGATGGTGCTATTTTTTCTGTTTTCATTGATAATGAAGTCATTGTTGCCCCCTGAGTGGGTATCACTGAGCTTTTTGCAGATATTTCAGTTGAGTCTAATGCTATGGAAGATAGAGTCTCAACAGTAGCAGTCTCTTCTCTAGGTCTCTTTGTGCTGTAACGTCCAATGTTTGAAGTGGTGTATCCGGACACAGGATAATCTGTTCCTTTAGAATATTCTGATTTGTCATTTGGATGGGGATATATTTTGATAACAGTAGATGTTTTAAAGACTTCCCCATCTTTTTCAGTGCTACCTCCAGCATAAATTGAAGTATCTGTCATTGTAGTTACTTGGCTTTGTGCTTGAGCTGTCTTTGATGTGGTTCTGTCATCTGTGTTGGTAATCAAACCATCAGGGTCCAGGTCCTTGCTTGTCTCTCCATTGGATGACATTGGGCTTGTTGTTGACAAGACAGTTTTGTCAGAGATGTCAATGCTGGGATGATGGGTGAAAGTGATCTCAGACCTGGCTTGCTGGAAGGACAACTCGGATGGTGTTGTATCTGGTTCTGGAACCGTGGTGGTAACAAACTTGACCATGACATCAGGTGTTGTATTGCTTTGCAAAGAAGACACTGATGTAGGAATCATTTTTGTTGTGGCAATAGAAGTAAATTGGCTTCTTAAGGTCACATCACTTGTAGGGTCTGATGTTGCATGTGCAGTGGGAAAATAAATTGTTGGGGCTTTCGGTGTACTTGAAATGTGAGCACTGGAGTCTTGAGCTGTTATGACTGGCACAGAGGTGATGGATGGCTTCACCGTGGCAAGGAGGGAAAAGGAAGCACTTGTTGACTTTGCAGCATTTTCATAAGTAACAGTTGGGCTTTTCGTGCTAAAAAGTGAAGACACTGCAGGTGTTACTCTTGTTGTATGTGCTGTCCTTTTGCTCTCATTCAAAGATAATTTTGTCACCAAGGTTCCCACTGCAGAGCCATCATCATCATCACTAGATGTTACACTGGTTAGTTTGACTATTTCAGGTTCAGCTGACAATAGAAAATGTGATCTAACAGTATTTAAAGGTACAACAGTGTGGGTGGAAATAGTTGTACTTGAGGTTTCTTCTGTTTCACCATGACCTGTGGCTGCCCTGGCTGTGGGTAGAAAGGGTGTGGATTTTTCTTTTTCAGCACTGATGACTATATACTCCTCACTGGAAACCAGAGTGACTGGACTTGTGTCTGATTTTTCAGTCAAGGTTTGAGAAGGTAAAGATGAGGAGGAGGTGAGCTCAGTGACAGACTTGGATAGATCATCAGTGTCCTCATTCTCTTTAGTACTAGCCTCGAGAGGGAAACCTGCATGTAGTGTAGTAGAATCGAAGGTTTCTTCAAAGCTTGAGTTTGTAGATGCAGCAGCAGATGGGGTGGACTGTGGTGCAACTGTCTCTTCACTGTATGTCTCCATGCTAGAAACGTCAACAGTTGATGGTTTTGAGGGGGACAGTAAGTATTTAGAGGATGCTGATGTTGATGCCAGTGACAGATCCAAGATTGATGTTGCATGTAAAGTTACTGGTGTAGGAGTAACACTGTCAGTCCCTGAACCCTCTGGTTCTTCTGACACAACAAACTTCCGTGTCACTGTTACTGCAGTAGCACCTCCAACCTCTTCTGTCTGAATAGTGGGGTAAAATGAAGAAGAGGATGCAATTTCCATAGTATCTGCATCAATTATGGTATTATCTTTGATGTGAAGCTCAGTAGCAGGTGTGCCTGTCCTTACTGTGTCTGTTACTGAGGAAAATAAGTCATCTTCATTTTTTGCCTCCTCTGTAAATATAATAGTTTTGCTGGTTGATGGTTTAGAAACATGCAGGACCATGGTAGGTGTTTGTTCAGTTAAGTCAGACTTTGCCTGGCTGCCACTTGGAGTAATGATGATGACCTGTTGGTCTGTTACACCATGATATACAATTGAGGGTATAGGTGTCGACACCGTGAATCCGTCATACTTTTGTTTACTGCTGGAACTTGTTGTGATAAAGGCATCTGTTGTTAGTTCACTTACATAAGATCCAGTTGTGACGGAAGACAAAGTTGAAGAGGATGACTGAATTATTTGCTCAGCTACAGTAACACCAGTTTTCAAAACGGGGGTATCTGTGAACTCATAAGTGTTGGGGCTTTCTGCATCCATGGAGGTTACAGCCTCCTGTGGGGAAACTTTCGGATCTGATGCTGGGGTAACTGAAAATAAGGTTTCAGTTTCACCTGTTGCTTCACCGAACGAGACATTCTCTATCACTGGTGGCTTTATAGTGAAATTTTCAGTAGTTTGATGATCAGGACTCTGTTCTTCAGTAAAAACAAGGTCGGGGCTTGATGCTGCTTTTTCAGTTGCAGACAAAAGTATTTCATCTTTGTGTGATGCTGCAGTTGTTTGAGGTTTCTGTGTGCTAAATATAGAAGAGTTTATAATCCTGACATTTTCTGTAGAGCGAGAGGCCAAAGTGATTTGTTTTGTTGTGGCAACAGTACTGGACACAAAGGAAGAACTTGTAACTGGTGAAAAAGTAGATGACCAATCAGAAGAGTCAGAACCAGGGCTCTCCACCTCACCTGAAGCATCATCTCCAAAGACACCACTACCCTGCTCAGTAATGTAATTCTCAGTGCTTGCTGTCTGAGGTGATTGGGTTGACAGCATAATTTTCTTGGTTGGCAGTGTACTGGAGAGGGTTGAGGATGCAGTGCGAGAGGTGCTAGTTGCTCTGTCTTTTTCATATATTTCTGTCTCATCTGTGGTCACAACATATTCATCCTGGAGTTTTGTTGTCATCTCAATTGCTCCCTCTGCTCCAGATCCATCCGCACTTGACTCCAAGTCTTCATGAGTGTCACCAGAGATCTCCATATCAATGTAGGTAGAGGTTTGCTTGGTTGTAAACACATCAGCACTAGGGGAGACTGTAATATAAGACAATTTAACTGTATGGGAGTAGGATGGAGTAACAGCGAGAGGTGTGATTGCATTTGTGCCATCTGTGATTGTACTGTCCTGAGAAGTCGGAGACATTGCTGCAGGGGTCTCTTGGCTGAACAATGAGGATATTGTTGGAACTGTGATGTCTGTATTTGACAATTCAGTTGTATAATCTCCTGAGTTCTCGGAGTCACTTCCAGATAAATCAGCAGCAGGACTCTCTGACCCTGATAGAGGCATAAAAGTTGGTGTTCCTGTGCTGGATATAAAAATGAGTGTTGTGTCAGTTATGTCTTTGAATGACACATCAGTTGGAGGTACTGCTGATCTCTCTTGTGTTGTTAAGGACATTGTGCCTGCTGTTGTAGCTGAAATGGTCATTGTGTCTCCTGTGTTTTCTGTGTCTCCTGGCTCTAAGGACAATGTTGGTTTCTCAGTACTGAAGAGTGATGAAGCTGCAGTTATAACTGACTTTGGAGTAGTGCTTCGTTCAGTGTCCATTGTCCCTGTAACAGTTTGGGAAATGGGACTTGATGTTGAGGAGAGAAAACTTACTGAGGTCAGGGACTCATCAGTCAAGTCAGTTGGGCTTTCCACTGAACCATCAAAATCAGTAGTTAAAGGTGAAGATGTTGTTTCAGGCAATGTTGCTGATTCACTGAAAGAGGTACTGAACTTGACTGTGGAAGTCTCAGCACTGGTGCGTCTTTCGGTGTCATCTAAAACTTTGGAAGATGTGACAGCAGAAGTTGATGATGGTGCTTCTGTGCTGAAGAGTGAGGACTTGGCAGTGACATGGGAGGTTGTAGTGAACATGGTTTGTGTGTTGTCACCAGAGCCATCTTCATCTGATGGAGTCAGTAAAGAACTTAGCTCTACGATCACTGGCACAGGTGTCGCTGATAGACGTTCAGTTCCATCAGTAACACTACCAAGTGTGCCTGTCACTGGCATTGCTGTTGGAGTCTCTGTACTGAACAGTGAAGAAAATGTTGGAGATGTCATGTCTTTCACTGAGACCTCAGTGTCGTCATCCCCTGTGCTTCCTTCCTCTGCTGTTGAAGAGATGGAGTCTAACGGTGTAGCTGATAAGCTCTCTGTGTCACCTGAGGTTACTGGAACTTCTTTCTCAGTAGAAAATGGAGTTGGTTTCTCAGTACTGAAGAGTGATGAAGCTGCAGTTATAACTGACTTTGGAGTAATGCTTTGTTCAGTGTCCATTGGTCCTGTAACAGTTTGGGAAATAGGACTTGGTGTTGAGGAGAGAGAACTTACTGAGATCAGGGACTCATCAGTCAAGTAAGATTGGCTCTCCACTGAACTATCTAATTCAGATGTTATGGATGATGATGTTGTTTCAGGTAATGTTGCTGACTCACTGAAAGAGGGACTGAACTTGGCTGTGGAAGTCTCAGCACTCGTGTGTCGTTCTGTGTCATCTAAAACTTTGGATGATGTGACAAAAGAAGATAATGATGGTGCTTCTGTGCTATAGAGTGATGACTTGGCAGTGACATGGGAGGTTGTAGTGAACATGGTTTGGGTTTGGTCACCAGAGCCATCTTCATCTGATGGAGTCAGTAAAGAACTTAGCTCCTCTATCCATGACACAGGTGTCGCTGACAGACTTTCAGTTCCATCAGTAACACTACCAAGTGTGCCTGTCACTGGCATTGCTGTTGGAGTCTCTGTACTGAACAGTGAAGAAAATGTTGGAGATGTCATGTCTTTGACTGAGACCTCAGTTTCATCATCCCCTGTGCTTCCTTCCTCTGCTGTTGAAGAGATGGAGTCTAAAGGTGTAGTTGATAAGCTCTCTTTGTCTCCTGAGCCTACAGGAATATCTGTTTCAGTAGACGAAATAGTTGGTTTCTCAGTACTGAAGAGTGATGGAGCTGCAGTTATAACTGACTTTGGAGTAACGCTTTGTTCAGTGTCCATTGTTCCTGTAACAGTTTGAGAAATGGGCCTTGAGGTTGAAGAGAGAGAGCTTATTGAACTCAGGGACTCATCAGTCAAGTCAACTGGGCTCCTGACTGAAAAATCAGATTCAGATGGTATGGATGAAGACGTTGTTTCAGACATCGTTGCTGATTCCCTGAAGGAGGGACTGAACTTGGCTGTGGAAGTCTCAGCAATAGAGCTTCTAGTTGTGTCCTCTAAAACCTTGGATGATGTTGCAGAAGAAGTTGATGATGGTGCTTCTGTGCTGTAAAGTGAGGACTTGGCGGTGACATGGGAGGTTGTAGTGAACATGCTTTGGGTTTGGTCACCAGAGCCATCTTCATCTGATGGAGTCAGTAAAGAACTTTGCTCGACCATCACTGACACAGGTTTCACTGATAACCCTTCAGTTCCATCAGAAACAGTACCAAGTGTGCCTGTTACTGGCATTGCTGTTGGAGTCTCGGTGCTGAACAGTGAAGGTAATGTTGGAGACGTCATGTCTTTGACTGAGACCTCAGTGTCCTCTTCCCCTGTGCTTCCTTCCTCTGCTGTTGAAGAGATGGAGTCTAATGGTGTAGCTGATAAGCTCTCTTTGTCACCTGAGGTTACTGGAACTTCTTTCTCAGTAGAAAATGAAGTTGGTGTCTCAGTACTGAAGAGTGATGAAGCTGCAGTTACAACTGACTTTGGAGAAGTGCTTCGGTCAGTGTCCATTGTCCCTGTAACAGTCTGGGAAATGGGACTTGATGTTGAGGAGAGAAAACTTACTGAGGTCAGGGACTCATCAGTCAAGTCAGTTGGGCTCTCCACTGAACCATCAAAATCAGTAGTTAAAGGTGAAGATGTTGTTTCAGACATTGATGCTGATTCACTGATGGAGGTACTAAACTTGGCTGTGGAAGTCTCAGCACTAAAGCTTGTTCCGGTGTCATCTGAAACTTTGGAAGATGTGACAGCAGAAGTTGATGATGGTGCTTCTGTGCTGAAGAGTGAGGACTTGGCAGTGACATGGGAGGTTGTAGTGAACATGGTTTGTGTGTTGTCACCAGAGCCATCTTCATCTGATGGAGTCAGTAAAGAACTTAGCTCTACGATCACTGGCACAGGTGTCGCTGATAGACTTTCAGTTCCATCAGTAACACTACCAAGTGTGCCTGTCACTGGCATTGCTGTTGGAGTCTCTGTACTGAACAGTGAAGAAAATGTTGGAGATGTCATGTCTTTCACCGAGACCTCAGTGTCGTCATCCCCTGTGCTTCCTTCCTCTGCTGTTGAAGAGATGGAGTCTAACGGTGTAGCTGATAAGCTCTCTGTGTCACCTGAGGTTACTGGAACTTCTTTCTCAGTAGAAAATGGAGTTGGTTTCTCAGTACTGAAGAGTGATGAAACTGCAGTTATAACTGACTTTGGAGTAATGCTTTGTTCAGTGTCCATTGGTCCTGTAACAGTTTGGGAAATAGGACTTGGTGTTGAGGAGAGAGAACTTACTGAGATCAGGGACTCATCAGTCAAGTAAGATTGGCTCTCCACTGAACTATCTAATTCAGATGTTATGGATGATGATGTTGTTTCAGGTAATGTTGCTGACTCACTGAAAGAGGGACTGAACTTGGCTGTGGAAGTCTCAGCACTCGTGTGTCGTTCTGTGTCATCTAAAACTTTGGATGATGTGACAAAAGAAGATAATGATGGTGCTTCTGTGCTATAGAGTGAGGACTTGGCAGTGACATGGGAGGTTGTAGTGAACATGGTTTGGGTTTGGTCACCAGAGCCATCTTCATCTGATGGAGTCAGTAAAGAACTTAGCTCCTCTATCCATGACACAGGTGTCGCTGACAGACTTTCAGTTCCATCAGTAACACTACCAAGTGTGCCTGTCACTGGCATTGCTGTTGGAGTCTCTGTACTGAACAGTGAAGAAAATGTTGGAGATGTCATGTCTTTGACTGAGACCTCAGTTTCATCATCCCCTGTGCTTCCTTCCTCTGCTGTTGAAGAGATGGAGTCTAAAGGTGTAGTTGATAAGCTCTCTTTGTCTCCTGAGCCTACAGGAACATCTGTTTCAGTAGACGAAATAGTTGGTTTCTCAGTACTGAAGAGTGATGGAGCTGCAGTTATAACTGACTTTGGAGTAACGCTTTGTTCAGTGTCCATTGTTCCTGTAACAGTTTGAGAAATGGGCCTTGAGGTTGAAGAGAGAGAGCTTATTGAACTCAGGGACTCATCAGTCAAGTCAACTGGGCTCCTGACTGAAAAATCAGATTCAGATGGTATGGATGATGATGCTGTTTCAGGCATCGTTGCTGATTCCCTGAGGGAGGGACTGAACTTGGCTGTGGAAGTCTGAGCAATGGAGCTTCTAGTTGTGTCCTCTAAAACCTTGGATGATGTTGCAGAAGAAGTTGATGATGGTGTCTCTGTGCTGTAAACTGAGGACTTGGTGGTGACATGGGAGGTTGTAGTGAACATGCTTTGGGTTTGGTCACCAGAGCCATCTTCATCTGATGGAGTCAGTAAAGAACTTTGCTCGACCATCACTGACACAGGTTTCACTGATAACCCTTCAGTTCCATCAGAAACAGTACCAAGTGAGCCTGTTACTGGCATTACTGTTGGAATCTCTGTGCTGAACAGTGAAGGCAATTTTGGAGATGTCATGTCTTTGACTGAGACCTCAGTGTCCTCTTCCATTGTGCTTCCTTCCTCTGCTGTTGAAGAGATGGAGTCTAATGGTGTAACTGATAAGTTCTCTGTGTCACCTGAGGTTATAGGAACTTCTGTCTCAGTAGACAATGGAGTTGGTTTCTCAGTACTGAAGAGAGATGAAGCTGCAGCTATTACTGACTTTGGAGTAGTGCTTCGTTCAGTGTCCATTGTCCCTGTAACAGTCTGGGAAATGGGACTTGATGTTGAGGAGAGAAAACTTACTGAGGTCAGGGACTCATCAGTCAAGTCAGTTGGGCTCTCCACTGAACCATCAAAATCAGTAGTTAAAGGTGAAGATGTTGTTTCAGACATTGATGCTGATTCACTGAAAGAGGGACTGAATGTGGATTGGGAAGTCTCAGCACTGGCATGTCTTTCGCCATCATCTGAAACTGTGGATGATGAGACAAAAGATTTTGTTGATGGCGCCTCTGTGCTGTAGACTGAGGACTTGTCAGTAACATATGAGGTTATAGTGAACATGGTTTGGGTTTGGTCACCAGAGCCATCTTCATCTGATGGAGTCAGTAAAGAACTTTGCTCAACCATCACTGACACAGGTTTCACTGATAACCCTTCAGTTCCATCAGGAACAGTATCAAGTGTGCCTGTCACTGGCATTGGTGTTGGAGTCTCTATACTGAAGAGTGAAGAAATTGTTGGAGATGTCATGTCTTTGACTGAGACCTCAGTTTCGTCTTCCCCTGTGCTTCCTTCCTCTGCTGTTGAAGAGATGGAGTCTAATGGTGTAGCTGAAAAGCTCTCTGTGTCACCTGAGTATTCTGGAACTTCTGTCTCAGTAGACAATGGAGTTTGTTTCTCAGTACTGAAGAGCGATGATGCAGCAGTTACAACTGACTTTGGAGTGGTGCTTCGGTCACTGTCCATTGTCCCTGTAACAGTCTGGGAAATGGGACTTGATGTTGATGAGAGAGAACTTACTGAGGTCAGGGACTCATCAGTCAAGTCAGTTGGGCTCTCCACTGAACCATCAAAATCTGTAGTTAAAGGTGAAGATGTTGTTCCAGACATTGTTGCTGATTCACTGATGGAGGGACTGAACTTTGCTGTGGAATTCTCAGCACTAAAGCTTCTTTCGGTGTCATCTGAAACTTTGGAAGATGTGACAGCAGAAGTTGATGATGGTGCTTCTGTGCTGAAGAGTGAGGACTTGGCAGTGACATGGGAGATTGTACTGAACATGGTTTGGGTTTGGTCACCAGAGCCATCTTCATCTGATGGAGTCAGTAAAGAACTTAGCTCCACCATCACTGACACAGGTGTCCCTGACAGACCTTCAGTTCCATCAGTAACAGTATCAAGTGAGCCTGTCACTGGCATTGCTGTTGTAGTCTCTGAGCTGAACATTGAAGAAAATGTTGGAGATGTCATGTCTTTGACTAAGACCTCAGTTTTGTCTTTCCCTGTGCTTTCTTCCTCTGCTGTTGAAGATTCAGACTCTAATGGCGAAGCTGATAAGCTCTCTGTGTCATCTGAGGTTACTGGAACTTGTGTTTCAGTAAAAAATGGAGTTGGTATCTCAGTTGTGACGATTGATGAAGCTGTAGTTATAACTGACTTTGGAGTAATTCTTTGTTCAGTGTCCATTGTTCCTGTAACAGTTTTGGAAATGGGACTTGGTGTTGAGGAGAGAGAACTTACTGAGATTAGGGACTCATCAGTTAAGTAAGACTGACTCTCCATTGAACTATCAAATTCAGATGTAATGGATGATGATGTTTCAGGCAATGTTGCTGATTCCCTGAAGGAGGGACTGAACTTGGCTGTGGAAGTCTCAGCACTCATGCGTCTTTCGGTGTCATCTAAAACTTTGGATGTTGGTACAAAAGAAGTTGATAATGGCGCCTCTGTGCTGTAGAGTGAGGACTTGGCAGTGACATGGGAGGTTGTCGTGAACATGGTTTGGGTTTGGTCACCAGAGCCATCTTCATCTGATGGGGTCAGTATAGAACTTAGCTCCACCATCACTGACACAGGTGTCGTTGACAGACTTTCAAATTCATCAGTAACAGTATCAAGTGATCCTGTCACTGTCATCGCTGTTGGAGTCTCTGTACTGAAGAGTGATGAAGCAGCAGTTATACCTGACTTTGGAGTAATGCTTTGGTCAGTGTCCATTGTTACTGTAAGAGTTTGGGAAATGGGACTTGATGTTGAGGTGGGAGAACTTACTGAGACCAGGAACTCATCAGTCAAGTAAGTTGGACTTGCCACTGAACTATCAATATCAGTAGTTAAAGGTGATAATAATATTTCAGACATTGTTGCTGATTCACTGAAAGAGGGACTGAACTTGGCTGCGGAAGTCTCAGCACTAAAGCTACTTTCGGTGTTATCTGAAACTTTAGATGATGTGACAGAAGAAGTTGATGATGGTGCTTCTGTGCTGTAGAGTGAGGACTTGGCAGTGACATGGGAGGTTGTAGTGAACATGGTTTGGGTGTGGTCACCAGAGCCATCTTCATCTGATGGGGTCAGTAAAGAACTTAGCTCCACCATCACTAATGCAGGTGTCACTGAGAGAACATCAGTTCCATCAGTAACAGTTCTGAGTGGGCCTGTCACTGGCATTGCTGTTGAAGCCTCTGTGCTGAACTGTGAAGAAAAAGTTGGAGATGACATGTCTTTGACTGAGACTTCTGTCCCCTCTTCCCTTTTCCTTTCTTCCTCTTCAGTTGAAGAGGTGGAGTCTAATGGTAGAGCTGAAAAGCTCTCCTTGTTACCTGAGCTTACAGGAACTTCTGTGTCAGTAGACATTGGATGTGGTTTCTTAGTACTGAAGAGTGATGAAGCAGCAGTTATAACTGATTTTGGAGTAATGGTTTGGTCAGTGTCCATTGTTCTTGTAACAATTTGGGAAATGGGACTTGGTGTTGAGGAGAGAGAACTTACTGAGATCAGGGACTCATCAGTTAAGTAAGTAGGGCTCTCCACTGAACTATCTAACTCAGATGTTATGGATGAAGATGTTATTTCAGGCAATGTTGCTGATTCACTGATGGAGGGACTGAACTTGGCTGTGGAAGTCTCAGCACTGGTGCGTCTTTCGGTGTCATCTAAAACTTTGGATGTGACAGAAGAAGTTGATGATGGTGCTTCTGTGCTGAAGAGTGAGGACTTGACAGTGACAAGAGAGGTTGTAGTGAACATGGTTTGGGTGTGGTCACCAGAGCCATCTTCATCTGATGGAGTCTGTAAAGTACTTAGTTCCACCATCACTGACGCAGGTGTCACTGACAGACCATCAGCTCCATCAGTAACAGTTTTGAGTGGGGTTGTTACTGGCATTGCTGTTGAAGTCTCTGTGCTGAACAGTGAAGGCATTGTTAGAGATAAAATGTCTTTGACTGAGACCTCAGTTTTGACTTCCCCTGAGCTTTCTTCTTCTGCTGTTGAGTAGATGGAGTTTACGGGTGAAGTTGATAGGCTTACAGTGTCACCTAAGGATACTGGAAATTCTGTTTCAGTAGACAATGGAGTTGGTGTCTCAGTACTAAAGAGTGATGAAGCTGCAGTTATATCTGACTTTGGAGTAACGCTTTGGTCAGTGTTAATTGTCCGTGTACTGGTTTGGGAAATGGGACTTGATGTTGAGGAGAGATAACTTACTGAGATCAGGGACTCATCAGTTAAGTAAGATTGGCTCTCCACTGAACTATCTAACTCAGATGTTATGGATGAAGATGTTGTTTCAGGCAATGTTGCTGATTCACTGATGGAGGGACTGAACTTGGCTGTGGAAGTCTCAGCACTGGTGCTTTTGTCTGTGTCCTCTAAAACCGTGGATGATGTTGCAGAATAAATTGATGATGGTGACTCTGTGCTGTATAGTGAGGAAGTGGCGGTGACATGGGAGGTTGTAGTGAACATGGTTTGGGTTTGGTCACCAGAGGCCATCTTCATCTGATGGGGTCAGTAAAGAACTTAGCTCCACCAACACTGACACAGGTGTCCCTGACAGACCTTCAGTTCCATCAGTAACAGTATCAAGTGAGCCTGTCACTGGCATTGCTGTTGTAGTCTCTGAGCTGAACATTGAAGAAAATGTTGGAGATGTCATGTCTTTGACTGAGACCTCAGTTTCCTCTTCCCCTTTCCTTTTTTCCTCTGTTGTTGAAAAGATGGAGTCTAATGGTGTAGCTGAAAAGTTCCCCGTGTCACCTGATGTGACAGGAAATTCTGTTTCAATAGACAATGGAGTTGGTTTTTCAGTTCTAAAGAGTGATGAAGCAGCAGTTATAATTGATTGTGGAGTAACACTTTGGTCAGTGTTAATTGTCCGTGTACTGGTTTGGGAAATGGGACTTGATGTTGAGGAGAGAGAACTTACTGAGATCAGGGACTCATCAATCAAGTCAGTTGGGCTCTCCACTGAACTATCAAATTCAGATGTTATGGATGAAGATGTTTCAGGCAATGTTGCTGATTCCCTGAAGGAGGGACTGAACTTGGCTGTGGAAGTCTCAGCACTAAAGCTTCTTGTTGTATCATCTAAAACTGTGGATGATGGTTTAAAAGAAGTTGATGATTGTGCTTCTGTGCTGAAAAATGAGGACTTGGCAGTGACATGGGAGGTTGTAGTGAACATGGTTTGGGTGTGGTCACCAGAGCCATCTTCATCTGATGGGGTCAGTAAAGAACTTAGCTCCACCAACACTGACACAGATGTCCCTGACAGACCTTCAGTTCCATCAGTAACAGTATCAAGTGAGCCTGTCACTGGCATTGCTGTTGGAGTCTCTGTGCTGAACAGTGAAGAAAATGTCTGAGCTGTGATGTCTTGGACTGAGACCTCAGTCTCCTCTTCCCCTGTGCTTTCTTCCTCTGCTGTTGAAGAGATGAAGTCCAATGGTGTAGCTGATAAGCTCTCTGCGTAACCTGAGGTTACTGGAACTTCTGTCTCAGAAGATAATGGAGTTGGTTTCTCAGTACTGAAGACTGATGAAGCAGCAGTTATTCCTGACTTTGGAGTAGTGCTTCGTTCAGTGTCCATTATCCCTGCAACAGGCTGGGAAATGGGACTTGATGTTGAAGAGAGAGAACTTATTGAGGTCAGGGACTTATCAGTCAAGTCAGTTGGGCTCTCCACTGAACTATCTGACTCAGATGTTATGGATGATGATGTTGTTTCAGGCAATGTTGCTGATTCACTGAAGGAGGGACTGAACTTGGCTGCTAAAGTCTCAGCACTGGTCCTTCTTTCGGTATCATCTGAAACTTTGGAAGATGTGATGGCAGAAGATGATGATGGAGATTCTGTGCTATGGAGTGAGGACTTGGCAGTGACATGGGAGGTTGTAGTGAACATGGTTTGGGTTTGGTCACCAGAGCCATCTTCATCTGATGGGGTCAGTAAAGAACTTAGCTCCACCAACACTGACACAGATGTCCCTGACAGACCTTCAGTTCCATCAGTAACAGTATCAAGTGAGCCTGTCACTGGCATTGCTGTTTGACTCTCTGTGCTGAACAGTGAAGAAAATGTTGGAGATGTCATGTCTTTCACTGAGACCTCAGTTTTGTCTTCCCTTGTGCTGTCTTCCTCTGCTGTTGAAGAGATGGAGTCTAAAGGTGAAGCTGATAAGATCACTGTGTCACCTGATGTGACAGGAACTTCTGTTTCAGGAGAAGATCGAGTTGGTTTCTCAGTACTGAAGAGTGATGAAGCAGCAGTCATTCTTGACTTTGGAGTAACGCTTTGGTCAGCGTCCATTGTTTCTGTACTGGTTTGGGAAATGGGACTTAATGTTGAGGAGAAAGAACTTTCTGAGATAAGGGACTCATCAATCAAGTCAGTTGGGCTCTCCACTGAACTATCTAACTCAGATGTTATGGATGAAGATGTTGTTTCAGGCATTGTTGCTGATTCTCTGATGGAGGGACTGAACTTGGCTGTGGATGTCTCCGCACTGGTGCTTCTGTCAGTGTAATCTGAAACTTTGGAAGATGTGACAGCAGAAATTGATGATTGTGCTTCTGTGCTGTAAAGTGAGGACTTGGCAGTGACATGGGAGGTTGTAGTGAACATGGTTTGGGTTTGGTCACCAGAGCCATCTTCATCTGATGGAGTCAGTAAAGAACTTAGCTCCACCAACACTGACACAGATGTCCCTGACAGACCTTCAGTTCCATCAGTAACAGTATCAAGTGAGCCTGTCACTGGCATTGCTGTTGGACTCTCTGTGCTGAACAGTGAAGAAAAAGTTGGAGATGTCATGTCTTTTACTGAAACCTCAGTGTCCTCTTCCCCTGTGCTTCCTTCCTCTGCTGTTGAAAAGATGAAGTCTAATGGTGTAATTGAAAAGCTCTCTGTGTCACCTGAGGTTACTGGAACTTCTGTCTCAGAAGATAATGGAGTTGGTTTCTCAGTACTGAAGAGTGATGAAGCTGCAGTTATAACTGACTTTGGAGTTGCGCTTCGTTCAGTGTCCATTGTCCCTGTAACAGTCTGGGAAATGGGACTTGATGTTGAGGAGAAAGAACTTACTGAGGCCAGGGGCTCATCAGTTAAGTCAGTTGGGCTCTCCACTGAACGATCAAAATCAGTAGTTAAAGGTGAAGATGTTATTTCATACACTGTTGCTGATTCACTGATGGAGGGACTGAACTTGGCTGTGGAAGTCTCGGCACTAAAGCTTCTGTCGGTGTCATCTGAAACTTTGGAAGATGTGACAGCAGAAGGTGATGATGGAGATTCTGTGCTGAAGAGTGTAGACTTGGCAGTGGCAAGAGAGGTTGTAGTGAACATGGTTTGGGTTTGGTCACCAGAGCCATCTTCATCTGATGGGGTCAGTAAAGAACTAAGCTCCACCATCACTGACACAGGTGTCACTGATAACCCTTCAGTTCCATCAGAAACAGTATCAAGTGAGCCTGTTACTGGCATTGCTGTTGGACTCTCTGTGCTGAACAGTGAAGAAAATGTTAGAGATGTCATGTCTTTCACTGAGACCTCAGTTTTGTCTTCCCTTGTACTGTCTTCCTCTGCTGTTGAAGAGATGGAGTCTAAAAGTGTAGCTGATAAGATCTCTGTGTCACCTGAGGTGACAGGAACTTCTGTTTCAGGAGAAGATCGAGTTGGTTTCTCAGTACTGAAGAGTGATGAACCTGCAGTTATTCTTGACTTTGGAGTAACACTTTGGTCAGTGTCCATTGTTCCTGTACTGGTTTGGGAAATGGGACTTAATGTTGAGGAGAAAGAACTTTCTGAGATCAGGGACTCATCAGTCAAGTCAGTTGGGCTCTCCACTGAACTATCTAACTCAGATGTTGTGGATGAAGATGTTGTTTCAGGCAATGTTGCTGATTCACTGAAAGAGGGACTGAACTTGGCTGTTAAAGTCTCAGCACTGGAGCTTCTTTCTGTGTCATCTAAAACCGTGGATGATGATGAAAAAGAAGTTGATGATGGTGCTTCTGTGCTATGGAGTGAGGACTTGGCAGTGACATGGGAGGTTGTAGTGAACATGGTTTGGGTTTGGTCACCAGAGCCATCTTCATCTGATGGGGTCAGTAAAGAACTTAGCTCCACCAACACTGACACAGATGTCCCTGACAGACCTTCAGTTCCATCAGTAACAGTATCAAGTGAGCCTGTCACTGGCATTGCTGTTGGACTCTCTGTGCTGAACAGTGAAGAAAATGTTGGAAATGTCATGTCTTGGACTGAGACCTCAGTGTCGTCATCCCCTGTGCTTCCTTCCTCTGCTGTTGAAGAGGTGGAGTCTAAAGGTGTAGCTGATAAGATCTCTGTGTCACCTGAGGTGACAGGAACTTCTGTTTCAGGAGAAGATTGAGTTGGTTTTTCAGTACTGAAGAGTGATGTAGCAGCAGTTATTCTTGACTTTGGAGTAACACTTTGGTCAGCATCCATTGTTCCTTTTACAGTTTGGGAAATGGGACTTAATGTTGAGGAGAAAGAACTTTCTGAGATAAGGGACTCATCAGTCAAGTCAGTTGGGCTTGACAGACTTCCAGTTCCATCAGGAACAGTATCAAGTGAGCCTGTCACCGGCATTGCTGTTGGAGTCTCTGTACTGAACAGTGAAGGCAGTGTTGGAGCTGTGATTTCTTTGACTGAATCCTCAGTTTCTGCTTCCTTGATGGTCTCGTTGTCAACTGTTGGAGAAATGGAGTATAATGATGTGGCTAACAAGCTCTGAGTGACACCTGAGGTGACAGGAACTTCTGTTTCAGTAGATGAACGAGTTGGTTTCTCAGTACTGAAGAGTGATGAACCTGCAGTTATTCTTGACTTTGGAGTAACACTTTGTTCAGCGTCCATTGTTCCTGTACTGGTTTGGGAAATGGGACTTAATGTTGAGGAGAAAGAACTTTCTGAGATCAGGGACTCATCAATCAAGTCAGTTGGACTCTCCACTGAACTATCGAACTCAGATGTTGTGGATGAAGATGTTGTTTCAGGCAATGTTGCTGATTCACTGATGGATGGACTGACCTTGGCTGTTAAAGTCTCAGCACTGGAGCTTCTTTCTGTGTCATCTAAAACCGTGGATGATGATGAAAATGAAGTTGATGGTGCTGCTTCTGTGCTGTAAAGTGAGGACTTGGCAGTGACATGGGAGGTTGCAGTGAACATGGTTTGGATTTGGTCACCAGAGCCATCTTCATCTGATGGGGTCAGTAAAGAACTTAGCTCCACCATCACTGACACAGGTGTCACTGAGAGCCCTTCAGTTCCATCAGGAACAGTTTTGAGTGGGCCTGTCACAGGCATTGCTGTTGGAGTCTCTGTGCTGAACAGTGCAGGCAATGTTGGAGATGTCAGGTCTTTGACTGAGACCTCAGTTATGTCTTCCCTTGTGCTTTCTTCCTCTGCTGTTGAAGAGATGACGTCTAATGGTGTAGCTGGTAAGTTCTCTGTGTCACCTGAGGTTATAGGAACTTCTGTCTCCGTGGACAATGAAGTTGGTTTCTCAGAACTGAAGAGTGCTGAAGCAGCAGTTATAATTGACTTGTGGAGTAACACTTTGGTCAGTGTTCACTGTCCGTGTACTAGGTTTGGGAAATGGGACTTGATGTTGAGGAGAGAGAACTTTCTGAGATCAGGGACTCATCAGTTCAAGTCAGTTGGGCTCTCCACTGAACTATCAAATTCATATGATATGGAAGATGATGTTGTTTCAGGCAATGTTGCTGATTCACTGATGGAGGGACTGAACTTGGCTGTGGAAGTCTCAGCACTGGAGCTTCTTTCTGTGTCATCTAAAACTTTGGATGATGTTGCAGAGGATGTTGATGGCGTCTCTGTGCTGTATAGTGAGGACTTGGCAGTGACATGGGAGCTTATAGTGAACATGGTTTGGGTTTGGTCACCTGACCCATCTTCATCTGATGGTCTAATGCTTTGGTCCAATTTCAGTAAAGTTTGTGGTTTTACTGTGCTGAGCTTTGTAGTGTCTGTAGGAGTTTCTTTTGATGTCACAACAACCTCTTTGCTGAAATATTCAGTAAATGAGGCAATTGTTGATTTGATCATTTCAACTGCACTGTATAAGGGGGATCCAGTGGCTGTGATTTCTCCATAGGAGGAAGGAGTTATCTCATCTTTTTTTAAGTCCATTGTGGTAGGGGTTGATGCATGGACAGACTTACTGGAGGCTTGCACGGATGATGTATATTCTTCTATTGTCTTTCCTGTTGTTGTCCTTAATGATCTTTGATCAGTACCAAATGGTGGCCCAGTCCCCTCAGAGGTTTGTGATGGTGAGCTGGTAAACACTTTCACTTGGGGAACACCTGAAAGCTTTTCCTCTGGAGTAGTTACTGCATCAGCTTTAAGTTTGTCTGTAGATGAGATGGAAGGGACTTTGCTCTCAAGACCTGTGACTGTAGCCTCTGAAATTTCAGATTGGGTAATTGCTGTCAACGAGAATGATTCAGAGCTGCCTTCATCTACAGCTGAGGTTATAATTTTTTCTGTTAATTCAGTAGATGTATAGGAAAGAGGTCCTGAGGAAACTGTACTGAAAGCAAATTCTTTTGGGGCTTGGGTCTCTTCTTTTTCCTCCACACTCTGAGTGGAGCTCTGTGAATCACTAGTTGTTGGTGTTGGTGCAGTCTCATTAGAATAGGGAGTGTGCAAAGTCTTTAATGTGGACAAAGTGCTTCCTTCAACAACTGGAATGGCAGTTGTGCTCTGTGTTTCCCCTGTTGTTTCAGATGTATCTGTGGCTGAGTAAACTTTGGTTGAAGAAGTAACAGATGATTGTTCCTTTGCCAAATCTGTCTGAGTCACCTCTGACTCATTTTTAACATGTGTGAGAGAACTCTCTGAGTGTTCTTCCTCATCTTGTATGGATGTAGTTGTGATCGTTGTAGTTTTTACTGCTTTTGTCGTTTGGGTTTCCTCAGGTGATTCAGTGACCTGTGGCTCAGCTGGTGTAAATGTAGGAATAAAGTATGCAGCGGTACCAGTTGTATCCATCTTCCCCCCAATGAAATCAGTTACAGAGGGAGCAGCCTCTGTACTTTTTGATAGGGTCATGTCTGTTACTGTAGAGGTCAGTGCAGGGGTTACTTCTGTTTGTGTCGGACCCTTTGTGGTCAGTTTTTCTACCTCGGTGTATAAGTGATACGATGTTGAAGAAACAATTGGAATTATATCAGGGTCATAATTATCAACTTCTGGGATCTCTGTAGAGGTAAGTATTGATTCAGAGGAGCTATCAAAAGGCAGATTGGTAAAACTATAATCAAGGATTGAGGTTATCTCATCACTTGCTCCCAAAGTTGTCACGTTGATTGAAATCTGGGTACCTTTGGCCTCTTTATCTTCTCGACTACCTGGCTCTAATGTTACCTCCTGTTTGCCATTGATAAAGCTAACAGTTGGAGTGATGGTCACAGCAGTTTGAGAGTTAATTTCTTGGTCTCCACTATGCAGGATGGGCTCACCATCTGCTATGGAGGGAGTTGGATCATCAGGCACAAGTGGTATGGGTGGAGACTGTAAATCTTGTTCCTGCGGGGGCTGGTCAACTAAAAATAAGATAAAAAAGAAAGTAAGGTCAAATGTAACTAAAACTGAATTACAAAACAAAAAAAACCACTAATTACATTTGAGATAAATATTTTGTTAAATTGGTTTTTGTCTCTGTCTAAGTGTACTAGATATATTTGTAACTGTGTTTTCTCCAGCTTTAGTCTGCTATGGACTGAAAGGATAAAAAAAAAAACAGACAAAAAAACAAAAAAGCATTCAAGTAGCCCTTATGTCAAAAATAATTGAGACAACAAAGTATCCATTAATTTTTCTTTACTGCTTATCCCACGCAGTCTCTAGTAAGGGCTGGAGCATATCCCAGTTGTTAGGCAAGGGTCAGGTACTACCGGACTAGTCGACATATTAACTGACCAATCACATGGCTAATATGAAAAGATAAAGAACCAGTCACAGTCACAATCATACCTCTAGGCAATTTAGAATCACAAATTAACCATAATTAACTGGCTTTACCCAGAGTACCCTGAGACATTAGAGACACACACACAGAACATGAATCTCCACACAAAAAGACCATGGCCAAGATTTGAAGCACCAGTCTGAAACAACAATGCTAATCCTTGCACTAATGTGCAGTCCATAATAAAGTAATTCAGGTTCAAAATAAGTTAAACAATAATACCAACATTTTACTGGAGAATCTAGAGTCATATGTTTACCATGAAGAACACATACTTTGGACAGACAATACTGTATACAACATATACTATGTATTGTTAGTGGTATGCAACTGTAAGCATGTCTTTTAACCTACTTTGATATTCCAGATCATATTCTAAAATGTGTAGAGTAATATACGTTTACATAATATGATTAAGTGAACCTGGATTGCACAGAGGTGGAGCTGGTACTACTGGTGCCTCACACAAAGGTTGTGAGTTTGTGTGTGAATGGTTGTCAGTGTCTATATGTCAGCCCTATAATTGGCAGGCAGCCAGCCCAGGGTGTACCCTGCCTCTCACCAGTGTAAGAGGGGATAAGCTTCAGCCCTTTGAGACCCCAAAAAGGAATGTGGTATTGATAATGGACAGACATACTAAGCCCAAAAGAACATCAACAAACCCAGCACAACATTAAAGTATCATTAGGGCTTAACTTCTTTTCAAATCCTATTTAAAATGTTAATTTAGGAACTTTAAAAATCTCTATAAAATCTAAAATAGTTTTGCAGTTAATTAATGAGCAGGTTAGACTAGAAGCAGAAAAAAGAGCCGTTTGTGCATTTTTTTAAATCTGAAAATACGTTAGTTTTTAGGCTTTCGATACTCTAGTATTATCAAACTCCAAGCAGATCACAGCGTTGAGCATCAAGTTACACCAAAATTATTTACTTTTTGACTATCAGCTTGACAAAAAAGGAGAGTAAACAACTTATATCTCTCATATATATCTCCTGATTGTTAAAAATATTAAACAATGTTAAAATCCCTTTAAAATGGGGAAAGCAAAACTTATTTTCTAACATAAGTTGACATAATGTTCCTAATGGTATAATCGAGATCTGCTAAAAGAAAAATTACTGTGTCATTAGGATGTGTGTTGATGTAACATCGAAAGAAAGAAAAATCTGTTTTTCTGGAAAACCTTAATGTAGCCAATTGAAATATTAATGAATAACACAGTTGTCAACTCAAATTAGGTTACATAAAGAATAATAATGTGGACACTAGACAGCATCATCAGATAATGTAACTTGTGTAAAAGAGGCTACTTTGCAAGGGTATGAAAATGATGTCTTGAAATTTTGTCTTGATCTTTGGTGTGCCTGGGGTAAAAAAAAAAAACAGAAAAGAAAAGAAAGAAAACCACCATCTGAACCTGTTGTAAGTATGGCTGTTGAATTGTGTCAATATTTTATAGGTCATCTTTAATGTTTTTTACATCCACACCCTGTATCATATCTAGATAGAGCTCTACAAATTGATGTATGATATTGTCAGCTGTCTGTTTTTATATTGCATTTAAACTTAGGACCAGCTTCCAATTATATTTTCAGTACCTCATCTAATGCTACAGTTTTATCAGCATCCAACGACCCCTGGATGGAACAGATGTCTTTAATTTAACCATAACAAAGCAGCCTCTAAAAAATAGTACACATAAATTATTACCAACAAATCATCCACCAAAATAATAAAACTATTATGTAACTGTTGAGCTTAATAAGCTAAAGCAGTAAATGCTGGTTGTAGTCCGGACAGATAAATACTGAAATCCATAACCCCATTATGACAGAAGTCCATAAATATAAATATTCTAAAAACCTCTCCGTTAACCCTGCTATTTGCTGTCAGATCAGTCTCAAATGACTGATTACGATGGAAATGAACAAGTGGCAGCTGATGGAACTGGTTCAAACAACAGACCATCTCTTCAAATCATTTTCTTTTCTGCTTTATCTCTCTGAATCCGGTGACTGTAGTCTCATCTTGAACATATATTTTTGTACCTTTATCTTAAGAACACCAAGAGTGAGGCACAGCACTAATCATTTGTACATGGAAGGTTATAACAAAGTGAATAAAAAAGCAAAGGTTGAGCTTAAGATCAACATTAAGAGCTAAGTAGGCTGAGATGCATTGTCTGTTTTATAGAAGAGTACAAGCAAATTAAATAAAGTATAAGTCACAGAGAACAACACAAGTCTGTTGATATACAGATATTACTGCTCCTTCACCTCTCTCCCTCTCTCTGTCTCTTACTGCCTGTGCCTCTCTTTCTCACTGTCCATTTTCTCTGGTCTCCATTTCTCACAAATGGTGATTCTGAAAGATTATTGGTTGCAAACTAGAACACCACCTGCATCAGCTCAGCTCTACAGAGGACATCTGCTTAAAAACCCAGCCAGGCATGGGAACTTCAGCAGTTGACCTTCTACCTGACCAACTGACTTGTAATTGAACTTTATCTCTCCTTTTTCTCCCCACGCTGATGACCAATAGCTGGGTTGGAATTCCTGTAGATATGTTAAATTGATAGCTTTTAGTCATAAGACTCACGTGGAGGGATAAAAGACAAAATGAATGTCATCCATCATTAACGACTGTGTGGAGCTATGGTACAGGCTTTTTAATCTTTATCTCTACAGAATGAAACCTCTGCACATCCCAGGAAAAAAACACAGGGAAACAGAGAAAATAATGTAAACTATTACTTTCAGGCATTATTTCTATCACTATTGTTTGGAAAGCCTTTCCATGGATATTACTTAAGGTGTGTTTTACTGTTGGAGAATCATTCACCTTTAACCACTAACTGGATGAAAACCTAAAAGATAAATGAGTGTTTTTTTAGTTACTTTTATGTCTGGGGAGTGAGGGGAAAAAACAAATCATTATCAAAAAATTTGGTGAATTATAAACTACCATTAGCTCATTAATGTTAATTAAGATAGCTTAAGAATCACTGTTGGCAGTCACATCCAATTTGTCTTTTGATGTAGTAATTTTGTAGAAGCTGGTAATATTATCAAGCCAACACAAAAAATTATGTTCAGACTGGAAGAAGTGTGTTGGCACTACTGTCTTTGTAACCTACTAAGTGGATCGTCTAACAGCACTAATCCACTATTTGCTCCTCTCAGCATTTTTTTTTCTTTGGTCTGGAGCTCTAGGAGTATAACTTGAGTTTATCTCCTCACCAGATAGTTCATCTAGTTGACAAAATAACTACATTTCCTTTAAATAATAAGAATTGACCTGGTGCTTCCATGTAGTGTATAACAAAGTGAAGAGTGATCTGCCATATTTTCCATGAGGTTAATCCACCCAACCTTGGTAAGCAGAATGACACCAGGGGGTCTCAGCTGAGCCACATCACATAATGCAGTAAAATGAACTTAATCACTCAAACAGGTCAGGCAGCCTGCAGTCCTCACAGAGAGAGGAGACTGTGAGTTGGCAGTGACATCACTGTTTGGTGTGGTGTCCAGTCCATGGTTAAGACAGTCATATGTGCTCACACAGGTAGTCTGCCAACAACTCTTTTACTGCCTGCCCGGCTGCCAGTGAATAAGAAGTGTAAAATTGCAGATGAATAGTGCTTTGCTCCAAAAAAATAGGAAAGCATACCACAACACATATTGTTTGCACCTGCATATGAAGTGCTGTGATTGCACTGACAAACAACTGTAAAATATATTGTAGCAACTTCAGAATACTGCATAATGTGTGGCTTTTTAAGCAAAGACAGCAGTGGTGTTTATTATCTAGAAAATCTGAGTGGAGTGTCTGCCCAGATCTCAAACCATATTAAAAATTGCCAAATAATCTTTGTATAAAACTGTGTCTAATGCAATCTTACCTGATCCCTTCACTCTCTCATGAGCCACTTTTTGGTGACAAGCTGAGAACAGCTCTAACAGTGTTTGCAGCTCAGATGGAGAGCAAGGGAAGAGAAAAAAAAAGATGTAGAAGCTGTCTGCATGTGACATCACATGCTGCTAACCTTAATGCCAAGAATTGAATTTACTTTAGTATTTATTTTATTTTCAATTTGATGTGAACAAATGTGCAATCTTCTTTTAATAACCTTTCTTCTTATAAAATTTTGGCTCAATTAAATGCTAACATTGAAGCCTTTAAGTTGAGATTACAGTTTGAATTTTCTCTATTTGCTCATTACATGTAGAATCTCATGTTCTGTGATAGGCTCAACAAGCATGTAAGCAGAGAAGTAGCTGCTGCCAGAGTTGTCTATTTGTCCGTCTGTAAGTAATTTAACTCAAAAAGTTCTTGACAGACTTTATGGAATTTTCAGAGACTGTTGAACATGGTGCGAGGAAGACGTGATTTGATTTTGGTGGTGATCTGAATCCAGATGCAGTTTCAGGATTTTTTTTTTTATTTTCAAATATTCTAAATCATTTTGTCGTGTGTGTGTGTGTATTTTTCCTTTTTCAACCATGTCTGCAACTGCAACTTCTTTTATTATTATTATTACCAAATTCCACTGGTTAATCTTTTTTTTTCTTAGCTAGCTCTTCTTATGTATAATTATTATCTCTACATGTTTGATTCTATGGTGCTGTGATGAGGGTGGGGCATCCAGTGGGTGCTCTTTGTGAGTGGGGCAGAGGGAGAAAGTAACTTTTGGTTTATAACTGTATTTTGCTTATGTTAAAACACTAATGAAGTGTCCTTGAGGGAAAACATCCCTTTCAACTGTGTCATTTTCTTGTGTTGTGTACCTTGTTTTTGACTCACTCAAAATATAGCCTTACAAGAAAAATCCCAGCCTGTCTCTGAGTTTTTTGGAAATCAACTGAAGCAACAATAAACTGTCACCCTGAATGTTTCAACATTGATATTATAACTAAAATCACTTTAACTATTTTTGTTTTCTTTGAATATATGGATTAACAACCTTTGCTTGAGCGCCTGATGTAATTTTAATTGTTTATTTTATATCAGGACATTAAAGAATTAAAGTTCTTCCCTCCAGAGATAAATTGCATTTATTTTACTTTAATTTATTTACCTTTAAATCTGAATTTAGACTTGTTTTTAGATTTTCTACTTATGATATAACACTGTCAACACGTCACTGCAGCATATCCTCACAACTTTAATCCCTCCTCCTATCCCCATTACTCTCTTGTCATTGTAAAAGTGGCTATAAGGACATCTGCTTAGCTTGTCTGACTGACGAGACCCCCTAAGTTGCCTCTCAGCATCAGTCTACATGTAGAATACAGGGAGCAGGAAAAAGAAAGACTTTTACTCTTTGCAATTTTAAAAAAAAACTTTCAAGTGACCAACTATAAAACAAGCATTACTGTGGTGGAACTGCTTCTATGTTGAGAACAATAATAACCATTATCTATTTATGGGTAATTAGGTGATCATTTGAGCAAGCCACTGAACCTCAAGGTTGTTTTTTTATGATTTAGGAACAATAATAAGAAAAAAATAATTATTTTTTTGCACTGTCTTAAGCACAGGATTGAAATCCATTTCAGCACGGCATTAACTCACAGCTCATCTTACACTGATTTATTTAAATAAACTAAACAATAATGTTCATTTGACTCTTGACACTTAATATTGGAATTCATATTCCTATGAAAGGGACAGTTCAGTTTTTTGAAGTGGAGTTGTATGAGCTCCATATAGCCAATAAGTACATTGGATGCAGTAGAAAGTTCTCTCCTCTCCCTCAGTAAGCCACAATTTGTAAAAGTTTGTGACGTAGAACCTAACCGACTCACATCACATATTCCTACGTGCAGCGCTGCTGTAGTTCCAGGTAAACCTTATTTTTCCAAAAAGTTAATGTACTCAGAAAAAATTTCTAGGTATCGTACTCTTAAACTGTGGTATTATTTTTTTGATGGGAGTTCTTGTAGGCGGAGAAAATACCCTTTGTATTTGGTACAATACTTCCCTGTTTGCGGCTGGTTCTGCATCACAAATTTTTACAAATTGTGGCTTAATGAGGGAGAGGAGAGAACTTTCTTCTGCATCTCATGTAATTAGTGGCCATATGGAGCTCATACAACCCCACTTCAAAAAAACTGAACTATCCCTTTAAGTAATTATGCCAACTACTGCCTTATCTTGTTCAGGTTTGTTATTTTAAAATGATTTTTTATATTTGTCTATCAGTTGTAGTTTGTTCGTAGATTGAATTTTTCTAGTATCTATATCATATTTTATGAACTACAAATATTTTTAAAGGATGGGTAAAAATGATGAAATCAATATCCTTAGCAGGCAACATATCCTGTAGATCATGAAATTGTGTTATTTCAGCCTAAATACTGCAGAAAAATAATGACTTAATTATTATTTTCTTGCTCGTCTTAAAGAGAGTCACAGAGCAATCTTTAGTTGGTTATAATTTAAGTGTGCCTGGAAAATAAAAAACTGTGTCAAAAAGTCTCTACTATATGGAAGCCCAAAGGGAATGTGACTATACATTTTATTTCCTCTGCTTTGATAGCAAGTATACTAGTAGTATAAGTTGTTTCCTCAAGACCTTGACTCATTAGTCTGTTTTTCATCAAATAGTAAAGCTAGTTTCCTAATGAAAGAGAGTAAATACTGTGCTTAAAGAAATGTTTTTTGGTCCTACCTGATGCATTCTGCACTGGCATGATGGTAGTTAAGCGTTCAGTTGGTGCCGCTGTCCCTGTAGCCCTGGTCTTGTCAACCTCAGATGTAACCTCAGGAGCAGACGTGAAGAACTCTGCATCAACCTCTGCTGTGGTGGCCTCCTCTGTAAGGTTGTCAGTGCCATGCTCTGGCAACACAGCGGTGGACTCATCAAAGATGTGTACACTTGTTGATGATGTCACATCTTCAGCTGAAATTTCACCGTCAACCAGAAGAGTGGTGACTGTCGAGGAAACAGCTGGTGTTTGTACAGCTGCCATCGGAGGTGTGGTTTCTGTTGCAGTTGTGGTACTCCCTGGTGGTTCTGTGGTGGCAATGCCAAACTCACTGCCAGGTTTGGTGTTGCACATAAAGGTAGTGCCTGCTGTTGTTGTCTCAATAAGAGTAGTGCTGTCAGAGGGGCTGGGTGAGGGGTCCTGTTGTGTGGGCCAAGATGGAGGGAGAGCCTCTACACCATAATCAATGTAAATCTCACTAATGCCATGATCATAGTCAGGGAATGATGTGGTTGAGTGAGGCTCAGCGAATGTCGGTGTCGGATCTGAGAGGCTTAACACTTCACTGCTGGTCAACTCAGCTGACTCTGATGGTGTCTCAGTGATGTCAGGGGCCATTGCTGTGGTAATCACAGAATCCAGAATAGTTTCCTCCGTCTTCCCCTCTGCAAACATCGGCTCTGTAATTAGAGACTCGTCTGGTTTGGGGACATCAGGTCTGATTGTGTTGATCTCAATTACAGAGTGATCGTCTGGCTCCATCTCAGGCTTGGACACAGAATCTGTGGTATCACTGCTCTCTGTTGTGCTTTGGGATTCTGTAAATGTATCACCCCGATGATGAACAAATTCCTCATCAGTTATGTTCTTATTTAAAAAGTCATCAATGTCCAAGTCTGGTGCAGCTGTGACATCATCAGCATCTTCATGTTCCTCTTTGATTGTGGGTGCAACTGTTGTGATTAACTCTTCCTCTTGGCCTGGGGGAGTGGGGCGGGGTGGAGCCATACTAGTTGAGAACATCGATGGAACTGTAGCGTCTGTGGACTCATCTGTCTCAGATACAGCATTAGATGTTGGGGTTACTGTAGTGGTGCTGCTCTCCAGTAATGGCACAGAGGTAGCTGAGCTGAAGGTGGTGGCGGTGGTGGTCTCTAACACGGACATATCAACAAATGCTGTCTGGTTGAACACCCATGTCCTTCCTAGGATAAACAAAGAAGGTCTTTAATGAATATGACATATGAAGGATTGGACTTTTGGTTGGTATGAAAAACAGCAATTTCAAAACAATTTATCAATGTTACTGTTTAGATATACGGACACCCTCCTTATACTATTCCAGGAGAAAATATGCTCTAGTGTCTGATTTGCAAAAAAGGGTTCCTATGCAGTATTTAAAATCATCCTCTTGCAAAAGTTAAAATTAAAAAAGGTGCAAACTAAAAGTATTTTGATCAAGACAACCACTGTCAAAGGGACATCTGGAATTTAAGGCCTTTAAAGACACTTAAATGGCCTTAAATTTCATAAATGAATTCAAGATGTTTCAAGACTTTTCAAGGAACCGTAGGGACCTTGTTAAAAATTAGTCTGCACCCAGTTCACATTTGGGAGCTTGATCTATGGGGACTACTATTAGAGGAGGATCTGTAATCTTCCTTTTACAAGTGCCAAAGATGCATTGCTGTCAGCTGAAGGAATCCCTTAACTTAAACACTGTCTCAGTCTCAAGGAAGAGCAGAGCTGTTAAGTTATGTCCCACTTGATTTTTTTGTATTTAGAAATGTGAGGTTAACTAGTCACACATGACTAAATATATGAACACTTTTATGGTGGACATCCTATGAATGTACTGATAATGAAAAGGGGTTATCTGTTGGCAATGGTAAGTGTTATATAGTGAAACTCCTGATGTTTGTGAGGACATCTGGTGGCGACGTGATACTGTGTCAGGTGTAGCACTTCGTACACTGATTTTAACTTAATCAAAATGCATTAATCCTTTTATTTCTTCATTTTTATTTCTATTTTTGCTGAAGTCCTTGCATTTTTGTGTTTGTTTTGTGTTGTTTATGTATTACACACATAAAGAGCTATACTAATGGTACATATTCTCACTCAATAGGGTGAGTCTGGGAGAGAGGGTGGTCTCCTGTGTTACCCAGATTGTGTCAGTGAAAGCTCTTCAAAAATCCAGAGAAGGGTCAGATGTTCTGTATCACAAAACAATGTACCTCCCACAATATATTATTAAAAAAAACAAACAAATAAAATACTTTGTACTCAGTAAAAAAGTACAGATACCACAATACACTGATACCACAAATTAGACAAATACAAACACCAATTCCAATGAAGTTGGGATGTTGTGTCCAACATATATAAATACAGGCTACAATGATTTGCAAATCCTTTTTAGAACCTATATTTATTTGATACTACAAAGACAAGATATTTAATGTTCAAACTCAATTTCATGTTAGCCTGAGGTTTGCCTTATGAAGGTCTGAGACCAACCTTGCAAACAAACCAACTTCTTGCAAGTTAGACAGTTTGCAGGAGTCTATCTTCACGTTTGAATTTGATGCCTGCAACATGTTCCAAAAAAGCTGGGACAGGGGCATGTATACCACTGTGTTACATCACCTTTCTCTTTAACAACACTCAATAAGTATTTGGGAACTGGGGAAACCAATTGCTGAAGATTTGTAGTTGGAATTATTTCCCATTCTTGCTTGTGACCTTGGTTGCTCAACAGGGCTTTGTTCAACCCAATTTAAGTAACATGTCTACACATATACATGCTGCCACAGTAAGCATCAGAGCTCTGTGCTGGACAGCAAAAGCTACATACACTTCTTAAGGGGCTGTGGACAATTGACTGTAGAAAGCATTGGACAAAGCCAAGTGACGTCAGTTTTTTGATTGTCAAAGGAAGCTTTGGAACATTGCTGAGGAAAATCTATGGACACTACCATAGAGTGCACCCCCTCTCAGCCAAACTTTAGGTAAACCTACCGACAGACAGTGAGGTAGAACTGAGGCAGACTTAAAGCTGTTTTGACCACCATATGGCCATGTCAATCATGTCCCAAACAGTCCAAAACCAGAAAAAAGGTATAATATAAAAAAAAAAAATTCACCCTTCATACAGTGAGAGCCTTTAAATATGTAGACAGTGAAGCCATTTGCTGAGCCTCGTTTAATTACGTTTGTTTAGGCTGTAAAAATGTCTATACCTCACACACCACAACATAAATTAAGGGCCTCCTGCAGCCAGTCTTAAGCAGACACTTGATAAAACTGTGCTTTTTTGCACTTCTGCATTGGCTTAATTTTACAGCCAGGGATTGCCACATAGGTCAGTCACAGCTGATGACATAGCTGATTAACAGTAAAACACTCTGTTTTGAGCAGGAATTGACCAGGAGGGTTTATTGGCATGCCAAAATTCAATATCTGAGTTGATTTGTTGGCAAGAAAGTAAAAAATATGTTTGGAGGACATCTGGAGCCAGTGTAAAATTCTTAAAAAGGATATAATATGGGTCCTTTATTTAATTATTCCATTACCTGTGCTTAAATAAAATCATGTAATGTTTGGGTATACAGTTGAATCACTTCTAAGTGTAAAGCTATGTATTAATCTGCACAATATAGTTGGAATTTAATCTCATTCATTTATTATCAGAAGTTTGGCCAACACTAGCATGACTGTTTCCCATTTCACAGACTGTCTTTCATACCAGCTTGAGAGTGGATGTTTGATAAAACTAAATGTTTAATGAAAAATTAGGCCATTTTCACCGAGTTCAGTGTCCAGTGAAATAAAGTCTGCTCTTCAAGAGTTTCTCTAAACATCTGCTGATTTTCCTGGAAGGGTTCACCTGCCTGAAACAGACAAATTAAACAACTTATAAACTTTAAGTAACCATGTGTTTTGTGTTCTTTAGTTACCATAACAACGTTTTCCTTGTCTCGTGCCCCTGTCTCTCTCTCTTTCTTTAAACAGATCTTCTGGGGGAGTGCTTACATCTTCTTCATCCCCAGTTCTATGCTTTTTATCTCTGTGGTGGTCTTTTAATGCTTACTGATTTTCTTAATGATACGCAAATGAGTAAAAATCATGTAACTTCATTAGGTTTTGCTTGAATGTGCCTTTTTATCCCTGCCCTTGGTCCTCACATGATCTCTCATTTACTCACACCCATAAAAAGCAGCACTACAGCTTCAGAGAGCTTTCCTCACTGGTGTAGACAGATTGTTTAGAGCCAGCTGTTCACCATGACGTACTATCCTTTTTTCTCCATGAAACTATCTCTGATGTAAGGTGTGAGACACGTTTTCCCTAACACGAAAAGTAGGGCATATTCTCCAAGAAAAAGAGAGAGAGAGAGAGAGAGAGAGAGAGAGAGAAAGAGAGTGAGAATTATCTCACTGATGGATTTGAGTTGTTGCTGTCAGTTAGGCTTTTGTTCCCCTCAGGCAAAATCCTGAGACCAATAAGAAAGCAATTATCCCACTTCTTCCTCTGCACCAACCCTCTGGCCTTTGCCTGTCTATGACGTTTATATTATTGATTGTATTTTGTTTGAAGATGTTACAAAAAGTAGGAAATCCTGAGATGATGGACTGAGCCAAAGGCACTTGAAAGGCACTTAATCGAGGGTGTTGATACAACAGGGCTGAGAGAGCTGACATGGAATACACAGAGCAGGAGGTGAGGGTTGCCTGTTTGTGTGGCCTCTGAACTCCATATGGACTTATCACCGCGAGAGTTAGCATTGCTCAGGGGCAGCAAATGGCCAGTCAGGGTCTGGCTTATCTGGCCAACCCCTCATTTGTAAAGAAGGAAAGGCCAGGTCAGAGGTCACCGAGGATGACTGAATTTAGAAGGCCTGCAGTAGCTTTGTCCATTATCCAAACGTCTGCTCTGATAAGTACAAGTGAGAATGACACAGGGCAAACTCTGACAGCGGAAATTAGATGGGAAAGGGAAAAGGGAATTAGACAGTGAGATTAACTTGCTGGCTGTGACTCTCTTAACAGCTTTTCTTCCTCATTTTGTCAAGAATGTTTAAATTAAAGAGGTGGTGAAATTACCCAAAATTTTGGGGCACTGATTATTAAGATATGCTGTTTATAAAAAGTGAAAACAAAACACTGTGAACACTCAATCAATCAGGAGCCCAGGATCTACATTCAGACCCTTGTTCCTGTTATTGAAACACACAGGGTCCTTTAATGTGCAAGGTTCCTGGGAAAAAAGTTGCTGCTGTCAAAATGCACCAAATGAGTTGTTTGCTACATCTCTGTAAAAGGTGACACAATGACACATTTCAACCCTTCAACACCTTGGCTAAGAGGATTTACTTCAAATTTGCAATGACTGATAATAAAATTATCTTGGTGAAAAAATTGTAACACTTTGGGTAGCACACAAGTTCATAAACTGTTATAGTTAGCCCCGCATCAACACTGAGGTGGAATAAGGTTACGGCTTAAGGAGCAACAATTAGTCCAGCTGCAAGCAATAATGAGAAAAAAAGAAACAGAGATATTGACAGTTCACAAAGGCTCTTGCAAACTGTTGCTCATTAATCTATCCCTATTAGAATAAGACCTTCCATGTCCCTGACATGAAAAGTAAACAGAGTCACAACTATTTTGTAGTCTCCTTTCAGCTTATGTTGTTGCCACAGAAATGGGTGGGAAACTAAAATGTGAGACAGTGAGGTCAGCTGGACTCTACAATCTGTGACTAGTCTGGCATATAACATGCACTACTCATACAGTAATTATTTCTCCGCTTTTCATGACTGCAAGTCATGTTATTTATGTCACTTAAACTCTACTATAATAAAGCAAAAGCAAACAAACAGAGCAGAACAATGGACCAAAGATAAAGACCGGGTGTAAACATTTAAAATACTGCTCTTGTTAAGGCATAGGAATGTGTACTGACGAGTAAAAAAAGCAGTAAAATCAAGGGGTGGAGGAGCTGAGGAGAAAAGGTGGTGAGATCATAGCTCCCTTCAGTAGAGGCTGATCTGACTGGGAAGGGTCTGTGCCTGTCTGAAATTAATTAATCCAAATAAATCTTATGTGCCATAGGACCTACCATATGCAAATTGCTCCATGATACACTAAACAAACTGTACATAACATCAAAACCATGTGATGAGATTTACCTTTGAAACAGTATGCGCCAAGCTTCTTGGTTGGTTCTGGGAAGCCCGTCTGGTTTTTGAAACGGTACATGGTCCTGACACCTATCAGGCCTCCTCCGCACTGCATTCGAGGTACAGCAACTGGATGTCTTGCACTGCCATCGGAGAGCCAGCCATAGTCACACCTGTCCAGGCCGAGACGCCAAGCAGCATGAAGCTGACCAGGGCTTGCCAGGACAGCACCCCTCTTCTGACACTCTTCACCAGCCTCTTCAAAAGTCATCTTTCGGGTCACAGGAGCATAAAACACTTCACCTGAATCAAAAAGTTCCAGAGCTTATCATTGAGCACAAAGATCAAGGGAAAACATACAATTATTATCAGGGCATTCAGCTCCAATCTGGGTCAATTCTAAAATGTTGGCAGGAATCCATCCTGAATCACTCACAGATGCACGCTCATGATAGATTCAAGATATTTCTACTGAAAGAGGAGCTATAACTCCCATCATCTGGAGTAATTTCAAGCAGAGTTTCATTTTTCCCATCATATTGACCTTTCAGAAAAGTCTGGGCCAAAGAAGAAGTCACAGCTGTGCAGGGCAGGGACCCAAAAAATCTCCCACCAATCATATTCGGGACAACAGTCATTATTCATTTAATGATTCTGAGGTGGGATAGCAATGCAGGCAATGTATCTGACCAATGAATATGTCAATTCTTCAGGATGTTTGGTTTCCCATTCTGCTGCATGAGCTAGATTACACCTTCTGTATTTCTTCCATTCATTTTGTTCTTGTAGAAAAGTAATCATCACAGGGGTAGCTGTAAATCCACAATTACCATAAACAAAATGCTTTGTTGATGGGGTAACATGGCTGAAAGACAATGAAGAGAGAAGGTCTTAATTGAAACCATGCAAGAATCAAAAATGAGGATGACTGACTGACTACATGTTTTGAGTTAGTTTGGGTGTAACGTTTGGTATATCCCATGTCGGTTTGATCCCAGCAATAAACTGTGACATTTAGATGAGAGATTTTTTCCACCCAGTTCAACAACAGACATCAGTCAGTAGAACAGTCTCTTTTGACTACTAAATTTACCGAATTTACAAAATAGTCTTATTGGAAATTGACTGCTTTTTAAAATATAGTTCTTCTGAAACTGGATTTGTCATTAATATTTACAATTTTCAACAAAAATTAAATAGTGACTCAATCCCATGACCATTTTCCTTGATAAAAACAATGTAATAGGAAGTTTAGAAGTATTGTTTAAATATGATTGTCAAAATCTCCACTTTAAAGTCCAAAGCATTAAAATTCTACATATTGTGTTGGCAAAATGAATAGCAACTGCCCTCCACAGGGTGAAACTTTCTAATGCAATTTGATTTTACCTTTGGCCAATCTTAAGCAGCAGATGATATGTGGTGCCAATAATCATGACTACAGAATAAAAAAGTGACCATCCACTTTATTTATAAAAATTCTCTTTAGCAGTTACAGCCAATAGATAAAATCTGAAGGCAACAGTAGGCTAAAACAATCAGAGATATCACAGTGACAGCTCTTCTTTCTTAAAACAATGTTGATGTAATACTTATTTGAGAGTTCTCTAGATACATCCATAAGGTTATTTAACTCTTTCTTGCACATAAACTATTGCTAAATTCAGTATGAGCAGCAGACCACAGTGTCATGATACTTGCCATTATCAATTAAACATCATAATTGTCTTATATCATAAAAAACTAATATAGAAAAAACTAAATGTATATCTTGGTTCAAAAATACATCATCCCTCCAAAAAGGGGTCAGAAGCTGGCAAAAGCAAAGCAGAACCGTAGTAAAAACTGATGTATTTTGAATTTTTTAAGTTCATATCACTTAAATGTATGTATTGTTTAATTATGGTATATTTGTGTTGTTGTAACAACAGTTTCATGATATAGAATGTTGTTAATTTTACTGCAGAATGCAAAGGCCAAACTAGGTACAATAGTTTGAAATACAGAGGCCATGAAATCCCTGTTCATCAATTTAGTTTTATGTTTCGTGTTAAAACTGTTTATCAGTATTGTCCCTATTAAATAACTCAATTGTAATCTGATACTCAAACAACATGAAAGCCTACATGTACTTAGTGCTTTAATTGAAATGGTCTCTTTTTTATCAGATATCTTCATACCCACATTTTAATCACTGCAAAATGAGCCAAAATAATCCAAACTTATTATGTAATTGCTGGGCCTGAATCCCAGATAAGAGGGAGACCTACAGAGGGCTAACTGAAATTTGACTGTGTCCAAATAAATGCAACACCCATAAAACACTTAAAGTTGAGTCCTTCATCAATAAAAGCCTGAAAAATAAACAGACAGAAAATGACTTTTGGCTGAAATGAGGACTCCCAAGCAGATGCTTTGCCAAAGAAATTGAAACCTCAATTATCAAATTTTTGTTGGCGACTTCTTAAAAACCACAAGGATGAGAATGACATATGATTCTTGCTTTGGTGTCAAACTGTAAAGATCTCACAAACATTACAAGCACCTTGTTTACAACAAATATGTCCAGCACACCAAAGTATTAAGAGGATCACACATTGTCACCATCACAGTATTAAATAAACTGTTAAGAGAACTTCCACGGAGTTGTTAAAATTTGCTAAAGCAATTCCCTCTGGTACTGTGACACTGTGGAGTTTTCATCATTGTTGCCAAAGGGTGTGCCTCCAAATGACACCTCATTACTCTGAACTAGAAAAGACTAATTTTGTGGTTGACTTACCATCAAGTTTGTCTACATAGCAGAAAACATCATAGGTGTCCGTGGGTTTTCTGGTCCCATATGACCTCACACCAGGTTTAGTCTTTAGGTTACCGTAGCAGCCCTTTCTTGGCCTTGTAATTGGATATCTGTACAGACAAACAGAGCAATTTAAGCATCTGAGTCAAATAAATAAAGTGAAATACAGGTTTTGTCCAAAATTACATACTCATTCCTGACTACCTATTCACTACATAGGGAGTCAAATGTGGTGGGCTATACAGTGCACTCATTGACCCCTTTAAGAAAAAAAAAAGGAAAAGATTGCAGATACTACACTGGACTGTCAAAATGATGTCATTGCTGTGGCTAAAGTAAATGGGTCAGTAAAAAAAGACAAGGATCAATAATATATCATGGTAAAATTTTAATAACAACTACTTTGCTGATAATATTTTTCATTAAAAAGCAAAGTATAATAAAAAAATTATACTTTCAGTTTCTGACATGGTATTGATGAATATTATCATACCACATCTTATTTACTTGTTACGGTGTGCATTTGGACAATGGTCTCTCACCTGTCATTACCATAAGGAAAAAGATCAAGGGAAGGGAAGGGTCTGCAACAATGTTGCTCAAATTGTGGGGTGCAACCCAAAGGGGTGCATGGCAGTGTATAAAGGGCACTGAAAGTCTGACCAAGGGTGTGGTCAATTAGTGGCCAGCGCCTCCTTGAATTTCAATGGGCAATCCTAGGTACCAACCAAATTTCTGAACTGTGACTGGCTACTGGACTTTTTAGAGACGGTTTAATACTGAAATCAATGCAGGGTTTGTTGCAACAGGCTTCAATTAACTTTCTTTGTATTTAAATATGGAACACGGGATTTTTTTAAAGGCTGTGGGGACCTACACAGGTTTTTGTAGTCAAGTCTTCCATTAGACCTCTTCTCAGAATTGTGTGGGTGGTTCTTAAAACTTATAGCCATGGCCTCACCTATTTTCAATCTCTCCTGGTCTTATCAGCCCAAGTGTTTAAAAAACACCTGTGAGAGTATCCAGGGCTTTTAAATTTAAATCATAACTTTAGTAACATGTCTTATCTCAAATAGTGGCTCAACGACTTCTGTTCAAGATTTCAGAAAAGCAGCAGAATTTTTTTTGATGGGGATGCCAAAACAGGTGGCACAAAAGCTTGAGCATGATAAATATTTTACACATTCCACATCAGCACAACAAAGTGCAACGATGACGGTTTAAAATGGTGAGGTACAGCCCCATACCTCAGGTTTTGCATCAAAAAATCCTACTTTAAACCTAACTAATCTTTATTTTTAAAGTTATATCAAGGTATGTATATCGTATATTGCGTATAAATTTTGGTCCATATCACCCAGCACTAGTAGGAAGACTCTGTTTTGGGCAAACCACAGGCTCTGTTGTTACAGAGCAACTGGACTAGAGGAGCAATAATGGCCCAAAACTTTACCACTTTACTCCTCTCTAGGCTAAGCTCAAAGCCAGCAAGCTCTTGGTTTTTTCTCCTTTGTCAGTTGGGTATGAGAAACATGTGTGTTTTAATTTGCCTTAAAAAACAAAATGCATTTACATTCAATCAAATTGCAACAAGTGTTTTCTCTTGGGGTAAAGAGCAAATCAAAAGTAATATTTAATATCTTTCAAGACCTTCTTTAGCCAATACACGTCTGAATACATCTTTGATTAATAAGCATTTACATTTTCATTTTGCCATAGCTCTTTACTGATTGGGGGTTGGTGGGGGGCAGCATCCAATCAAAAACCAAAATATCTAAAAAGATTCTAGACTGAAACTTTCTTTGTGCAGGTAAAATACCCAACATAAAACTCAGAAAAAAATTTCAGCATGAAATCTCAATTGACAAATATAAACATTCAAGACAAGCTTTAAAATCTAGCACGTTCAATTTTGGCTTTAAGACTTTAAAACTTTAAACAGTTTAAGTTTCACAAAATTGACTTATAAACTTTTAGTAGTTTGTAAAATCTCATGGGCACACCGTGTCAGCTACACCATGAGTGTGTGACGTCACGTAAACCTTTAATACAGAGAGAGTGTAATTTCAGACAAATTCATTGCATCTGTTCTTGACAGTTAAGTTCGAAAGAATGAGCTTCTGAGGATAATGCCAAGCCTCACCTCACTGTCTGGTCTGCAATCCAGCCAGCATCACATTGATCAAAGCCGTCCTCATAGGCTGCTTTCAGCTGCTCAAATGTGGCAATAGTTGCTCCAATGTTCTGGCAAGTCTGGATGGCCTTGTAGTAGTCAAAATTGTACCTATTGGTGCTTGCCCGGTAGTGAAAGACCACACCTATACAACAAACAAATACATTTTGTAGGGAAAAATGACCATTTAAAAAAGAAACATAATAAGGTCTTGTATTGACACACCAACAGTGATCTGGGATTCATTAGTGTAATTTCACAGCAGTAAATTATGGCAGGCAAGCGTCATATAAAAAACACACCATCACTGACTAATTGGGTCGAAAAGCTTCTTTGGAAAGGATGAACTTTGCAATAAACCCCGAGGATAAACAGAATACTCAATACAGTTTACCACAAATGAACGAGATGAGTGGAGATGATGCCATGGCCTTTAAATCCCCATATTTGTGGACAGTAAACATACGCAGAGGATAAGATTGATGGCTCTAATTAACATTTCAGATAGTTGAAAAAGAGGTTGTGCAGATTGTAAACCAAGGAAAACCAAAACTATCCCAGCATCCCCTCGCCCCACCCATGTTTTCTACATCCCAAAAACATGAGTTATGGCTCCCATCATACTTGTCAAGTGAAACATTCCTCCCTCAAAACCTACCCCCCCAAAGGAGACTTTTGACTTGTATATGCATATTATCATAATGCATAATTTAGCACTTGTGCAGAGGATGTAAGGAAATAAGAAATATTGTCAGAGAAATGTAAAAAAAAACACTTGAAGAAAACATAATTTGATTACTATACTTATTTTTTT
The DNA here is from genome assembly GCA_037902135.1 of Cetoscarus ocellatus. NCBI lineage: Eukaryota > Metazoa > Chordata > Actinopteri > Labriformes > Labridae > Cetoscarus > Cetoscarus ocellatus. The sequence goes on from JBAMNC010001392.1 coordinate 1,580,644, forward strand.
ATCACTGACAATGTGGCACCCTGCATGATGGATGGTTGAGGTTTTAACAGATTTTTGTTTCATTTATTCATTTTTTGCCATGACAACAATCCAAATTTGGGCTTGGCTGGCAGACCATGACAGTATGCTCTAAAAGAGCCCCTGTCCCTTTAAGGCCTCCTTTCACACTTGGGCCCAGTCTGCCCTGATTGGTTGACCAGTCTACCCTGTGGTAACTGGTCAGTGCAGCACTGCCAGGCAGCATATAGTCAACGCCTCCTCGCTGGTCTTTCCCTCTGAGCCAATTGGTTCAAACTGCTGACGAAACAATGGTAGAATATCAAAATATCAAAGTGGTAGATCTGTTGGAGAGGATTGGGAGGCAAGCTTTTTTAAGCAGCTACTGGTGCTGCAATGAAGGTGAGAGGAGGTCCCAATGCTGCAGACTTTTTGTCTTGTGCATAGAACTCTACCACAGGGAAGATAAATGTAACACACATAAGGGGCACAAAAAACTCAAGAAAGTATAAAATGGGCTCTTTAAACATTGCACTTTCTGATATGAACCATTTACAATGTGTATTTAAGAAGCTTTCTGGATAATCTTAGTCTTAAGATATTTTTTTAGTAGTTTTAGTCACATTTTTGTGAGGGCATAACAGGGGCTCTCTGATCAAATAAAAACAAAAAGATCTGCTAGTTTCCTTGTTTTGACCTTCCAGGTGTTCCTTATACATCTTTGTATATTTTACTTATGCTTACCAATCAACATTTTAGTCTAGTATTTGGAGAAGAAAACCTTAAAAAAAACATTTGAATACAGTTTTAGTCAGTGAAAGTGCTTAAAGGTAAGGCCTTGTCCACACATGGGCAGGTATTTTTTAAGCATACAACTAATCACCATAAGGGTGGACTGGTTAACCAATCAGAACAAACTGAGCCCATGTGGGGCAGTGAGCCTTAAAGTGACAGGTGCTTTAACACAGCATTTCAGACTGAGTGAGAATATGGGCGGATCAGGGGTACTCGGTATGAGAAATCTTGAATGTTTTTGAACAGCAGGAATTGTGACTCATCAAAATTGGATATATGAACCACAGTTATGGAAAAATACGACCTTTAACTCTTTGTTGCCTGCATCTGTGGACAAGGAAATTTAAAATGCCTTAAAGTTTTTTTACATTACAGTATCAGATTTATAACCTTAGATATGTCTATGACTGAAAACTAAATGAAGAAACTGGCTAACACGAGTTAACATAGTCACAAGTGGGATTTAAACAACAATCAACGTCTTGGTAGGTAAAACATATTTTAAAAGGGAATTAAATTTTAAGGGGGGAAATGCATTATGGGGATAATGTTACCTGCAACTGACAGCATTTAACAGTTCAAAATACAGGTTTTCGTGTAGATAAAGCTGTGTTTGAAAACTTTGCAAGTGTGGACCAGGTTATTTTTGAGCAGGAGGAAAACCACTGTTTTTAAGAAAAAAAACCACCTACATGGGGACAGTGAACAAGTCATCACTTAAACTCAGAATGTTTTCTCTCTTTTCTCTGAATTAATCAGCCAAATAGCAAAATGTATATGGTTTTATTTCACATATTTTACTTAACTGTTAATGTTTTTCTTAATTTGAAAAAAAGAATTCAATGGAAATAAAGACGACCCCTGCATAAAGAACTTTCACTGGTGGATTATCCCAGTAAAACACTCCTTCACTCTGACACCATTTTCAGTATTTTTCAATTATTTAGTTAAAAGATGAGACAAAATATTTCTCTTAGAACATACTTTCTCTATATTAGGAAAATGATCAAATTGCTCCCCAAAATACTGATACAAGATGGATTTTGAATGTTTGACACCACACTTCCAATTTTAGTCTTGTCTTGATGATTAAAAGTAAACATACATTTTGTACATTTTTGAAAATAAAAGATTTGTCTTAATTTTTTCATATTTTGTATTTAAAATTAAAGGTGAGAGGGACCTGGAGCGTCACTGACTGTTTTTGAGAGTGCATTGCCTCTAAAATAAGAACTAAAAACTGTGGTTAGTCAGCTTAACTACCAAGTAAGCAGAAGGGCGCCCTGGGTTGGTATGCACTGTTTACACCTTCATCACCACTTTCATTGCATTTCACTATTATTAGGTCATTTTAACATCCTCCTACCACATTCAGAGATCATATCTTACCATCAACATCAAGGTTAACTGTGTCCTGGGTATCTTCAATGCCATACATGACCTCACAACGATAGGTGCCTGCATCACTGGCACGCAGCTTGACCACTGTCAATGAGGCATCGCCCACATCCTCAGGGTGACTGGGCACAGATACTCGGTTCCTGTAGATAGAGCCTATTTTGATGACCCCATTTTGTGCAACCAGCACAGTGGATTCGACACCGCCCTCTATTTTGGTCCATTTGATCCGTAGGTAATCTTTGCTGTAAATGGTTGTTCCATTGGGGCTGATGACGGGCGCTGAGGTGGGGATGGTGGAGAAGAAGCAGGGAAGATTGACCTTGCCTGAGAGGGACCCGGTGACTGGTTTGATTATTGATAACGTGTTGAGGGCTGAAATGCATAAAGAGAACAGGTCAAATGCATTTCTAATTAGGGTTGCTGAGTTGTGGCAAAAATCATTATCCCTTGTTCAATTAATGGTGAGATCACAATCATTAGACACAAATATTCATTGGTGTGACATCATCTGCATTACAATAATGAACACTTATAACACCTTGGCATAATAAACACTTTGAAAAACATGCAATACATAAGCACAAGTTAAAAGATACATATATAATATAAACCATTTCTATAAATTCAAAACTGATTTTGAAAAAAAAAGAGAAAACAAGTTTCCATAGGATGTGTTTACTCCAGTTTACTCTCATTCTAACACATGTAAGCAGCCCCTCAACTGCTCAGCTCAGGTTGTGACAACTACACCCTGCCTCATAAAAAATAACATGCATCACAGCCTCAAACCACCTCTTGGAAAGTCAAACCTCATCCTTAAACTGATGGGTGTGGGGACATATTCTACACAGACTGTAGTGTATGTACAGCATGCCTGTGTGAAGTTAAAGATAATTGGCTAAAATGTGGAGTCATGGTTGAATTACTTGATGTGGAGATACATCTGAGCCATGTGCACGTTAGTTTAAATTGTTGAATGATCTGACTTTAAGTATCATAGTTACTTGAGAAAATAACAGATGTTGTCTCATTTCAATCTAAAGATAGTGGGAAGAAGACAAAATATAAAGAAAATCACAGGGGATTAGAAAAAGAATATACACATGTAGGATGGAGACACCTCAAAGAGTAGAAACAGGGCACAATTATGTGATTTGTTCACAGTGGTCATACTCTAAAGGGCTTCAAAATATGCAAAAACCTCCACATAATTTTACAGGATGCTATGGTGATGCTAAAGTTGTGCTCCTCTCTGCATGCTGCATTTGTGTCTCTGCTCTCTGTTGCATCACAGCTTCCCCCATCACTACCTGTTTAATGTGGTCTGTGTATCCATTTAGTTAAGTCCTTTAGCATCTTATGAAAATACATGCATTGATGATGGTGTATGTTTCAGACAGACAGAGAGCAGAGGAGAGAGACAGAGACGTCAAGTGGTCCCTTAAAGTTTTCAGTTCTTGACCTGCTGACAGATGGTGGCTTCTCGTCACAGCACAGACACTAATGACCATAAACTGTATATCTATGTGGTGGGTAGAGGTTGCCCCACCTTACCATATTCTGCAGGCTCACTTTTCTGCGATTTAATGCTCTTTCATTAATATGAATTAGCAGTGCGTTCAGTGAAGATACTCAATAATATTACATGCTTTCCTAAATGCTTTGCTCAATTTCTCATAATCACAGCAGGTGAGCTGCATGTGTGAAGGCTTATTGTTGAAGAGAAGAGGATTATAACAGCCATCCAAGAGTGCAGGAGGGTAATACTTAAAAAAAAATAACAGGCAGATTTTAATTATTGTCTACTTGGGGTTGGATACAGTGATAAGACTTTAAAAAAGGAAAGAATCGTGGCCTGAAAAATATACTTGCATGACTTTAATATATGGCTTAAATATATGTTGGAGTATGTGTGAAAATGCACTTTGTATACTCTAAGTGTAATAGTGTTGACTAAGCACACTGTATTAGACCAAATAAACTTACCTTACTGATAAATGCAAAAACATGGATAAAACATTTTCCCTGTATACTGAATGATTAAAACTAATGTCATAAGTATAAGCTGTCACTTTAGGATGGTAATAAGTTATCTTCCACTTGTGACTCAACACAATATTGCACATTCACAATAAAACACAGAATCACTGTAGCCTACAACACATTTTTCCAACACGATGCTGCAGATGCTTGTGACACTGCATCCAACCACAGAGTTTACAGTTACAATTAGTTAGAGCTATGCAATGATGCAAAGAAAAACAGACATCAGACAGGATTCCAGACACAAATGAAAAGCAACAGGCTGAATCACGTGAAGGGGAGGAAGATGACTAACCTTTTTGCTGTTTTTGCTTTTTGTGAGTGTCAGTGTGGGTAGGTGGGTTGGGGGTGGTGGGGGTTCACAGGAACAATGTGGGGAATGCTCTGGAAACCGTGGTGGGACAGCCCTAGAGGCATGAGTGTGAGTTTGTGTGTTTGCTTTAAACAGAGTACCTTATTAGGATGGGGGGTGGGTGGGGGGGACCAGCTGTTGTTTCCTGTCTAATTGAAAGGTGTCCATCCATACCCAGAGACAAGGCCAAGGGACAAGGACCCAGGAGAGTCTGGGGGGCAGTGGGGGCCCAGGGGGGCAAACCTTCACCACTTAGTAAAGTCTTGCAGGTTTGACACAGAGAAGAAGGGAAGGGTCTTATCATAGTTTTCTACTTTAAGAATAGAGTGAAGCAATAATGCAATGGGGCACCACTGACACATCAGTCAGTTTGCTGCAGATAAGCTGAAAGGGCAGACGCCAGTTCAGTGTGACTATGTCAAATGAGTTGTTTGACACAGCAAGATGGACAGAGGAAGTGAAGGAGCAGGAATTAGATTAAACCAGCATTGGAGGGTAACTTGTAACTTGTACTATATTACTGCATAACTATTAAAGTAGGGATTACAATATCTAAAACAGTAATGATGTTGCAGGTACAAATTAAGGTAATGCTTGTTATTGAGTCTTTTTTTTCTCTTTAGTGGGCTCTATCCTGAGAGTATGAATGTGCAGTGACTAGCTTTAATGTTCAACTGTACAAATGTGTTTATAAGTATCTAAAATTAAAAAAAATATATAAAGTAAATGCAAATCCTACCACTTTCCAAATGTTAGTAATTTCACAAAACCTGAGTTTAGTATCATTATACTCAGTACTGAATTTACTGGTCCAGTCATTACCTGATAGATAGGAAACAAAATGTTTTTTTAAGAATAATGATATTAATTACTTTATTTGTGTAGTACTTTTAAAAACACATTTTTACAAAGTGCTTTAACAAGCAAACAGGAACATACATATGACAAAGCACGAGAGCTCAAGAATAAAAGGAACAAACCAAAAAGAAACACAGTTTGAATCACAGAATCCTTACAGACATACACAAGCGGCATAATAAACTCGGCACAATCGGAGCATAAATGATCAGAATAGTCACATTATTGGTGTTCATGATTATCAGCATTAGGTGCTGAAAATAAATCTTCAGTTTAATTTGAGTGATTTGATATTTTTCATGGATTTATAAAAAAATGTATATTAATATATTTGATACTTAGTATTTACTTGGTCTGATACAGGTTGTTCATGTAAGGCTATGACTCACAGAGTGCACAAAAACATCATCACAGATATCATTTATATCAAATTTTACAAAATTCAAGGCAAATGGTAGCATATACTGTTATGTATTAGTTACTATGCACTGGTTGAGTCATTGCACTTTTTTCCTCTCAAATAAATGTATTTAAAACTACTAAGAGTACCTTTACTTGAGTAGATTCATAGTGTACTATTTACAAGTATGAGGGAAGTTCATCAAAGTAACTCTACTTTTACTTGAGTACAGCATTTTGTACTCTTTCCACCTCTAAGTAGAGAAGTATCAGGAGAAAGTGGGGAAGAGAAGGGAAAAAAGGAAAGAGGAGGAGATGGAGGGAAAGAGGAAGGCTGGGAGGAGGGACTGAAGGGGATAGAGAATTGGGTATGGGTGCACTCAGTCAGACTTACCTGTTGCAGTCACTGCTTCACAGAGGCAATATATCAACAGGATATGCTTTATATTTACAATCATCTGTGGGAGAAATAACAAGGATATAAGAAAAAGAAACTCACTCTTCACTAATAAGATGTCTCTTCAGTATAATCACATCTCGACTCATAGAACCAAACAGTATTTCATTTTAGATACAATAAAAAGTCAGCTTAAGATCAGATCCATCGTCAGAGGGTATTTGGTTATACTGACAGTTTTACAGCTGTTATAGGCAAAATTAAATAATTTGTGGAAAAAAAATATGAAGAGATGGCAATTTCTTTACAGCAGCAACATTTAATGTACATAACCATACATTTTAAAACTGTTCAACATGAATTAGATATTTCTCCTGATAGTAATGCTCTAACTTCCCTCCTTAAAATAAATTCTTGAAACCTTTTGGTCGTTTTGCACTGGAAATGCATTTACCTGATTTATATCACTACATTATATTTAGAATTTGTGCCATGGGAAAATGAACTGAAGCAAAATGAACTGATCAGTGACCAAGGTTAAGTTTTTCATCACAATTGTGGGTGGCAGGGCTGAGATAAAAAGGCTTCCTGAGAGTTTTTGTGAACCCCCTCCCCCTGTCCTTATTTCCACCCGACTGTATAAACACAAGTGGTGGGTTGCAGTGGGAGCTGCAGCTTGCCTCTATAAAAGCGACATACTCATTAAATAATGGTTATTTAAAATGACAAAAAAAAAAAAAAAAAAAAAAAATCTAAAATATATCAGGGTGGCTATGAATGTAACTCAATGCCAGCACTCCCAAAAGTTTATCCAGAGTCAACGGACCCACCCTGATGAAATGAGACTTTAGGGAGACAGGAACATAAATGGTTCCAGGGCTGATAATATTCAATCTTCATCTGCCTATTTGTGTCAAATATCCCTAAATGAATCCAAAACAGTTGTAAAGTGAGCTGCGTGGAGTGGCACTCTAGGGAGGGTTTCTAGGGACGTGGAAAGGGACACCAAAGCATCACACACACGTATAAAAGACGATTTATTCTGTGTTCTTGTATACAAACCCCGTATGCTCACTAATCAAACTATGAAGCTTAGAATATCCTGTCATAAGGAGTTGTGAAAAGTTTTGATTAGTTGAACCCTTTCCCCCCTCATGAACACCTGTTGCACGTGGAAACTAGATAAAATAAACCCTACATAGTGTAAAAGTAGCCAACTGTTGGAGAGTTTCAACTGTAAAAATTAGAGTTATAAAAATATAAAGTTATCTGAAATCCGCTCCGCACACTCTGAGACTTTACTCGGCTCCCTCTGTGTAGCGGGACACACCAGGATAGGTTATCTGAGGACAACTCGGCATCACTGGGTGTCTTCGGGCAGGGTGTCTGGAGTTGCAGTAAACCGAGAAATAACATCCAACTGCTTTATTTGTTCAAATTTTCTCATAATCATTAAAAATATATGCCGTGGTGCGCAAAATAACCCAACGTTGCATCATAAAATTAGCAAGAAAGAGAGATGTGAGCCAATATTTAGTTGAATTCATAAAAGATAAGATAAAAAATACTTACGTTTTAAGCCTTTTTATTCCATAAAATCAACAAAAATCGACAGATGTCCTTAATTCCAGTTAGAACCCGTGCGTAACATGCGTGCGTAAAAGGTGCCCAAATATGTCCACTCCAAACCGGCGCAGCAGCACTTTATCTCCTCTAAGCGCCTTCCTCTATCTGATGCTCCAGAGTTGAAGAGTCCCCACTCCGGGATGATCCTGCTCCTGAGCGGGACGACACAAACAGCGAAGTGCTGGCAAGCAACAATCTCAATTTTGCCTAACACACGCTGTTATTTCGTCAGTGTGAGAGAGGAGGGGCAGGGTGCCCATCCGAAAAAAAAGTGAATGAGACACCTTTGGGAAGGAGGGAAAAAACTTAATTTGGCCCAGCGCCTGAGAGGTAAAGACTCATCCAATCAGACTGTGGTGATATCACGTGGGCCCTTGTTCTGCAGGTAACTCCTATGACCGACTGGAGAGAGAGCGTCCTCACTTCAGACCGCCAAATATCAGATGGATACAGCTGATATTAAAGTCAGTCAAAATGAACTGACTCAATATTCAACACAAACAAACCATGTGCGATAGTCAGTCCTTTGGATAGACTAGTCTATTACATTTGATGACGTGTTTATTACTAATATTACTATTATTATTATTACCCTATAGAGCATCCCAGTACTGTCCAGTGGTGCATAATGGAAACGGGGTGGTGCAAAATGTCTTCGGTTGATTCTGAGTCACAACCTTCTGTTTGTTCCTAAGACATATTTCTGTTAATATTTCTGGGGAGTTCCCTTTCCAGACCATCGTGAGTCTTTGGTCTTACTGTAATTCATTTCAATATTCGCACAAATAACACGCTAACATCAAGGCAAAAAAAAAACAACTATTTTTTGTAGATGCAATGCTTGATCACTGATCGAAAATCTTAATATTACTTTAACATTGATTATCTCTTCTAAAAATTGTGCACTTTTTCCAAAGTGTGCTCTTAATCAATTCCAAGGGCTGAGCAAACATGGGGGAACTGGTGCCTCTTATGGGGGCTGGACAAGTTTATCAGCTCCTAACCAATGATCATCATTATTGGCTACTGTTAGATAATAAGGAGGGCCAAGCCTAGTGAGCAGAATGTGTGTGTGGTGGTGGAGTGGGTAATCTTCTGTCTGGCAGTGATTATAGCCAGACAAAAAAAAAAATTATAGTGTGTGATAGGATGCATCTCTTCTTTTTTTATGTAAACACAACACCAAGTAATTTAATTAAGTGCAATACACTGAATACACAGTGTGGGATACTGAGAGTTTGCTTATGAAAGCATAATGTTCCTCCTTGCAGACATTAACATTACATTAAAATTATTTTCAATTAAATCTTAAGACTTTCAATTCTGAGAGACTGGAGACCTGTTACATCAGTTATTTGTACCCTGCCTGGGATAATAACTCATTCCTGATGAATCCCAGTTCAATAGTGCAATTAATCCCAGGTTTCTGATTGATTTAAAGTAATGAAGGACGTGAATAATACCACGAAAAGTGGACTTGCTGCTTTACCTGGTCACTAGGTGATCATATTGAACTTCCTTATTAAATTAACTTTGTCACTAATTTAAGGGTTAATTTTTTAACTACTTGAATAACTACTTGAACCAACCTCATTTTAATATGATGACATGAAAAAATCCTTTAAATTTCAGGAACACTTGCATCTTCAAGACTCCATACCCCATATACAGTAATGACAGTATTCTCCTTCACTGGCTTCATCCCCGTGCTACATGTGAGGCATACATCAGCTAAAAAAAAAAAGAGCATGACTCATGATAATAGAGTATCAACTCTCTGTTATCAAGAAGTATGACCAAAATGTTCACCAGCTAACCTTTTCCACTACAAAAAAGAGATAGTAGCTTGCTACAAACAAATCATTTACAATAGAAAGTCTAAAAGCTTACTTTGCAGACAAGACTAATATGTCAGTGGTTGACTGTCAAACTTTCATGTTGATGATGTTTCAGTTTTTTGTTTTTGGTAGAAATTAGTGTCTTCCCAATTGAATACAGCAGATAAACAAGTTCTGTCAAGAAAACATTTTTTATCTTTCCCCTGTTAATGAAAAATTATGAATAGCGGTGTCAATAAAGACTCATTCATAAAGGTGTATCACGAAGGGTTTTCAAATCCACAAAAACGTATAGTCCATTCATAGTATGTCAGAATGTTTATTTAGTTTATTTTGAAAGAATTAAGACATGAAAATTATACTAATTCTATAATTATGGCCAGTCAAGTTAGTTTAAAGAGAGGAAACATTCTAACTCAAAGGAAAGACATGATGTGACGACCTTTTATTGAATAAACCATAAGTGGGTTTTTTTGTTTTGTTTTTTTGTTTGATGGCTAAGAATTGACTGAAAGTTTTGATAGGAATGATTATAACTTGACTATAACTAATAAGCCATTTTGTGTTAAGATTAAGACTAAACATGAAATAGCTTCCCAATTTAAAAGTGAGTTCTGCATCAATCAGTCCAGTTTTGATGCAGAGTGACTGAATGTTATTTTTCTCTTTATCATACTTCATATCAGAGTCTTTATATTTAGTGTTTTTTCGCGTTTCTTTAAAAACAGTTTCTGTGGGACCAAAGTTTCTTCATGTTTATCTAAACTGACATGTAGGTCTGGTCACAAACTCTATTAGGACAGACTAATTGTTTAAAATCACTGTGTGGCCTTCTGAAGACGTTCACACCAGCTGAGAAGGGGGGCAGAGGTGAAGACCCTCTGACAGACCAGACTGCCCCTGAAGCCTGAAGGCCCTTGTAAAAAGTCTGAGGTGCCTTTTCCCTACCTGTGTGCATTGTAATCATTTCAGGCCTCAGCACCAGTTACCCACAGTGCACCTCTCCTCTGCAAGGCTGGACAGGTCTGGACAGCTGGACTCTGAGAAAGAGAGGATGTGGGGAAGTGAAGGTTAGATACAGGGAAGGCTGGAATTTACCAGTTTCCTATTTGGCATATACAGTGTGACTTAGCCTTTTTTTTAACAAACTAAATGATAAAGTCATTGCCAGGAAGTTTAGTGACTCTGAGGTTTACAAGTGGGAGACAGTGAAAGCACAGGATGGGTCAAAACAAGGGGCTACAGGATTTTTTGTAGTAGTGATTGGTTGAAATTTTATTAGCAGAGGATAAACATAATACACAGATCTTGACTGTTAAAGTGCAAAATCAAAGTGGTGCATCTGAAATATAAAGAGGACATATGGGCAAAGTTTGAAGAAAAGTCCTAAAAGCATTCTTGATTTGTTGTTTAAACATAAATCAAGAATGCTTTTCATGATTACAAGGTCCAATGACCTCTGACGTTCTACCACGAAAAGCTAATCAGTTTAACCCAGACTCAGAGTGGGAATGTGAGCAAAATTTGAAGGAAATCCCTTCAAGTATTTGTGTGATATTGCATTTAAAAGTAAAGGATGGACTTTAGAAGTAGGGTTCCTCAATTATGTCAAAAACTATTAAAGTGATTTTGATAGATACTCCAAAATGATATTTGATGCTTCAACAAGCAATGGATCACTAGCAAGTCAGTCCATATTTGAGTCAGTGGACATCTGTGCAATATTTGAGAGCAAACAAGACAAATCTGCTCTTGAGGTTTGAGCAGAGCCAAGGATAAAATAGTGCAGAGTTTGGCAAGAATCCAGCAAACCTTCTTGATTTGTGACTTTGACAAGCAAGGGGTGTTTGTGATCCATGACCCTTGAGCCTTGTACCTGTTAGAGCTCATCTCGTTAACGTTGAGTCAGAATGGACATCTGAGCAAAGTTTGAAAAAAAGTCCCCTACAACTTAAAATGAAATTGTATTCAATTCAGGAGACAAAAATAAGGCATCTTGACCTTGACCTTTGATCTGTGACATTACAAGTAAATTAGTTTATCCTTAAACCAGAGATATAAGTGCAACATTTAACAAAAACATATCAAAGAGTTCTCCAATTATGGGTTTGACATGTAAGGGAAGCTACAATGACCTTTGACCTTGTTCCTCCAAAAGCTATTCAGTTTGTCTTGAGTACAAGTGAACATTTTTAGGTTTGAAAAGTTGTTATTTTAAGTTCATCTACTTCTTGCAGGTTGAAAACACAGACCTCAAAATGAGTCTGTTGCTGCTGCAGAGGCATAAAAAGATGTCCTAAAACAATGAACAATGTTTGAGTTTTAGTGTTTAAGACATGTTTCAACTGTAATTTTTCAAAAGAAACACATGTTCATGTAGGGCCATCAATAACGGACTGACAAAGACTGATTGCATTCTGGTGTCAGAGCTCCTTGAAACAGGTTTCATGATTTAAAAAACTTGACAGAGAGTGCAGGCTGACCTGATTCTGGATGGAATTTGCCACCTGACCCCTAAAATAATTAATGACGATGCAGTTTTAGAAATACGGAAACTGTTTAATCAATTTACTGCCTTACCTTCTTCACTGGGTCATCGTTAAGTTGAAAGTTGCAAGTCACTTACTGCCGTGTAAAAAGTCTCTACTGTATGGTGTAGCTGTGAAAGACCCGCTGCCTCTCAGTGCCAATAAATCAATGAGTCAGAGAACCAATCTACCAGCGTTTGATCCTGGTGATCCGCTGTGAAGGCCCCAAGATGATCCACATATCACATGGCCTATAAAGATGGTCCACCTCCGGCCCCATGCCACCTCAGACAACATAAAACAGGCATTAAATTTCTCTGAGCCTGAGGGATATACCCCACTGAAACACTACTGCAAAAGGAAAAAGCTGCTCCGTATTTAGTTTGTGTAGGGAGTTGAAAACAGTGCAAGTATTTATCTTTGATAGAAAGTAGTTTAAAACAGTAAAATTAAAAAGATATATAAAACATGTGCAGAGTATAGATATAAATCCGAAACACTGCAAATTTGTCTGATGGGTTTAACAACACATTAGTTTCTGTTCAAATGAACTAAAAGACAACACCCATTAAAGACATAAAATATTTACATAATTACTATTCTGGGTATTCCTGGATATTAATAAAAAGAAAATGAGGATGCAGAGGGTTAAAACACAGGTACTGGTGTAGATGCTTTTTTGTGACCCCCGTTAAGAAAGGAAAGTGTGAGAAAATGAAGTTGCCTTTGGACATGAGCCATGATCCTTGAGAGCCAAGAGTGGAGACCCCCAGACCACTAAGGTTGATCCTGTCTAAGAGAGGCCAGCAAATGCTTAAAGTCTGTAAGTACACTTACAGATGAAAATCGAGTCAGTGTATGCTTGACATTCTGAACAATCTTCAAAAATATCTACTTCAGAAAAAGCAAAACACAGTGCTGTCATGAAGTCCGAATTTCTTTTATTTCTTTTTTATCTTTTCATCATGCTTAGATGTAGGAATGATATAACACAGTTAAACTAAACTTTATTACTAAATATGGCATGGTCAAAAACTGCCAACACTCCTAATTTGGGTGGAGCTTTTTTATTTTCCAAATCATTAATATGCTTAAGTGATTTTACTTTTTCTGGTCATAAAAAACAAAGCAAGAAATAACCACAGTAAATGGTGTGTGTTTTATTGTGGCATCTTTTCATTGACAAAAAATACAAGTGAATAATCTATATTTTTACGAGTTTTACAGTTAAACACATACTTGTGGGATGTAACATCCATGTATACTGTATATACTGTATGCTGATTCTGCTTTGCATTGTGGGAAACAATCCACAAGGTATATTGGTATGATGCATTCTGCTGAATTTTTCCTAAATGGGCATTTTGTCAAACTACACCCTTTACTTACCTGACACACCATTCAATATATCTTACTAGTCCATCAAAAAAAAGAGCCCATAGAAAGTGTTTGGGGAGCAGAAAATATCCAGCATATCGAGCAGGTGAGTGGACGATCATTCCGTCAGTCGCATTTATTATTGGCCAATCAGATAATTTACTAGGCTGGGGCTACTGTGCTACAGAACATGAGACACTTTGTAAAATAAACTTGTCAAAACATGTTGCAGGTGGAGGAAAAACATCCTCTCTTTACAGAAATTTGTAGTGTTGGTATTTATTTTTCATTTAATAAATAAATGTGGTGAAGATTTGAAAAAACTGTTACTGAAGTTGTTAGCATCTATGCTAATCTCTGTATAAGCAGTCACTGATTGCTGTTGTCTCACACGTAGCTCCCCCTCTTCCTGCTCTGAAGGGCTCTGATTAGGCAATCCAGCTTTGAGCTCACAACTGTTGTAAATTGAATCTTGGCAAGATGGATCTGCTTGATTTTAGACATTAAATCAAGCAGGTCCTGCTGCTGCACATGGTTAACCTTTTACAGGAGGGGATCCTTTATCAGACTCCAGCATCCTTGTTATTCGTTACCTGGTTATGCAAAATCTTTTTTTGGCTTCCTTCCCATTTAAAACAACTCAAAATAACTTGCAATTTAAATAACCAATTTTAAGCACTCATTAGCCTTTTTGCCATTACTGATAGCAGAGAGGCAGTGCATAGAGCCATAAAGAAGGCAAAAGAGCAGGGATGACATCAAGGAAATTGGCCACAGGCTGGAGTTAAGCTCGAGACAGCCTGCACTAGGTGTGAACCTCAACACATGGTAAGGATGCAGATATAACTAGGCTACTCTAAGTAACTTTTTCGAATTTTATTTTTTTTATTTATCTCCAAATTTGGCCTCAGTGAAAAAATCAAACTGTAAGATACTGTAGGGTGTATATGAAGTCAAAACATGTAAAACTGGTTAAAACAGTTTAAAATTTCACTGATGTTTCATCTTAGCATTGCTGTCTAGAATTAGATGTCCACATCAACAGTGTCTTCATTTTAACTACAGAGTATAACTGGATTACCAATTGTGATCAATATTCATATAGCATATCTTACTGTCATGTGTATACGTTTTCTCTTTGACTGTTATTGCTAAAGTGCAAATTTCAGGTAACAAAGTCAAGTTTTGTTGCCAAGGCTTGTCTGGCCAGAGAGGCCAGGAAACAGCTGCCTTGGGAGGGGGCTTCCTGATTGGTTTGTCATCAAATCAATAAAGGGTCAAAGGGTATGATATCTTGTTATTTTTGCATACTGTGGCTCTGTATATTAAATATTTGCATACAGCACACTAGGTAAAAATTTGGTCAAATCAGAACATACTGCTATAAGACCAAAAAAGACCAAAGACAAATCATACAAAAACTATTTCCTTTAGTTGTCAGCTTTCTTCATTGTAATTTCAACAATGTAAAAGTACAAAGAAAATTAAGTTTGTTCATCTAATGCAGTATAAGAAGTAGCTGTTTCAAAAGGGGAGGCAATACTGCAAGGTTAAATGTAGTGCAAAACCTTGACTCTGTTTCATCTTAATAGAGACGCAACAAGACAGTCAGAGCATACTCCTACTCTGTCCTCTCAGCCAAAACACACCTTCTTGTTTCTACAACTTCCGAACAGCATAAAAATAATTGAAAGGAGACAGAGAGAAGAATAAGCCTCACACTGCCACTGTGAGGACTGCTGTGTCGCACAGCCCTCAGCCCCAGGTGTCATTCAGGTAGGCACCAGGTGTCAATCAACCAGCAGCTGTCAGTCATGATGGTGACAGCTGGTGAACTGACAGTCAGTTTGAGGAGTGTTAAAGAGGTGCAGAGATCCATTCTGCTGCACACTTATTAGAGGCTCTAGATAGCTATCAAGCTGCTTTAACTTCTTCATTTGTTTGGATAACTGGTACAACACAATGCCTCACACTTCACTGACTCAAACTACAGGGTTATTTTGTTGGTTATTATGGTCACTATGCCAGATAAGACTTTCATGGACCCGTAAAGTCCATGCCGTGACAAGCTTTTAAGACTACACGGTTGTACCCAACCCGACATTATAACTGACTTGCTGACACCGAAGGGAGGGGTGACACCCAAAACTGAAAACAAACTGCATTTACAATACTACAGCTTTATTTGTCTAAACATTATGTGGAATATGTTTGCTAGATTGTTAATGCTAGCAGCCACAAAGTTGTGAGGGCACCTCTGCTATTTCTCTTGAACACTCCTCTTTATAAGTCTATCATTATCATCCCTATACAGCCCATCATAAAGGTGGGGTTGTTGGTCCCAGAGCTTGACAAACTTTTCCTCTGTCTAACAGTCCCATCTGACTGCTGTTTGTTTACATCCACAATTGGTGCATATGCAGCACATTCTATGCTCTCATTGGTCAACATCCTGACATTACAGAACAAATCATCGAAGGCAGGATAAAAATAAAAAAATGCTATAACTTCTATTGGGCTGTCATGACAGGATCCTTCATGTCTACACTTTTACACACACTAAATGAAACAACCAGTTTCCTTGACAAATGGGTTTTAAGGCCCTATGACTGTCCAGTTCCGAAAAAACGGTGATTTTTTCTGTTTTACTGTCTTTTCTATCATAGGTCATATTATAACATTTTGGGTACCAGCTGGAATCACAAGGAAGGTCTACAATTGTCTTCCACTGTCCCTACAACTAATTTAAAAAAATGAGTTTTCATGGGAGAATAAAACAGATCTTTTAGAAGTAACACAAGATGTAAGTCAAAGCTCATGCACTAAATTACAAATGTCTAGGTCAGACTACACAGGATTTTTTTTTCTGTTATGATTGTCACTGTGACAGATTAGACAATCGCAGATCTATCAAAAATCATGTTGACAGACATGACAACCTGTTTGTATCGTACCACATAAAACACCAGGCATGATTAAGTTTGAAGGAGGGCAACATATAAAGGAAGACCGTTAGTTAACAAATTGCCTTTACAATATTGACAAATCTGTATTTTTTTTTCATTAAATGAACAATGTTAAATGCTCACATCTCTTTGCACCACGTTGCAGTTGGTCTCTGACATTCTTACTTTAGTTTGTTTCTGTAGTCAATGATCCAAGCAGAGAAGTTGCTTTCTGTTTCAGTCTCACAGTTCTATCTCGAAACAACAAATTCATCTTTCTTTTCCTTTGCTGTTTGTTTGTTTACATCTGAGAATGTTGTATATGCAGAAAGCCCTCTGTACAAAAACCTGTTGATGCCTCTAACGTGACAGAAAAAAAACCACTCAAGGTTGAAAGGCAACAAGGACTTTTCTGGGCTGATGGGTAACAGTACAACTGACACTTTGGGCTGTGGTCACGCTTAAATGGGATTAAGAAAAATGATTTTGGATAAGTGCCTCAAATACACTTTGTGGTGACCACATGAGATTTTTCATGTTTAATGGGAAATAATATCGCATCTGATTTTGCCTGCTTTTGAAACATTGTTGTCTGTTTAAAATGACAGTTGCTAACTTATTGCTAACAAGGACTACAAAAATGGCCAGGGACCTGACAGCAAGCATTTCTAATTGTTTTTTAATAATCAGTTTTTCATACACTATTGACACAGCCATGAGGACCAACTTGATCAGATCAATAGATTATAGGAAAACTCTCAAAAAAAAGGGTCACAATAAGATGTTAAACATTGTAAATATTGTAGTTGCTTCTAAGTTGAACTGCCATTTTGCTGGTTCATAGTAGCTTACTAATAGCTTTTCACTCTCGCTTATTACATTAAAGCTTAAAACATCATGAAAAGCAGGTTCATGTGTTTAGATTAGATAGGGGTGGGTCGGTGGGTTTGAGGGAATGTTTTTTTTATGTAAAGCACTTTGAGTTGCATTCTTTGTATGAAAAGCGCTTTATAAATAAAGTTTGATTGATTGATTGATTATCATAAAAAGCAGAACTTGAAAGGTTAATATTTTTTTTGTTCGTTAAAGACCTTGTAAACAGCAATGATCCAAAACAGGAAAAACTCCCATAGGGTTTTAGTAGACTTGCAGCTGAGTGAACCAGCACGATGCTAACCTCAGCGTTTCCCTACAAAAATACGTCATCCCAGCACCACTCTATTAAGTTCACCATTACTTTGTCTGAGAGGCTGAAGGGGTTTGTTAATTAAAAGTGTATTATCTTTACTAGTTTGGGCCCAATCTAATTACACCATAATCAAACTCTTAAATGCAGTATTGATCAATGTCAAATAATGCTGGCAATATTTCCTCTTACCTTGACAATCATTATATATATTTAGCAAGTTTCTGTATTAACATGAGAAGAGACTCGAGGGACTCGCAGCTCCTTCTTAGAGCCCTGATACTTGACTTTAACTTGTCCTCATAGACTTGAGACTTGACCTGGACTTGCAATAATTGACTTGTGTCTATTTCTGGTCTGTAGTAAATGATTTTCTGTGACAGCAAAAGGTGAGTGATAGTTTTGTGATTGGTGCAAAGTTTGTGGACCAGATCATCGACTCCTTATTATCAAGGTCAGACTACACAATTGATGCATGATTATGGCCAGCCCTGACAGTGGCCTGTCAGCCATGAAAATTCGTTGTTTTATCTCGCGTAGTGTTTCATAGTGACCAACAAGAAAAGACTGGTCTGGGACGCTTCATGAGTTCACGGTTGACAGTCTAGCAGGTTTCATTTTTGTTCTGCCTCCGACTCTTTTTTCTCTCACATAAGAGGCACTGACCAATGAGAGCACTGGGAGCACTGCATGTGCGTTAAACTTGAATGTCAACAAACTTTAGTCGTTTCTTTGAGAGCCACGGGGCCGTTTGATAAGCTCTGAAAACAACATCTTGGCCTTTATGATGTGCTGTAGAAGAGATACCATCATATACCATTAGAAACAGCAGAGGACCCTCCGGAACTTCTTGAGTGGCTGTTTGCACCAAGGTATCATATCACTTATCATAATGTTTGTAAAGACAAACAAAAGTATAATACTATCATTACAGTGCAATTGCTGTCTTCATTGCCAGCCCTTCTTCTTCTGATGTCATCACATCAGTCATTAAATGTAATCTGTTTCTGTCAAGTATTCTGTCATACTTGTTGGGCAAGTCACAGCACGATTTTATGGCTCTGTGGTCGCCTGATCTGACATGATGACTGTTGTAACTGATGAAAAATTGCACAGTCTGATCTCAGCATATGTCTTTCACATTTAAATGATTCCCAGTCAAATCCCGACAGTGTTCAAATCAGGTCATTAATCAAACACTGGGATCGGATTGGTATCAATATTTGCAGATACCCTGGTATCAGATCATTATCAGGACTTGATGACTTGGATCTGTGCATCCCTAAGGCAAGTCTGTTATTCTGACTGTGATAAACCCGTTAGTTGTCCCTGTGAAACTCAAACAAGTTTCCATGGATCACAGGATTTCATCACACTAAGATTTAGCCAAACAGCAGCGTCAAAGCCCTTGTTTTAGGGTCTTGTTCCAGTGGTAACTCGATGAATCACTGCTTGGCCACCTTCGAGAAAACCACTTTAATCCAAGAGAATGGGCAAAGGAACAAAGACAGAGGAAGTAAGCGAGAGAGAGGGGGAAGAAAATGGCTTGATAACCAGAAACAGACTGATCCCATGTCACAGATCTTTGCCAATTGCAGTTTAATGTATCGCAGGATTGTGGGAAACTTTTAATTCTGTAACCTCATAATTTCTGGTGTAATTATTCTATACATGACCTCCAGGAAAGAACTCTAATATTTCAAAAGAGGTCAGGGTGAGAGGCATATCTGACAACTTAGCTCTTTGTAATTAAACATGGTTATCTATGAGGTTAGTGCAGAGGATGTGAAATTTCATTCAGTCCCTAAAGAAAAAATCCCAAAGGAGCCATGCTTTTATTGTATTCCAGCCAAAAAAAAAAAAGGGTGTGAGAGACAGTTATCAAGTCATTTAACAATGAGGTCAACAAAACAGAAGGCAGTATAGACAGCTTGTTGATACTTTGGTCTCTGACCAAGAGGAAGTCAAGATAATCACACCATGCATTCCCAGACATGGAGAAAAGCAAGTCAGCTGTAGAGTCATTTTGGTTTCTTTGGCTCCAGTAACCATTATAAATGATGCTTTAGCAGAGCTGTACAAGAACAGTTTTGCTCATCTTGTTTAGTACTTGGGTGGCACAAGTACATAAGGAATCCCTCACTGGTTTCCTTACATTGTTGTACATATCTATAACATTTTCTGGTCAAGCTTTAACACATGCGACATGTGAACCCAATAAATAACACAATTCATCCGTATAAGTCAGAATGCATCTTATTTAACCTCATTGTACTGAAATGAGATGTTCTAAACCAAGAACATCTGAATTTGCTTGAACCTTTGCAAGACGGACCTGCCTAATGAGAGATGTGTGATATGTCAAATCCTGCTGCTTTACAACGTTGACATATTTATATGCCGCTGATGCAGCAGCGAGAGAAATTTAGGGTGAAGTCTCTTGCACAAAGACAAACTGACATTTTCTTCAAAATAAGTCTAGAAACATTATTTCAGTTGGTTATTTCTCCCCTTTAAAAATACCAATTGGTATTGTATTTTATATCAACAGAAAGCCTGATTAGTAGTCTTTACAACAAGGTACAGCTTGTAAGGATCATGCAACACAGCTAAACATGTGTGTAGCATCCATTAAAAATGAGCCAAAATCCCCTGCAACTGGAAGCTTGTGTTCCCTTACACAGAGTGACAGTATGGTTTTGTGTCAGTAATTTCCAAACTTGGGGCACAGTTTGGTGAGATGAGCGAAGTAAAAGATAGACCACTAAGTGGGCTTCCAAGAAAGACAACCCCTCCAGAAGATCGGTTCCTCACCCTTACTTCACTGAGAAACCATAGGCTTCCTTTTAGGAGACTACCCACACATTTATCTGTGTTGCTTATGCCACGAATACACAGTCCTTACCAGTTGCACCTTGTTGTAGACATGATAAATCAGGCTTTTCAACAATAGAAAGTACCAATATCATTGGTATTGCTGAAGGGAGGAAATAACTGTTTCCAAAATGTCTTTTTTAGGAGAATGCATGCCGGAGTTGAGGATTAAACCCAAACCCTCTGTTCTGGTTGAAGGGGACTGCCATTGCTCCAATAGATAAGGACAACACTATTTTTTAATCTTTGTCAAAGACTTCAATTTACTTGTAAGTTACTTTGGAACCTACACACTTTTTAAAATCAAATTCAAGACTTTTTAAGATTTTTCTATGACCCAAACTATAAAAAAATGTTTTTTTTTTGCTCTGTCGAACAAATGACATTCAACATAGATGTGGGACATCGTTTAGACATTTGTTAGAAATTGTTGCTTTACTAAAATCTAAACAGGCCAGGTGACAAATATTCATCTTAGACCTTCATACTTTGAGTGCTCTCTCAGGAGAGGAAAACAGGCTTAGACATGGAACAGCATTAGCATGCATAAAAACAAATACACTTGAATTGCTTGTTTAATAGCAGCCCTTGAACAGCTCAAAACGGATATAGATGTTAGTCAACATCTACAAGCTTAAACCTCTGATGGATAGATTAAAAAAAAATGCTTAATGGTCTAAAATAATAATAATAAAATATAATCTTATCAGAAACTTACAATCCGTAAAACCCCTTTTAGGAGAGATCACCATCATTTTCACCACATGCAGATCATCATGAACACACACATTTAAATCAAATAATGAGACCAATTAGTTCTACACTGGCATCATTTAGAGAAACCACTTCTTATTTGTAATGATCAAAAGACTGCTTTAATGACTGGGTTGAAACAAAGCAGATACTCGTAGCCACTGGCAAAACTTTGAGAACAGTACAGAAAAGAATTCATGACTAAAGAACAATCAAGCTCTAAATGTGGACTGCAGATTGGACAGTTTCACCGTTAATACACCGTATATGGCTACAACAAGAGTTGCTTTAATGTAGGTGAAATAAGGTAGTTAAATCTGTGAGAGCGCAACATTTTTTTAAAAATCATAATCAGTTTTGACCAAATATGTAATAGATTTGATCACTACTGTCTTATATGATACATTAACTACCAGGAAGTGCTTTAGTTGCATCTTACAGATGATAAGACAGAGGAGATAAATAACAGTCACAACTTCACATTTCCTTGGATCTACACACCTTTGCATCATCAAAAATCAGTCAGTTGATTTTTATTTTCATAGTACATTAAAAACAAACTCAGTTAATACTCACAGCACTTTACAAAGGAGGATCCTTCTTCACCAATCACATAAAATAAAATAAATTGAGACAAATGATGAAAGAAATGAAATAGAAGTCAGTGTAATGAACAAATTAATACACAAGAGAACATTAAAATGAACATCAAATACTATAACTTAGGATGTATACTATAATACCTGACCAGCATGAGAAAAATGCACTGATAAACTATGAACACATACAGGGAGAATAATCTCTCAGCACATATACATTGTGGATCATGAATAGAGAACTGATTTGCACATTACAGTTTTTCTGGAAATGTCTCATTTATTTTTGCTATAATCACCATGTTAGATTTTGGTTGCCCATCTTTTGAAGGACCAATTCAGCATAAGCACTGTGTTTTATAGTTTTATAGTTCGGGTAATAAAAACTCAGAATTTAGACTTGTTTTTGTGGGTATCAAAACGAGTATTATTTTTAATTATGCAATGAAAAGTTACAAGATTGTAAAAATCCTAACATGTGTATAACAATGATCTATTTGATTCTTTGATACAAAGTTGAAACAAAAAAGTGGGACATTTTAGACTGAATTCAATTTACTTAGGAAGTTCAGTGCCATTTGGTGTGCACTGAAATATATTCAGTGATATACAGCGCTTAGCTTCAGCCTGCTAAATTAGCTTAAAAAATTATACATAATATAATTTGCCACATATTTAAAAGCAACATTTTTTCAACTTTACGCTTGGTCAGAACTACCAAACATTTGAACAATTTGAAAGGTTTGGACCCTTTGGATGTCAAATTGATTAAAATGTCCCAATGTTTTTTGATGGACTGTAAAACACACAGAAAAATAATTAGTTGGCCATATATGGTGACTCATTCTGATGTTTATGGAAGAGGACAAGATTGCCCTTAACAGTGTTGATGGGTTGTACATATGTGCATGGTATATTACAGACTTGGTAAAATGATTGACAACTACGAATTTAAAATACATCTTTATGTACAATAATGTTCATTGTCTTGCTACAGAGTTAAAGCTTTCAAACATCCCTGTACAAATCAGACCAGTACATTCAGAAACAGTCATAGAATTAAAATTAAGCTGATAAAAGTGACATCAGGACTGTTCCCCAACCATCATAGTTCAATAACCTTTCACTAAGTTCTAAAACTTTTTTGATTGTTCCATTGACAATCAGGGGCTAAAGTTCAGTATTCACCATTTTGCCACAGATGTCTGAAGAGTAAGAAAACTGTCAAATAACAAATTACTTAATGATATTTTCCCAATAAGCATTCATCTTTAAAACTGTGTAAGGTCTGGTTGTCTCAGACATTACACTATAAGTTTGTAAGCAGTCAGAGCTGAGCGTCAGACAAAGACCACTCTGTCTGACTGCAGCTCGGTGACGGGAAAGCAGGAAGCCTCCTGTCAGTCCCCTCAGTGATGGGAGCTCTACAGGTGCAGGCAGTAAGTGAACAATGATGATAAGCAGGTGAATGAAAATTTTATATCAGCCCAGAACGGCCTTCATCGCTCTCTCACAAACACATATTAACCCTTTCAGGTGCATATGCCTCACAACCAGGTGATCTTGACCAGTGGTTCTGAAACGGTGGATCTGGACCCAAAAGTGGGTCTCTTTTATATGTGTTGTAAATGTGATCCATGAAAAGGATTGTGGGAAATAATACAGATAGATACCCTGATTTGCCATACTGGAAATGCATGTGGTTTGTTACTCTGTTTTTATGTGATAACAAGTACACACTGGTTGGTGGTCTTAGCAGAAGTTCAGGGCTCTGTCCAACTGGTGTCAATACTAAATCTATACATATACCAACACATTAATGGCATAGATTATTCAATGGCCTGTGGATAAAGTTGTATGAAAAAGACATATTTTTACTTCAAATTATCAGGCTAATCAGCCTGACTCTCTCAACAAAATATTAGTGTTGTCTGGATTTACAGGTCCAAGTGTTTCAGTTTCTTTAATAAAAATAGGAGAGGTCACATCAAAAGGTTTGGGAACAACTACACTAATGACTGTCTTGAAATATACATTTGCAGATAGATGATCAAACTGCAACTAACAAAATAATTTGCCCTTCTGAACAATTCTGTTGTTCCCTGTTATATTGTATTTTGAACATTTTCAGTACATTTGCCAGCCTGAAAAGCCAGAAGGCACTGCTGTTACAATTTCTATGGTCATGTCTCTGTTTATTTCTCTTTTCAATTAATTCATTTCCTGACTCACTAGTTAAAACTGATCATCTATTGAGATCTTTCTTCATAATTTTCTATACAGGATATGTTAAACTTTTAACTTACTTTTCAATCCATGAGTAATAATCTGTATCTTATTAGATGCTAAACACAAACAAAAATATTTGAATGTAAAATGTTTATTTTAGTCAAGTAAAACTGACATAACTGATCAAACCAGGCATTTCACAACAGTTGATATTTACAGAATTTCACAAAACAAATAAACAGTCTGATTTGTGTATTTACAGAACATTTTTTATTACATTTTAAAAATGTAAAAACAAATGAAACCATGTAATGTTTTCATAAGAATCACGGTCATTAACACTTGCATCAGCTGATCACAAATTCAAACATTTAGAGTGTCATGAAAAAAAAACTCAATCATAACCACTTTGGTTCAAAGTTAATATACGCTGACTGATATTCAAAATATGGAGAAAAAAGGATAAACTGTGTATCAGAAAGCTTACAATCGGTGATGAAATGTGCCCTTATAAATATTCAGTGTAACCTCAGACCATGTTTACATGACAACGAACCAATAAAAACTGTTGTTTTTTTATTTTTGGTTATTCTGTACAGGAGGTAACATTTGATAATCGCCATGCGCGTGGATCCACAAGAACAACTAAAAATAAAGTGATTTACATGTCAGGCCAGTAGTTAGCGAAGTGGCTTTGTCAGTAAACAACAAGCACATTAGGGGCTTCAGAAAATATCATTATATTGGGATATATTGAGGCACAATACTGTATCAGTATTTAATGGTGCAATATGAATATGTTAGTAGTAAGATAAGCTATATCAGGTTGTGACATTGCTTTTTAAAATGGTGATGGAGTCAATCTACACTTTGCTAAAGAAACGTCAATACATTTCAAAGATTGAGCAGTGTGTGAAGAACTTTATAGTTCGCCATTGTAGTTTTGGTGTGCCTAACTTGAAGTGTAACACACGTTACTTCCTTTTGTGTGACATCACACACTTGTAGAGCACTCCCATGGTAGGTAAGGATGTATTTCCTCTGCTTTCTGCTAAGAAGAAGTTGTAGGTCTTGGTTGTTAACTGTATTTTTTTAACCAGTTAAATTTGTATTTTCTTAAATAAAAGACTGTTATTTTGCAATCAGACATGCCAACTGCTAAGAAGAAAAGCCTTGGTTATACTTCTGCACAGTGCAATCTCTAAAATAAAACCCAAAGAGGAGCAAATAGTGGATCAGTGCAGTCAGACGTTCTATTATGTCTGCAGACCCTCAGTGTTTCATATTGCAAATAAACATGGTAAAAAGTTATGGGGGCTGTTTGCAAGAGTTTGCACTTTGGAACCCATTTTCAAATCTTGCCAAGCAAAAGAAAAGAACAGCCACAACACAACATGGTTTCCACTTTGGTTGAAAAGGTTGTCATGTAAACAGGACCTTAAGCTTACTGCACTCATCCTCCATAATTTGTTGTCATACTTTTATTTGTAAACCACCCTGAAAAACGTATGTCTTCCCTTTAAATAAGTCTTGTTGGTATAGAAGAGAAGGTGTGACATTCCTGTGAGGATTACTTTAACAGCGAGCGCGTGTTGTTGGATTATCCCGGCAGCCACCCGTGGTCTTCAGCAGACACATAGGTATCATCAAAATCATAAAAGACAGCAGAAAGGTCCAGATGTCAAAGGTAGAATGGTCAGACCAAGACCCTGAATAGGTCCCCACAGGTTCATTACTGTCAGTGAGAAGACACACTGTGATGACCTCAGGACCTAAAAGTGGTAGCAGAGGTAAAGGAAGAGGTGAAGAGGTGAAGACACGATCCTATTAACTCTGAGAAAAACACCCCTCAGGTGGTTTGGTCCAGAAAACATCTAGAAAATAAAAGGACAGATGAAAATAAAAGGAAAAGATTGGAGGGGGTCAAATTATTGCACACAAAATGCGAGTCAAGGAAGTGTAGATAAAAGAGCTGGCCTATAGTTTATTTTCATAATGAAAAAAGGGAGGACAACACAAGAAAGACACGATGAATAAGCAGCAAGCACGCAGCTTTAGTTGTTCCCTGTGTCACTGATTTTTGGGGTGTACCCTGGTGTCCTTGAGTAGTTTTCACTCTTTTTAAAGCTGCACACAGATCCAAGACAGAAAGGCACAGTGGGAAAATTTCAAGCTATGGGCAAACTGTCTTTAAAATTGCTTCCACACTGCTGGTCCAGATACTGCACAGTGATGTCCAAGTCATTAGCAGCAACGTCATCCATTCCTGGAAAGAACTGGAGGGCGTCAGATGCTCATTATCAAATGGCAACCTATGCATCTTGGCACCAAAAAGGAGCTCAAGGTCTGGAGTGTGTGTGAAACTTGAGGGTCATTAATTGTTTATTGAGATAAGTAGCAAAGTTACATTGAAGGCAATCGCACCAGCTGAAGCAAACCAGAAGTCATCATTGGACTGGAAATTGCATTCACAATACAGGACAAAATCTGGTGTCAAATCTAGGGAACCTTCCAGGTCACTATTGCCTGATTGTCACTGTCTTAGTGAGGGCTGACTGCAAATGCAGCTTGCCATATAGCCAAGGCATCCAAATAAGAACTCCTGATTATTGGTAAAGCCTTCAATTTTGGGCTTAATCATGCACATGATGATTATGAATTGCATCTATTCATTGAGGAGGAGGATGGGGGCAACACAGGGAGAAAGAGAGGTAAAGACAGAAATTAACAAAAATGAGAGAGAGAAAGAAGAGAAAGTAAGAGCTGACATTTTATATACCTCAATATAAAGACAAGCTCACCTGTGAATTGTTTGGAAGGATTTTAACTGAATGCAAGACATATTTTCAGATAGAATTTGAAGGATCTAATGCAACTTCAAAAAAAAATGAAGTGCCTATTTCCTCTGGAACTGGAGATCCGTTCAGTCATTGCTTCGTTGGACCAAGAGGCACTACACACTGCAGCAATTTTGAGTTTTGTTTATTTGACAGCCAACACCCAGATGTAAGCTGTGGGTGGATGTTATGATGTCTTAAGATTTAAAAGATGTCTCACAACAACAAATGTAGGAGACAAGATTAAATAAAAATAAATTGACTGAAAGCTTGATGCCTACTGAAGGTTAATATCACAGTCACAATAAAATCAGGGAACCAGAGGATGTTATTCTTAACTTTTGTCAAAAAAGATACTTGTTTTTTAATGTAGTTCACTGTATGCTAATATTGCTCAACAGACTTTTTTGGTAGCAGGAGCTTGGAAAATTGCAATGTAACTCTTGGTCCATTTCAGTGAGTCAGTACAGAATAAGCAATCATTCAGCTCTTGAATGTGAACAGACCAAACCACAGAGTATGGGTCAACTCAAAAAGCCCCTTGAAAAAAAGTGCTCTTAAGTCCTTTCCTAATTTTTTTTCTTTGACTTCAATGAAAAATGTCACAGGGTCAAGGAAAGGTTGGGATAAGACCATAGGAACAGACTCGACAGACAGCACTGATGTACACTAGGTTTAATGTGTATAAACGACATTTAGCAAGCCCAGTGCTGAGTGTGGCCAAAGGCAGAATGCAGAACCACTGACACATGGTGCTGACCAGTGCTAAACGGGCCAATTACAACAGAGCAGACCATCCAAAAAATGAGATCAGACTTCCACGTGGGGAAGGGGGACTTAATGTGACTGGAGCTCCAACAGAAGGAAGAACATAGGTGGGTCAGGGTACAGAGTATGTGAAAACAAGCAAATTTTTAGAGCATTTGCAATTTTCAACATACTCTAGCAGTCATTGAAATCAAATATTGAATCAAAGTTAAGACAAAATGTGACCTCCTCAACAGATCCAGATAATCTATTTTGCTTTGGCAGACCCACTTGAAGGTTTGATATTAAAATATAAGGTTCTTTAGATTAGGAATGTATTCCTCATTCCAATCTGGATGACAGTGGAAAAATAGAAAAACAGACGTGGTCAACTGTCAAAGATTAAATGTCAAAAATTAAACTTGGTTTTGGTTTTCTGTGTGCTGGGGATGGTGTATTTTTGATGTTTGTTTTGCTTGTTAGGCCCAAATTGCTCCTTGCATTTATACTTTTACACCAAATACACCATTTTTTCTTTAGCATCTTAAGACCAGCTTGCCATCTAAGACCAACACTATGGTCCTGGGGAGGAAGAGGAGTGCCTAATGTCCTTAATGATTCATGGATTCAGTTCTGTAATGTGACATGAAAAAAAACTAATTGAATAATTATGTTTGCAGATGCTGGGAAGATTTCATGTCTGGAGGTTTTTCTGTTACACTAATGACGGCAACAAAATAACGATCCAGCCATCTTAAATAGGGAGTGGAGGATAAACATTTATTGGGGAACCCCACATCTGTTGCAGTGGTGGTTCTTCAGAAGTTCTTCTAAGAGGGGAACAACATTCAGGAACGAAAGCTGAGGGGAAAATATTCCACAGGGTCATGAAATCCTGCTTTAAAAAGAGCTTCTTACTTGTTGTTAAATTATGGTCCAAGGCTTGATGGAGAAGCTTTTTATTAAACCGTAAGGAGAACAAAAATTTATTGGGCAATATTTTGACAGAATGAAGTGCACTGTCAGAAGGGTGTGTTGCCCTAATTTTGGGCCTGTCTGTCTACAGTTTGCCATTTATACAGCACACAACACAGAGAGGAAAGCAGACTGCGAAGAGTTTAGGTTCATCTGCTCCCTCATATAATGTTAGATTTTGGATGTAACATGACTTCAACCAATGAGTGTCCATTTTCATTCCCTTTGAGAGTCAGGTGCACCAGCAGGCAGGCGTGTTGTGATTTACCTGGTAGAGTGCAGTGCTAAGTCTAAAACAGACTGAGTTACAGTGCTTATGTAAGTATTCTTGTTTCATGGTGCCTCCTAACAGAGAAAACTGGCACACATGATGCTGAATCAAATATGATGGCGCTCATATTATGGCCCTTTTCCATCAGCCCTACTCTACTCGGCTCGGCTTTCCCCGACTCTACCCGGCTCTACTCTACTCGCTTTGGGCTGCTTTTCCACCAGCCCGGTCCCCTGCCCAGCGGGGGCGGGGTCGCCGTGAAACAGCTGGGCGACACTGCGTTCATGTCATTTTGAGCGCCACACAACAACCAAAACAGTGGAGGACATTAGAGGCAACAGTATACTTGCTGCTCGGTCTGTGTTTCTTGTTACAAAGAGGAAAGCAGAAGAAGGCTGCAGGCGGCGAGAAGAAATACCTTGAGAAGTACAGGAGAGTTTTGGAAGCTATACAACAGTTTGAAGCCGAGGATGAGAGCAATCAGGCTGCAAAGAAAAAACGTATGAGGGTAAGCTAATGGAAGCTACCGCTAGCTTGTTAGCTAGCTCGTAATGATAAAGTCCCGTGTTTAACAATGTGATGGCAGCAAGTTATTGCCATAAAGTAACAAAGCGTATGTACTGCAGTCCTGTTTTGGACGTCGCGCTCATGACCCATCGGTGACGACATTCTCTGACCAATCAGTAGCCGGCAGTCAGTCGACGTCACCTTTTAGTGTCGACTCAGCTCGCTTAGAACCAGAGCAGAGTAGGTACTAAAACTGGTTTGTTTTAGGAGGTACTGTGCCGGTGGAAACGCAACGCAAACCGGGTAGAGCCGAGTAGAGTAGAGTAGAGTAGGGCCAAGGCGAGCTGGTGGAAAAGGGCCATTAAAGTTATATTTCATTTTATCATTCCTACAGCACTAGAAACAACCAAAAAGAGGTCCAGAACACTACCCTGGGAGGAAGATAAGTGTACCTACATTAATTATTAAAATTTGGAAGAGTCATCTTATGATATATGGATTTTGTTTGGATTTTAAGTTTCGATTAATTTTGAAATTTGCTTTTTTTTTGTATCTCAATGAATCATGTTTACATCATGAAATGTTTTACATATATAAAATTAACGTTGTTTTATAAACTGATTAGCACCCTCACTTCCTATTCACTTGACTTCATCCAATGCTAGGTTTCTTATCTTGGCACTTTGGGATGACAAAATGGTGAGTATGGATTTGGGGGGGTGGGTTGGGATCCATGGACTAAGATTAGTATCTTGCTGGGGTAATTTTTTTTTTTCTTCTTTTGTATGGCAGTTTATTCTGTTTTGCATTGCTATTATTTAGTAGACTACCTTGTTTTTGTCACACTAGTGTTAGACACTTATTAGACTAATAGGCACTGGAGAGTTGAACTTGAAAACAAACAGAGGATGGCCCTGTGTCAATAAAAAACTAGTTTGAGCTTACCAGCAAATGCTCCGATAAGAAACTGTGGAATCGGTGTGGTGTTGTACATCCTGTGTCAGCCAAACAAGATTAGTAGAACTGTGCTATGTATGCCCATCTTATATATCCTCTGGATATCAGGACCATCCAATGTCTCAGACTAGATTTTAGGATTAGGTCGTCTGAGGCCCTTTGTTTTTTTTTTTCTACATGCTCTAGATTAGAGCATGAGAGCTCAGCAAATATAAACAACTGCACCTGAAGGAAAATATGAAACACTGGTGCTGTTAGCTAAGATGCATTGAGCTGCGTGTACCAAGGGCCCATTGTGTGACATATTGACACTAAATTAATGTAAGTTTCCCAAAAATCTGCAGTGTCTATCAATGTGTACTCTTAAATTACCCCATCTGAATCTAAATTTTGTCCTTGTTCTTTTTGATAAGAGGTATCAGATAACAGCTCCATGAGCCACAATATCTGAGCAGTTTAGGGGAAACCGTGAGGAAGGGTGAGCATGATACCAAATATGGTGAGACATGGCTTTCCTCGATAATGTGACCAACCTGTGATTTTACTCTGGAATGGAGGGCTCTGGGCTCGGCGTGTGAACAAATCTCTTTTTCTGACTTGGTTGTTCATCTTCATCGTCAGAAAAAGTGCAGTCCAGAGAGATGCCTTGAGACACCAAATTACAACCTGTGTATGAGAAAACACACATCCACACAGACAGAGGTAAACACAAACACAGAACTGTTAATATAACATCCTCCAAAACTCTACAAGCACATCTCTCAGTAATTGGTCCACTGTAAATCAACTGAGCTACATTCTTGTGACATCTCTGAGCAGTGACCTCTGACTGTAAGTTCCTCAGATGCCTCTTAACACCTCTAAACTCTGAACAACCCTGGTGTCTTGTCTGTTTCCAAATGTTTGAGGCTACTTTGGTGGTGTCATTTAAGAGGTCTGGATTCCTTATCTCTATTGCTTGAACCAATTTCTCCATCATTTGTAACACACTTTTGTCAGTTTTGGAGCATACTGCTTCAGATAACCTTTGACAGCTCCACACCTACAGTCCTGTGAGCTTTATCAGGAGGAGATCTCACATTCTTCACAAAAACTTGTTCCCCTCGGATACAATCCTTTATATACAGACAGAAACACTTAAACATCTGTCTGCCCTTTAGCATGGCTGCTTGCCTGTTTGAATTCAAAGACTCATCCATCCATGATGACATTTGTCTTTCATGTTTGCTCTATGTTCACCATCTATTGCTATTTGAAAGTGGCCGTACTTAGGTGGGACAGAGTATTAATGTGGTGATATGTTGTCATCCTGCCAGTTGCATTCCAGCTATCAGTACACTGGCACCAAATATAGATCTTTTTTTAATAAAACATGGAAGTTTAATCCGATTTCTCAGTTAATTTGGTTCAATGCAGCAATACTTTATGACTCCTCATAGCAGCGCTCATGAGATAAATGAGGGTAACAATATCTGAGGTAGATAGGCTAAAGAAGAACTGGAAAGAGAAGCAGAATGCATTTGGCTTGGCAGCTAACTGAAGTTAATTATTATACTTGCTTTTTTCAAATTACAGAGAAGGTAAAATAGCAAAATATCCAAATGTGTAAAATACTCAATTTTAATGAGCCTGTGCTATCTCAGTTTCATCTCAGTTCCCTGTGCTTTGCTGACAGGATGTGCACCCAGTGAGATCCTCTGCTGCTATGGTCCATCTGCTTCAAGATTTAATTATTCTGCATTTAGAAATGGTCCCTTGCATACACTAGCTGTAACAAATGTTTCTTTGTCAATGTCAATGTCAATGTCAGCTTTATTTATATAGCACATTTAAACAGCCAGCGGCCTACCAAAGTGCTTTACAGTAGAAGAAGCAGGCACAATAAAAACAGTAAAAAACAATAAAACCAATAAGAGTAATAAAAACCAATAAAAGCAATAAGAACAAAAACAATACCATATAAATATGTTTAATAACCGGTAAAACCAATAAAAGTGGCTATACTCTGCCAAAGGCCAAAGTGAACAAGTGCGTCTTTAGCCGAGTCTTAAAGGTGGAGAGGCTATTTGCAGTCCGCACATTTAAAGGTAGCGCGTTCCACAGAGTGGGAGCAGCAACCGAGAAGGCTCGATCTTCTCTAGTTTTTAAGCAGGATCTAGGAATATCCAGGACCATCCGACTTCCTGACCGAAGTGCTCTGGAGGGCTGATGAACCTTAATAAGGTCAGACAGGTAGTCAGGGGCCAGCCTATTCAGAGACTTAAAAACAAATAAAAGACTCTTAAAATCAATCCTGTACTTTACTGGACTGGAAGCCAGTGAAGGGAAGAGAGCACCGGAGTTATGTGCTCCCGTTTCTTTGTCCCAGTCCGGAGACGAGCAGCAGCATTCTGAACCAGCTGCAGGCGGTTAAGCTCTGACTGTTCAATGCCGACATACAGGGAGTTACAGTAGTCCAAACGTGATGTGATCAAAGCATGGACAACTTTCTCAAGGTCTTTTCGGTCCAGATAAGGTTTAACCTTGGCTAAAAGCCTAAGCTGAAAAAAGCTGGACTTAACAACAGAACTCATCTGCTTGTCCAATTTAAAAGCACCATCAATGATGACCCCAAGATTCCTGGCATGGGACCCAATATAAGGGGCTAGTGGGCCAAGGGAGCTAGCAAGGAGCTGGACCAGATCAGGGCGACCAAACAGGACAACCTCTGTTTTGTTTTCGTTTAACTTCAAGAAGTTTAAATCCATCCATTGCTTGATATCACTCATGCAGTTGAGCACGCACTGAAGAGCATCTCTGTTTGGGTCCTTTAACGGCAAGTACACTTGCACATCATCAGCAAAGCAATGAAAGGGGATTCCATATTTCCTAAAAAGCGACCCCAGAGGTTGCATATAAAATGAGAACAGTAGAGGGCCCAGGACTGATCCCTGAGGGACCCCGCATGTCAGAGGGGCCACAGGGGAGGAGTACTGGCCCATGTACACGGAGAAAGACCTCTCAGAGAGGTACAATCTGAACCAACTTAAAGCAGTGCCCTTGATGCCTATACAGTTTTCGAGGCGTGATAGGAGAATTGTGTGATCTACTGTATCAAACGCCGCCATCAGGTCAAGAAGGATTAAAAAGGCACAGTTACCAGTATCAAGGTTTGACAAGAGATCATTAAAAACTTTTAAAAGAGCAGTTTCAGTGCTGTGAAGAGACTTAAAACCAGACTGAAACACTTCACAAACATTTGCCCTTCGCAAATATTCCTGGAGTTGGTTAAGAACGGCTTTCTCTAAAACCTTGGAAATAAAAGGGAGTTTGGAAATCGGCCTAAAATTAGATAAAACCAAGGGGTCCAAATTTTTCTTCTTTAAAAGAGGCTGCACCGTGGCATGTTTAAAAGAGGACGGAACACATCCAGAGCTGAGACATCGATTAATAAGAAACAGGATAAAAAACTGAACTGAACTAAAAACCTCCTTAAACAAATGAGATGGAATGCTATCAGATGGGCAGTTAGCAAGACGTAAGTCACTGTTGCCTCTGTATAACCTTAGACCACTTTGGCCATTTTCTTCTGACCCCTTGCATCAACAAGGCATTTTGGCCCAGAGAATGGCCCCTCACTGTTATTTCCTCGTTTTTGGGCCAATCTCTGTAAACCCAAGAGAAGGTTGTGTGAAAAATTTCACAAGAGCAGCAGTTTCTGGAGCACTCTGTCCTGCTCATCTGGTACCAACAACCATATTAGGTTCAAAGTCACTAAAAATCACCTTTCTTTCTCATTCTAAAGTTTGGTTTAAACTTCAGCATTTGACCATTTCTACATGCCCAAATGCATTGAGTTGCTGCCATGTAATTAAATGAATAGCATCCTGACAAGTTGAACATGTGCTCCTAACAGAGCGGCAAGTGAGTGTATACCCTCCAACCTTCCAAATCACAAGGCCTCCATCCTCTCCTTTCGCTCTTCTCATTCATCTCAATCTCTTATCTTGTCACCCCTCTGTGACTGATTCTCCTCCTTTTTTACAATCAGGTGTAAAACCTGGAGGGAACTGGTCAACAAGAGACATTCTCCTTTTGTCCTTGTCTGTTCCATCTCTACTTTCTTCTATCAGGCCTCTCTCTATTTATAGTATATGGAAACACACCCTTAGGCATGAGGGTTAACTGAGGCCAAGCATGTCAAAGGCAGATTGTGTAACCCATTTTGTCAGTAAGGTTTGGCTAGATATTTAAATGCAAATTAAACTCTAATTTGGTATTGTGCACACAGGTCTTTAACTGGGTACAACTTTATTAAGGCAAAATGGGTGTGGACTGAACACAACAAATGTCACTGAACTCTTGAATTCACTTGAATATACTCTTTTTGGCTCCTGCATTCATTTCCTGAAACTCTACACATGTACTGACTGTGTATCACATGTCCTCATTTTGGGGATGGCAATAAAAAAGGTCATTCACATTTTAAACATTGAGAAAATACGTTTTTTTTTTCATAGGCATACTGTAACCGCTTTTGACATTAATTTATAGCTCATTTCAAGCATGAGGCCCAAAGAGAAACACCCAAGAGTTTTTTTTTCTCCACAGCTGACTCAGTGTTAACAGAATATCTTCAAAAACACACCCATAATGTTAGGAGACTGAAAATTTGAAGCTGACATGGGATAAGACATTTATCAAGGGATTCATTATATATACTGCTTCATCCCTTTCAGGGTTGTGGGGGTGGGAAGGGGCTGAAACCTCTCGCCACTGACATTAGGCGAGAGATGAGGTACACCCTTGACTGGTTGCCAACCAATTACTGATAGAGACAAAAAACTATAAACACCAACACACTCACACCAAAGTTCAATTTAGGAACAAGATTAACCTAAGAATCATGTTTTTGATCCATAGGAGGAAGCCTAAGTACCAGCAGAAAAACCTCCCATGCACAGGGGAAACAGGCAAAATCTACACAGAAGGTCTCGTCTCATCTTAAAGTCAATCCATTGACCGTCTTGCAATGAGGCAACAGCACAATCTGCCACCACTGTGCAGCCTTTAGGTGTACATATCATTGTAAAAAAATTTACATTGTAACCATATTTGTGTATCCAGTAGGGATGCAACAATTCTTTATAATATAATGAACTGCATGGTACTATGGCCATGGATTGTGAATTGGGGTATTTTTGTTTTTGAGTAATAACAGCTTTCATTAATTGTTTCCCTTTTCTCTCTGTATTTGTCCTACTGCATTTGTGCGCAAGTAGCAGTTGAGCCAAGATACCACAACACTGCTTTACGAGGAAGAGCAGCAATATGCCCCCACACTCAATATGAGGAACCCTCATTCCTCTTATCTATGGTGGGAGTAGGGATGAAGATATTCCAGTGTTTGTCAAATCTAAAAATCAATCATGTCTGAGCTAATCAATACTGCTCTCGAGCTTCGTAGCCAGGTCTTGTAACATAGCGTAATTTTATCAAAACGATGAAGAAATAAGAAATCCAGTAGTACAAAACTTGTATTCAAGATATACAAGATGTTAGCAAGGGGTAAAAAGCACCTAAAAGCGTTATTTTAACATAATTTTTTGTGCATCAAATATGTTTCTGATTTTGTACTTTTTTTTTGTTATCTGAGTGTATGTTTGCACCTCACTATGTTTTAAGACTGTTGGGGGGGGGCATCCCTTTAACTGACCCATCTGTGCCATAAAATTCTCTGTTTTAAGTTAATGGCCAACATGGCCAGTGGTTTGAATCAGCAAGATAATGGTGTGACATAATTTAAGCCTCCCAAGAACACAACACAGTATGTGTTTGAACCTGTGATGGTAGCGTCACAAAAATTCATTTAGTGGCAGAAAAAACACAGCTGACAGTACAATATGACCACCAGTGTATCACCCAGAATGTGTTCGCACCAACTGACCACAGTGTCTTAAAGACCTACTCTTTGTTTCTCCAGTGAAAAACAAAGAGTAGGTCTTTAAGATATCAGTATGTGTTGACATAAAATACAAGCTAAGTCGTTAGCAGCGTTAGTAGCTTGCTTGTGCATGAAACATGTTTTTTTTTTTGGTCAGCTCAGCAACATTAACTTCAGGTCTGAACCATCTCCACACTCGACCAACATGATGCCTCTGGCAGTCATATTTCCTTCTAGGGGCTCGCTGACAGGCTGCTATTGAAGCACGCTGCTGCATCATATAAGCAAACCCCGTAGAGGAGAGTGGCCTGGTGAGAAGGTGCACTTCTGAGAAAGGCTGTTTGGAGCTGGTTTGTACAGGATCAAAAACCTTATCTGGTAGTTAGTTTTGTTTAATTTTGACCAAAGCACAGCACAGATGTTCTATCTGTGCAGGAGGGATAGGATTCGTCACCTTTAAAACACAATACAGCATTGTACAACTCTTCTAGGCTCTAAACACCCAAGTGTGTGAGCCAGGACCCAAACTGAGCAATCCTTTCCCTCCATTCATCTTTACAG
Organism: Cetoscarus ocellatus; assembly: GCA_037902135.1. Taxonomy (NCBI): domain Eukaryota; kingdom Metazoa; phylum Chordata; class Actinopteri; order Labriformes; family Labridae; genus Cetoscarus; species Cetoscarus ocellatus. The sequence goes on from JBAMNC010001392.1 coordinate 1,617,616, forward strand.
AGGCCAGAATGGGTGCAAGAGGAGCAAGATGTGTGTACATGTGCATGCAGGAGTGAGAAACAACAGAACCTGATGACAGCACAGCAACATCGACGTATTTTGCAATTGTATTATCCTATCAGGGAGATTTACTTTTGATCCAAACACAAAAAGGACCATTGAGCAAGGGACTGTTGGGTTATCCTAGCAGACTGCAGCGCAGTAGTACAGGGGGTATTACTCAGCAGATGTGACGTCAGGCCTGCTGTTCAGCTAATGCAGGAAGGGGAGACCACCACCACAGTGCTGAAGCAATTAGTGCAAACTTCTCTGGGTGGGTTTATGACTCACCAATGTGCATTTCCCAGAACCTGGCTACCCAAGGGTATACACTCTGCTTGTGTGTGCTTTCAAGTTGATGTTAAAACCCCCTGCTTACATAATCAATTACATTCAACTGTCAGGTTTATTAGACAGTAAAATCAGTTCAAGGAAAGCTAAAACTTGAGTTATACTTAAGAGTGTGAAACAATACTGAGTCACATCTTGACCTATGATGTAACAGCGAGTACCAGGAATGGGTGAAAATTTGCCATATTTGATACATTCACACCCTGCTCCACCAAAGCACATAGCAAGTAAATGTAAGAGACATACTGTATGCAAATGGTTTAAATATGCAGTAAAAGAGAAATAGCGAGAACCTTAAACTTATGCTACCATAAAACATATGCACATTTCTTTGGTTAACACACAAATACAAAACTTAGCTGCCAATTCTCATTATTTTGTAAAGAGCAGTGATTGAGTCCTGCCTCCCCTCTTGGAAAAATTCTTAGACTTATAATTCTGAGAAATTACAGATGTTTCAGTCCATTTTTATTACCAGTATTAGTGTTGCAACATATCACTTAGGTGAAGGAGGAAAAAAACTTAAATTTATTGTCTGAATCCTCTAATAGTTCCTCCCTAATACATTTTCTCAGAGGAAAAAATAACATATTTTCATGAGTTTGTGTGCAGTTATTTCCTTCGCAAGAGAAAAAAAAACAAACAACAGAAAAAAAAATGTACTCTAACACAAACACACACCTGTGATGAGGATAGTTGGTTCCTGAGATGGATGAATGCTCTGAACCGACTCCACTAAGCTGTCTCTGCTCTCATCGTCATCCTGAGTTGTGTCATTGTCACTGAAGAAACAGAAACAACCATTTAGAAAATCAGAGTGTGTGCCGGGAACAGTCTGGTAATTCATATGCAGTTTTGTTAAAAACCTACATGTAGGTTGGGATGTATGTAATAGAAAACACATCAGGGTTGCTGCACACTTTCTAAAATTAACCAAAACATAAAAAACATCAAACAGCTAATATATTTTACAATATGTAACATTGGTACTATTGGATTATCCCACGAACCATTCAAAGTCACTTTTATTCTTTGAAGAGTTCATATTTAGCCTTAACTTGAGTTCATATATTCAGTTTTTTTGACTGCAAAAGCATGTTCACAATTGCCATGTAAGCCATAGCCTATGGACCTCTGTAAGCCTTTTCAAGGATCTACTGGCACTGTTTACTGGTAAACAGGGCGAGGCCCTGATGCTGTTGAATTTGTTGTCTTGTGCATAGAAGTGCTCTTTTATACAGATGATACAATAAAACACACTACAGGGCACATCAAACTTCATAAAGCATAGCATGACTTTTTTTAAAGTTAAATTTTCTTGAATATCCATTTCCCAATCATCTCTTTTTCCCTCTATTGATGGTTTGTGCAAAGGCACATTATACAGATTTAACACATCTCTCAAAATCTAATCAAGAGTTTTTAAGACCTGTCCCAGACCTGAGCTGAGAAATATATTCAGCTTTTTCTGCTTCAGAAGCTTAAGCATCAAGTTAATGCTATTTTCCACCTGTTTCCGGAGCAGCCCTTAAATGACCCTACAAAGAATTGATAAAAACAGTCTTACACAAATTTCTGTCCTTTTTAAAGAAAAACAGGTTACTGTGGGTGTCTGCACCTCAACAGGATGGTTTGGTGATTTTGGAAAGAGGTCATATGAGGTTCATGACAAACACATTGGCATTAGTGATGTGTTTAACTCTGCCCCTCAAGGCGCAATTTTTGCAGATATTTACAGCTGAGGTTTTGACCACATGTATTGGCAGTATAGATCCCATATATTAGCTGTAATTTTGAAAGAAAGTACAAATGCACCATTATGGTTACCTCATCATCAATGACTGCCCATTTTTATAAATCAAAAGTGACATTAAAGAAAAACAGTTGTTATGCTCATTTAACATCTATTTCTAACAAAAATAGACTGTTAACATGACAGGAAAAGGTCAATTTTAGTTAAATGAAAATGACTAAAAATATCTGTATTAATGTCAGCATCAGCAAATATAAGTTTGAAAATATCAGCATATCAGATATCAGATAAAATCTGTTATCGTGCATCTCTAAATCTAGGCTATACATTGCTGTGGTAAGGGCCAAGTGCTCAGAGTGATCAAATGAATATAAGTGAAAAGAAAAAAAAACAGCATTGAGGTAGTTGTGCACTATTTTCACAACCCTTTATTTTTACACTAGTTGCCTTTTTTGTTTTGGTGCTCAAATTGAGCGCACAACATAGCCTGTGTTCCCTAGTATTACAAAGACATCAGAGCTTACTAACATAAATGTAAAGCATTGTGAATGTGTCCAGTGCAGTGTACAATCACCCTGATGCAGTCTTTCAGTTTTCTAACACATAAAATTCACTAAATTACTCCAAGTTCTTGCCTTACAGCAGCACTGTCTAGCCAAGTTTCAGTTCCGGTTTTCGCACTACAGGGGCAGAGCTGGTTGCCATAGCTGTAGCTGATGAATTTACATGAGCCTCATACTGCCCCAATTCAACTGAACAATCCCTTTAAAATAAAACCTTGTAGAAGAATTTCATCAGATCCATACATTTTTATAATGACCACACATATTCTTAAAGAAGTATACTGTTTATGAGCACATACAGAAAGACTTTATTTCTGGTCCAGCTGTATGAAGTAGCATCTAGCTGACTGACCTTTCTCTCCCCTCCTCCTCTCTCTGTTGTTCATCAGCCTGTTGGAGGTGCTGTAGAGCATCTTGCAGACCTCTGATCTTGGCCTTTTTCTCATTCAGCACCATGACAAAACGAGAGTACAGCTCCCTTTCTAGTGTCTCCTTATTCTGTACCTGCTTCTCCAATCTAGTGGGGAAAGACAGTATGAGTGCAAAATCATTCATAAAAAAAGGGACTTCCACATAAACATGAGTAAATATAAACATAAACTTATGTGCTTATGTAAACAGTCAGAGACATGTTTTAAATACTGATGGTTCTTGTTTGCGTTCCTCTTACAGTAAATTTCAGTAAATTATGCTGTTGCCTCCACCCAGTGTCACCCTGGGCCACCCTTATCCCCCATCTCAGGCTAAACGACATTTACGAAACATGACTGAACAATTCTATTTAAAAGAACGTCAAGTAGCAGTGATGTATAAAATGAAAGACATACAAGTGAATCCTCTGATGTTAGTTCCCAGAAATCATAAGTGTATTCTGCAACACAGGGTGGGACCTCAAAACTCTCAAACCAGTGGTGATGTCATACTGGGTGGCTGTTCTGCATAAACAGCTGGCAACTTAAACGCAAAGAGAGTTTGCATGCAAACAGGATGATCAACAAATAAAATCCAATACTGAACATCTTGAGAAAATAATTATATTGTGTGCAGTTGTTTTCCATCTAAACTTGACATTTGCCTTCTCCAACATAATCTTTCCCAAACACACATCTTAATCCATGTGAGTGAAACAGGGCGGGTGTCCTCCCTTCTTTCTTACTCTCTTTTAATTCTCTGATGCTCCTGTTTCAGTCTGCGATTCTCCTCCAGCAGCTGGCAGTTTTCTGACTCCAGATCTGTGCTGCGCTTTAGGGACTGGCCAATCATCTCCCGGTTCAGCTGTAAAGGGTCTGGAGCTGGCTGGAGCTCCACAGAGCCTAAATGCACCTGAAAAGAGGAGGGAAAGAGAGAAGGCAAGAAAAAAACATGAGGTTCAAATTGGGTGGACTTGCAAGGTTTTCTGTGCAAAGTGGCTAGCCTTAAAAATGATCAAAACATGGACTGCAGATGAAGATGATTCAGATAATGTTAGAATGCTATTATGTCCTGTTTTATTTCAAATACAGTTTCAACCCAGATTTAAACAAAACACAGGCACAAACAGGCTGGATGTGTTAACTGTGTAAACTATGAATAAACTGAGTACAAGTTTGTTTTTACATTTTTATCATCAGATAGAAGTATCCCCTGGCATATTAGCAATCTTAAGAATTCTTTTAGGAATTTTTTTTTTCTTCTTTTGCACAAAAGTCCACTGACTTAAAAATGACCTGAATCAATTCTTGACACAAAACATGCACCAACACTTACAAAAAAAAAAAAAATCCAATTTTCACAATACCACAATGAAAAAAACCCTTGACCCCCTTCTTGAGGCACTACTGTACTTTCACTTTCCAGTTACCTTGTGAAGGCATACTTCCAGGCCATAACTCTACTTTCGTATTTTAAGGGGCTTTACAATGAGGCATGACCTCAGTAATCAACCATTCTTCCTCTTCACTGAAAGGTGACAGTTGGTTCCTAATACATGTTATGCATAGCCTCTGGGTAGCTCTCTTTGAGCCTGAAATACTGGGAAGAGGCAACAAGACAGATTTAAGACCACATTTCCCAGCTGCAACTCAGGGGCGACATCAGGTCCTCCACAGGTTACCGTCCATCCCCAATACTATTATCAAAATCAGAAAGTGTGCGGAAGAAAAGACTTTGTGGTTATTCGGTATCAATTTGTTGTTACTTTCACAGAAGTATTTATGTAACCACTAGAAGTGTCAAAAATAGTGGTTTAATAGATGTATCATGAAGATTCAGCAATACAGAGACAGTCAAAAATCATTTAATCATACAGAAGCTGCTGCTAGACTGCAGTATCAGTTTTGTTTCTGAGGAAGATAAAAACATTATAGGAAGAAGAGAACTATGAAATTTATTTATTTTGGTTACAATTAAAAGACATTTTTTTGGCCACAGTTAATCTCAAAAGCCATTTCTAATTAATAAAAGGAGTTCATATTTATGTGACAGTTTTTTATATCTAATAAGTAGCCTGGTGCAGTAATATGGAGAATTAAGGATACTAATCAGTGCATTACATCATGATACATTGTTATATCAAATTAGATTGAATTGTTGAATTAATAATCGTAACAATCACGAGACCGGTAAATATGCACAACTCAAGCAACCACCAAAACTGCATAGATTGAAACATCCTTTTTTTTTTTTTTTTTTTTTTTTTAAATCAGCAATGGTTTCATGCTTTATCTAATCTACAGAAATCCACCTGTCAGCCATTTTTAGGCAAAATCCAACTAGTAGAGAGGGCATATTTATATTTTTAAATGTATTCTTCAATACAGACCCCATAGCATATGCCAAGAAGAACATGGTCCTTGTATAAATGTAGCTGACGACCCCTGCTCTAGAGGATTCAGACGTGATAAAAGGCCACTTAGGTTAGTGTTTAGAAGGCAATGACACAAAACTGATTTCTAAAGCAGTTTTTGTAAATATGTTTACATTGAAAAAAATGAGTAAGAATTTGCACAAGTAGACGACAAGTAGCTCCTCAATGCAAAGGTGCACCTCCATGACATCACGTTTTCTCTGAAGTGGGAGCCTTCTCTGGGAGGTGAGCAACGATTTCCTCTTTGCTGCTTCTCATCAGCGACTTCTGGAAATCACAGGCAGGCTTCAGATGTGATAAAACATTCCTCATTGGGTCTGTATTTTGGCTCTGAGCAGGGCAGAGGTAAGCATTGGCAAGAAAGAAAATTTGGACTTTCTCAACATTTAGTTTATGTGTAAAATATTCTGAATTCCACTGCTTCTTAATATAGAAAATCACACTACATATACAGCTAACAGCTTTTGTAAAATATATACCTGACGGTATAGAAACAGCTTTAAATCTGGAGTGTTAGCACATCAAAGATGCCACACAAAACATATTTTCCAAAAGCTGGACAATCCTTGTTTGCCTGTTGCCTCGGAGATTGTCCCACACAGGCACACACAAACAGGTACTGCTCTGATGCACTGAGAAACCAGAAGGTAAGGTGGTGCTAAATCTTCACTGGGCTGTGTCAGGGTCGCAGACCCACTGTAATAAAGCCGCCATCTTCAAAAGCTCTCATAAAATACTTGTCATTTTTGTCCTTCGCTGATTCTGTCCTGGCAGGCCACACAGCTGTTTTCACCCTCCACCAGTGAACCTGAACATGTTTCAATGAGTGGACATTTTCTTCACATCGCTCCCACAGCAGGCCTGTCGGTCTTGTTCCATCAATCCTCGGCTCTGTGGTAGTATCTCTCTCTCTCTCAGATTAAAGTCTCCTCTTCTTTTCTTCATCCAAGCCCTGGTTGATAAATGTAAGTTTACTGCCTCCCATTTAAAGATAATGACACCATTCAATGCTCTGAACAAATTTTTTCATTGAGCATGCTTATTCAGTACCATTGCTAGAAATAACACCCAGCCTTATACGAACAAAAAAATCAGTGATTAAACAAAAGTCCACTTCATAAGATTGTGATGCAGAGGAGACCACCCGAGATCCAAAGAGGACAAAAACTCATAAAAGTCAAGACCAAAACTTATAGTGATAAAGTGCAGGCTTTAAATGGATAGAGCTTAGAAACTTTAGCCCTTTTCTCAGTGCATTTACACAAAAGATCTGCAACAAAGCTAAGTCATCATCATTCATTTACACTAAGATATATTATAAGGGGAGAGCAAGAGAGTGAGATACAGTGCCAGGTTCACAGCCCTTACAGGGCTTTATATTACCATATGGCCAGTATGGTAGCAAGTAGGAAAAGGTAGCCCAAATTGCATTTTTTTACCAATATTCGATAAACCAATATTTCTGTACTCATTATTGACAATGCCGATATTTTTTTCATTGAAAGTACACGGTCTCTACTAGACAACAATTGAACTGTTTCTACACCATGAGTTAATTTGTGTTAGAAACAAATGCAAAACAAGATTTTTTTGTTAATTCTATAAAATTATATTTTGTCTTTTGTATGTATTAATTCAGTGAGAAAATGATGAAAAATGATGATCCATTCATATGTTCTGCTGGTATTACAGCTAATATAAGGGATATATATATGGCAGACATATCAGCAGTAAATAAAAAATACAATTTTTTTATATCCACATACTGATCTTTTTTTTTTATCTGCCGATACTGATGTACCCATAATATCAGACATCCCTGATCTTAATGCCACTTTTCTATAATACACAAAAACAACTATAATGGCAAACTGAAACATTTTGTGTTTACAAACCCAGCTCTTAAACGGTTGGTGATTAAGTGCAAATAAATAAGTAAATAAAGGAAAGAGAAAGAAGTAAAGATAATATTAAAAAATACTTGGATCTATTCTGCATCTTTCACAGTGAAGGTGACATGTCACAGGGGCATAAATATTACAGCCTGGACTGTCATAGCTGTAGTTTGCTGTTTGCTCAAGATGTTCCACTAGCTTCAGGTGGGACTCATTTTCAGGAGGCCTAAATAAGAATGAATGATGTTTAACTTTGTCATGACAGCTTTGAAGGCCAGCTTTCACACAACCATAAAGTGCACATTACTTTCTACATGTGTTCCTGCAGAGCGGACAATAGTGGAGTGTCAATCATAAAAGCTTTGACCTCTTTAAACCTTTTCCTTTACCCTTCACTATCATTACTAAATCTCCGCTGTTCTCCCAGAAGAAAAGCCATTAAGCAATAAATCAGGCACGTGAGAAAGGCTAATGTGAAGGCTGAAGACTGGAATGCTGACTACACTAATATTTGCACACTTTGAAGAATGAAATGTCCTACATTTACTGTAAAAAAAAAACTTGGTCTATCATAGTGAGACTTTGTCATGAAATCTTTACCTGCTGACACAGTTTAAAACCATAAATCTCCCTGAGCATACGTTTACATGTTATTACCAGTTAAAAACAGCAGAGAAAGAGCCCTAAACTACTGGCAGCACAACCTTTTCTACAGGATCAATGCTAAAAATGATATTTGGTGGTTAATAACTCAACTCCTATTTGGAATACAGATTGGTACTAACCTTTAAATACTGACAGAGCCAGTATTTAAAAAAAAAAAATCATGCAACAGTTTCTTCAGTTTATAATGTGTGTGGTGTGCGACAAAGTAATAAACACAGGATACCACACAATAACCCATTATTTCACCTACAACCACAGTCCCAACTCTCGTAGCTCATTATCTCATGTGGTCCAACACCACGTGTAAACAAACATGGTGGACAAGAGACAGGGAGGACTGAAACCAAATGTGGCTTATTGTTAATTATTTGGGAAATCCATAGTGGTAGTAACTTCCGTCCTGCTCCCCTTTGTGTTATATCTGTTATGGTAAGTTTACTGTCGTCCCTGTGAGTTTGTTGGACCTCCTGATTTAGCTTTTTTGCTTAATGGTTTGGTATTGTTCTGTTCCATGTCACAAGACAAAGAGGACATGCTCTGTTGTCCTAATTATTCTGAATACTGATTGCAAATATGGAACATGTTCAATACTACTTCAGTGCACAGGACGAAAGACTGCGGCATCGGGACTCCCTCTCCTTCTGTTAACAGCAATGACTGACATGGCGGATTTCAGAATAGACCTAACACTGTGACATCCTACCACTGTTACGTCAGTTGTTAAAGCCCATTGGCTTGAGGTAGAAAGCCCAGTGCAAAGCATTGACTGTAGAATGAACACAAAGTCAATGAAATCATGGCGCTGAATGTGCTACCACAGAGTAGATCAGCCAACCAGTCAGACTGGACAAGCGGGAGAGGAGACTTAAAAGTGCTTCAAAAGAGCATTTTAGTCGGACTGAGAATAGCGGTGCATCAGGGTTACTAAGTGTATGAAAACCGGTAGATTTTTTAAACATTAGCAAATGCTGTCTGATCATCTTGAAACGTGTGCCCTGCCTCGCAAAGTATTGCCAACAGGTTTGAACATTTATATTCTTGCCTATCTGCCACCAAAGCTGGAGAATATAAAATAATGTACCAGGCCCTCATATTTTTTTTAACCAGACTCTTTATTTTGTATGCTCATGTCATGTAATTTTTCTGTTGAAAACAACTTTGTGATGCTACCTTTTTTACCTGCCCCAGTGGCTGGTAGATTGAGTAAATTCACTTGTCAATGCACAAAAATGCAAGCATTCTACAGGTGGCTGGTGCTAAGTGATTTTTTTTTTCTTGGATTAAAAACCACAAAGCACTGTTAAATAAATTGCACTGCCAATGGCCATTTCTATTGTGTGTTAGAATCAAACCACAAGCTGCAAACTTCTTAAAATATGTCAGGGACTTACAAAGGTTCATTTTCCTTTAAATGCACATCCATACTTTGATACCAAAGGCTTGTGAGTATATTACTTTTACTGTTTCTGAGAAAACTGAGTGTAATAAATACAGAAATTCCAGACTGCAGAAGTTTATCTTTTCTTTACTGTGCGGTGCGGAAAGAGGAAGGACGCAATAAACAAGTTGTAAATTTGAAAGTATACCTAACAAACATTTCATTTCAACATATCAGAGGGGACATACACAATTCCATCTACAGGTGAATGATTGCTTGTTGAGAAATAAGTGTAAAAGCTTGGTTGACTTGCTTGAGCTTAATTTTCTCTCTAGAGACTTGGAGATAAAGTGAAAGGTCAGCCTCCAAACTGCTACCAGCTTCTGCCAAGGTGTGGGAGGTCAGACTGTTTGTCTGTGATCCTCAACCCACATCCACATTTTTCTTCTGTGTAGCTTGACTAAAAAGACATTTAATACACTAATTGTTTATAGCTTTTTGTGGCCTCAAAAAGCAGATGAATGATTTTTATATGACAGACTTGCTTTATTTGTGCAAAGAGAAGATCAAGGCAGCCAATGCAACGTACAAGAGAGCAAAGGAAGAAAAGGTCTCACTGCTCCGATGAAAAGTTTATTCATCTCTTTGTTAACCTACAAAAGCTTAGATTACCTTTACACCCTACACATGTAGAACATCATGTATGTAGCAAAATGTGGATTTAAACTTTTGTTTGCAGAATAAATTTTGCTGACTTAAGAGCAGGAACTGATGCATGTGTGGTCTCACTGTTTGTTTGTGTGTGTCTCTGCCACTCAGACCATAAGGTCAAATCTGTAGAGAAGAGAGGACGTAGGTGTGGAGGACAAAGCCAAGAAAGAAAAAATAAAAGAGAGCACAGTCCCAGTGAAAATGATACCATAACAAACTGTGGGCACTAAGGACACAAAGCTTTCCTTATCACACAGTCCAACACACTGCTGTAGCCCAAACCCACTGTTTATTCCACTGGATCTGCAGACAATGAGACCTATTTAACAACATAAAGATGTAATAAAATAATAGCAACACAGAAAATCAAATATTGAAGTTGTCTGGCATCCTGAATGAACTCAAACACTGCTTCCAGCTCATTTATTTCATATGTTAATATTTAATATTCCTCTTTTTTCTTGTTCTATATTTATTATTGTGTCTGGAGGAAGAGGGAAGTGAGTGGGTAAACTGTGAGAATGATGACAAAGACACCATATTCAAGGTAGGCAAGGTCTCCAGTATAGGATGTGTGGGCACCGGGCAGATTTCTGCTTGTGGCATCATTTCCAGTCCAGGGTCTGCCATGCAGAGGCGTGAGGCCCGATAAAGAGCAGGAAGTGAGGGGCGACAGCGGCCAGTCTCTCCGATAACATGAAAGTTCCCATAAACATAGGGCATGCTATGGCACAGCACCAAGTAGAGGGCAGGAAGGGGAGGAGTAACTTTTATACATAGATTCAGTTTGGTATCTGGTTAAAAATAATGTTACGAGGTGTATGTGTCAATGCAGGGAAAAATTTTATGATTAGTCTTGTAAAAATAGCTCCAGACATCAACCAGAAAGGCAATCTAATGTTCAGTAAATAACTTCTTTGTGGTGAAGCTTGAAGGTGATGACAGCAGGAGAAATGCGTTGGTGTATTAAAGGCTTTAATGCGGTTGGAATAAAAATCTGGCAGCCAGTTGTGCAGCAATTTTCCAGACACTAAACAGAACAACTTAACTACATTACTAAAATGAGAGGCAAATAAGCAACATAATTCTGTCATTTTGCCATTGAAATTTGAACAATTATTTCTGAGGCGGCATTTTGTTCTGTACTGGATTAAAAATCTGAATAGTCTACAATGATTTGGCTTTTCTGTTTATGACTAAAGAAAACATGAACACTGCTGACATCAGCTATTCAATAAAAAATAGTTAAGATGTAAGTCTTAAAGCCCCTGAGAACACAAATCAACAAAAACTTTCTATTCTACTTTACTATGAACTTCCTTCCTATCTTTGCACCGTATTTAAAAATATCAGCTGTTACTTCTTGAGGGTGCTCAGAAATTGGGTGTAAAATAGGTGAGCTTTAGACAGTCATTTATGGTGTAATAAATAACTCATAAGACCCATTAAAAAATTAAACATCAAGTCCCGCCCAAAACAAAGGCAACAAAGCTACTACTCCTGCCCAGTCAGCCTCTGCAGGTCAAAGAGATAGCAACCACCATTCAGTGATAAATCATCTTAACTGCAAAAAAAAAGCTGCTCTTGAAAAAGATTTTCTAATACTTAGAGATGTTTGTTTCACTTTCAAATTTTCAAGGATACTTCATGAAACAATAAACTTTGAATCCTATCAAAATTCTGAAAATTCAAGTTGTGTCCCCAAAGGCTTTAACAAAAACAAATAAAGTCAAACCAAGCCCTCATTACATATCATTTTTCCTTTTGGCTGTTGCAGCACAATTTGCACTGAGAAAAAAAATCCAGTTGAGTTCTAAGTTACAATAAATAGATGTACAAATAACCAATTGGGTTAACAGTGGCATGCTTCCTTTTAGTGTGTACACAAAGGGCAATGAAAATAGCAGCATGGAATAAGGGACATTTTGGAGGCAATTTTTAGTGCCACTTTTATCCACATCAGGAGATGTTTTTAATGTGTATTCTAAAAAAAATCCTACCACAGAAGTCAAAATGACCTCGAAATCTAGTGACAATTCATTTGTGCTCATTTTATTATCAGATACTAAATAATTTAGGTACATCTGGCTGTGTAAATGATAGATGGACTTGATGTTTTGTTTATATTGTTTAATTCAGGAGGTGACATTGCACCACACTTCAAGACCAACTGGTCGAGTGCAAGTTAATATATAAACACCCCATGGTTGCACTGCTGCTTCAACACCATATTCCTCCATACATTATCTTTACATTTATTTTTCCTTGATATTTTTAGAGAAACTGGGTGCTGTGAAACAGACAATCAGGTCTTCATGTTGAATTTTTTCATTGTAACATTAAGTACACATGTAAACAACAAGTGCTTCCATTGGTCAGATGTGAGCTTACTGGATGTGACACCAAGGAAAACTCAAATCCTGTCTGAAAAATAAAAGCCACAACTCAGGGACATTAAATGGCTGGATCGTTCGAAAAACATATTTGTGAATTACTGGTGTGAAAAAAGATCTAGGCCTTGTGTGCAAACTGTGTTTGTTAGTGACTTAGAAAGTGCTTGCATAGGTCTGTATGTGAATAAGAGATACATGGGTACTAATTAGCCTGAAAAAAAGTCAAAGACTGTGACTTTAGTCTGTGTATGTATATTTTGAATGCACATTTAATAACTGCATTATGTTGTTATTGCCAGATATTTGTCTAAAAGGTTCTTCATGAGTATCAGGAGACACTAAAATTTCCATCAATATTTAGAGCTGATCATGCATATCAAGCACATGTAACACATATGTCAGCTGTAATTTAAGCAGAATATAGGAATATACCATTATCCCTTTTCACAGAGCATTTATGCAAAACCACCACTACGATGCTCGGTTATCAATTCACCTCAAGATATTGACATTAATTCTGTGAGGACGTTATATATGTGTCAAGTCATGGCGCAATACAGTTTTGGATGTGCGTGACATGGTGCATTCTGTCACGCCATACAGACAAATGCAGAGATCTTCACTCACAGTTTTCCAGTCTCCCACTGAGTCCACATGCCCCACACACACACACACACACACACACACACAATTTATGAGGGGGGCAACTGCAAAATGTAAATGTTTGTTTGTTTGTTTTGTTTTGTAGTTACCATGTCTATTTCTGTACTTTGTTTTGTTCGGTTAATTTTTTTTTGAAAAAGCCAATAAAAAATATATATATATTTAAAAGTGTATTTGTATGTGAGGAATTGTGTGTTTAAAAGGGAGAAAGTGTGTGTGCACAAAAATCTACTAAAAATGTACTAAATCAAAAAGTAACAATCAGTGCCTAAACAAAAGAAAATCAAACAGAACAGAAATGTTGGGGTACCAGCGCACCCATCCCCTCCCCACGAGGTCAATACTTTACAGGGGGATCTTTCAGATCTGACGCCACACATGGAAAAACAAAGTAAACCAAAAGGTTCCTCTTTTCTGAAGTCACAAATGAAGAAAAAAAATAGACACAAAAAAGAATTTCTGCTCATTGTAACAAAGTGTAGACCAGTGGTTCTCAGTTATTTTCTATCATGTCCCCCCATGAGATTATTATTTTTCCCTGTCCCCAGACCACCACGACCACCACCAACACACACAAAGTTACTTAAAAGGCAAAGTAAGATTTTTTCAGAATACATCCAAATATGTGAATACTTATTATTAGGTATTAGCATGCAAACACAGAAATTACTTTTATTTATTTGCCTTTGTTTTCACCACATATAAATTAAATTGGACTGGCATATTGGGTGGCCAATACAAAATTCCAGGGGGCCCATACCCTAATTTGGCCATGCCCCTCTCCAAACAAGTCCATCCTCAGGGGTGTGGCCATGGCCCACTTGGGTGTTGTGCCCCACTCTTTGAGAAACACTAATGCAGACTAAAACAGCCCAATGGATAATAACAGCTGCTGAACATAATACTGCAGGTCACGTAAAAGCCTTTTGGCACAATTTAGGCTGCTATGTTTTAACCTTTGGTCAACTTATGCACTCCCATCTGAACATTTGATATATTGCACTTCATTTACAGTACGCAACTCCCCACATCACCATGTGCATGATTTACAATATTAGTGTTTGGACATATCGTATAATTTCATGCTTCAGAATTTGAGATGACTCAATCTAAATAGGAAAACGTGGAATACCCCAGTGAAATCTGTGGCTGGCGTCATATTGTGCAGCTGAAATCCCCAGTGAGCTGTAGCACTCCTTCTTTTTGGCAACAAAAAACATGGAAACAATCAGTGTCACATTTATCCACCCAGTCCCATCCAGGATCCTGCAGCTTCAATAACCACAACTGTCAGAAGATTTATTCCAAATCTCCCTGGTCTGAAGACAAAACTGCACTGTTAGTGCTACTTTGAAAAAGATTGACATCTGGTAGAGATAAACAGTGTCACCTACACAGACATTTCACTGTACTTTGTTAAAACTGGCAAAAGGTCTGACTAAACTCTCTCTTGACTAATTTACTATCAAGAGAGAAGAGATTCTTGGTAGTAAGTGCCTCTTTTAATAAATCCAAATCTTCTTGGGCAGTTCTGAGAAAAAGATCCAGTGATCCTTCTATTGCAAAATTTAGGACAGAGGAAATTTGATTTGGTGAAACAGTTTGGGACTTTATGGTGGCTACATGCCTCAAATCACTGGAAGAACTAAGCAGACCTTTTCTTTTTGACCAATCTTGGTCAGATTTTGCTATATTGCCATTTTTACAACTATGTTGCCATTTTTTCAACTTCTTTGCATCTTGTTTTTGTTTCTAAGAATATTCCTGAGGAAAGCAGAACAATAATTATTGCCAACTCTTCATGTCAGCACATGCCTGCTGAATCTGTCAGTGTTTTGTTTCCTGTTTTGGTCAAATCATTACTGTAAACATACTTAAACGTGCTGCAAAAACAACCGTCTTGCTTTAAATGTCATTAGAAGGGGCTTAGGGAGCAGAAGAACATGACAGCTTTTGCTAAACTCTCAGCTCACTGAGAAATGTGTTATGCCTCTTTAAAGAAAAGGTCCCTTAAAATGCTCAGTTTTTTACTTCCTTGGATTTATTATGTAATAGCTATAAAGCCTCCACCTACATGTGTGTATTCCGCTCGTCACAGGGAGACATCATGGATGTTTTGAAAGTCCGCTCTGCTGCCTGTAAACTCTCCTCCCCACTCCCATCAGGCATTGTTTGGGCAGCCAACCAGCAGAGAGCTCATTATCAGTCTCCTGTAACCTCCCCACACCCTCAGTTCTGAGCATTTCCAAAGGGGAGAGAAAAGAGCTGCAACTGATCCTCTACAAAGATCATATTTTTCATTTTTTATATTCAACTTAAATCAGGTCTTGCTAACAGACAACGAAGACGTGATGTAAATGGTTAAACAAGCCAGGACATGGGTCCTTTAAGGAAGAAAACTGCAAAATACTTCACTTAAAGGTGTAGTCAGCGATCTTAATCCGATGCACTGTTTGTCAAAATCACTGTATTTCTCCTCACCATCTGCAAGCTGTCACTTCTGAGAGCATGCTGAAAAAAAAGTCCGGTTTCAATACACAGCCTAGGCTCTGAATTTTAGCAGGAAAATCCTGTGCCGGACCGAGCCACCAAAACAGCGGTACACCACCTCACGCCCAGGGGGTGGTTCATACTCGTGCGCAGGTCAGACAGAGGGGAGGGGGAGCATTAGGTTGCGTAGCGTGCGCTGTTAGCGTAAGAGAGAGACACGGTAGTTACCCTCGAGCATTGGCTGGTCTGGCCTCCACCATGTTGGTCAGCTACGCAGTTTCTATGGCCGTTTCCATGACAATGTGCGTCCGTTAACTCCGGGGGTGGAGCCCAGGGTTGGAGTATGAAGGGAGAGGTGGGTCTGTTTTCATTTAAACGTAAAATATTAACAACCTCTCTTCTCGTTTTCTCCCACATCGCTGACTACACCTTTAATGTCATGGGTGCCATCTCAAACCTTTTTAGCATGTTGCAATTTAAACAGCTTTTAACATGGACCCGGCTTAAAGACACATCATACAAATTAGGTCTTCATACTATAAGAAATTAACACCATAACATTTCTCAGTATAGTGCAATAATGATATTAACTGCTATAGATAAAAGGTTCAGTGCATATACAGTGTACTGTAACTTACAAGGCTTTTGCTGATACCATTTTGATACTTTACAAAACACTTGTTTTTGCAATGTGTTTCTTTTGAATCTTAGGGAAATCCAAAAAACTTATTTTCATCACTAAATTGGGATGACTAGATCTTAAGGCAGCTTGCAGCCATCTTCAGCTTTTATGATTGCAATAAAGATGGGAAACCAAGGAAACTTTGCTTGAACACATTAAAAGGTTTTTCTTTTTTTTTTTTTTGCAATAAATTCATATTGTCAAGCTATGTTTACTGTGAAGGTTTATATCATGATAATGGAAAAAAAATATGCAATTAATCGGACAGCCCTTGTACAATGAAATGAATGTAGGGCTTCCAACAAACGACTCAGTTGAAAATACAAATATAGTTGTATGATAAAAGGTATATAGTGTTGTCAAAAATTTAAGTCAAATGGTGGTAACTGGGTGTAATGACTACCAATTTATTTGTTGGAATAGAAAATGACTGATTCATGTTTAGGGATGGGAATCGAAAACCAATTCCTGCTGAGAATTGATAATTCCTTCAAGGAATCAATATCATCAGTAATTTTGCTTATCAGCTCCCTTATCAATTACTTCCACTCACAGGGGTCAGAAGTGGTCAAACCTGTTGCTTAATTTTAAAACTTACAGCACGATTTTCAGTAAGTGGAAACATCAGCCGAGGCATTTATCCATAGAGCAAGTAAGTGAATATCAGATGTGTCATTTGTTTGGCATCATTTCCACTGAAAACTCTATATTAATATAGGCAAACTTTTGCCCACACAGAAAACCAGCAAGAATAGATAAGGATATTGGTTAGAATCTGATCAATAAGCAGAATTGTTAATGGCATTGGTATTAATAAACTCTTATCAATTCCAATCCTTATTCATGTTTGACATATTTCTAAGAGAAGTATGTCAAAAATAGTGTCAACCTTCCTTCCCTTACAGAGGGACGTGATGATTTTCTTTGGTATTTGTGGCACTAAATGAAAAGTCTTTAGATTTAGATATTAGTTTGATATCCCAAAAGAAGGAACTCAGAGACTTCATTATGAGTCCCATGAATCTCTGAAGCGATTCCTTGATTTTGTTTTTTAATAAATTGGACTAAATTAATGAAATTATCAGAAATTATCAATCAATCATAAATCCTATATCATGTCCATAATAAAATAGAGTACCTATTGGTTGCAACCCTAGTGAGGAAATTCAGGATCAGTTCCTCGACTTAAATCCTCTTCAGTCTTTTTTCCCTGTAAGATCATGAAGAGTCTTGACTGGCACATGAGGGAACTGAAATCATTATTTTTCCACTGATGACAGATTGGTACTTAAAGAGACATAAAGGAGGAGATAATGTCTGACTCAGCCATGTAAAACACCTGCTTAGTAGTGCTTTTACTGCTAACATCCAAATTACATTCATCTTTACTACTTCAGAGGTCATATTCATAAAATATTAACGTCAGGTTAAGTTCAACACCTGTTTTTTTCTCCAACCACCTCATTCTACTCCTGAAGGAAACTTGACTCATTTTTGGTCATTTCTGCACCCTCAAATTATCCGGCTGGGAAAATATGTTCCACTTTTTAACCTCTGTGATGTGTTGAAAAAAAGTGTAAAGCAAGAAAAAAGGAGAGGAAAGAAGAAAAGAAGCAGGTGTTAGACAAAAGTGGTAGTTTGCACTTCATGCAAATAGCCCCCAAGGATATTTAGATTTCTGCTCTACCACACACATGCAGCACGCTGATGAAAACTGTCAGCAACCGTTTGTGCATGGGCTGAGCTTCCTAAAATGAACGCTCAAGCAAGGAAATATTTGGGCCACTGTCAATCATGATGTGTGGTCTAGCTGATCACCTAGGCTACAACTTCTTATGTTCCATATGCCAAAAAACCAAACAACTTCACAAAACAAAACAGAATTTATTTAATAGGCTGTATCAAAAATATGCAACTGGGTTGATTTGATTATCTTAATGGCACTTGGTGGAGTCGGTGGTCATGTGCATTTTGAATATATTTTAATTAACTTTTCCACATCTGTTTGTTTTTTTAGTCAGAAAAATGTTAAAAGGGATGTTGAAAGATTTGCTTAAATGTATTAAAACTAATGACAAGAGTCAGTGAGTGATGAACAAGGATGAATATTTGCCAATATTTGATATATTTGATATATTTGAAATATTTGATATATTTCCAAACCAATTTTGGTCTACACAAGTTCCTATTCCAATATAAACACACCCTTTTATATACAATATAAACACCAAATCTTTCCTGTTATTGATTACTTCTACTGTGTTTTTTGTTTTAGACACATATGCAAAACAAGGTAAACAATATTTGAGCTCAAAATAAATAAAGGTGGTGCAAGGATGACATTTTTCATTTCCCAGTCCTAGTTAGCAACTTGTAGGCTACTGTCCTTTATGAAGACATAAATGAACACATTTAACTATCAAAAACTAAAAGTAATCTATGGATTTCATTAATCAGTGCTAAATATTTTTTGCAATTGCAGCAGTTATAAAAAAGCATTATCTGTCTTTTTCAGAGCTCCAAACTGCACTGTAACAAACCAGTGTCAGAACAAACGCTCTGGAGGAGCAAAAAATAAAAAGGGGGGCTCTTTGTAAGAACATTGTTAAATTGTAACAACCCTTCTTGCTAGGTGTTCCCTAAGAAAATCCTGACAAAGTCTTTGAAATCACAAAAAAACACAATTTTTCAATAGCTGTACTTTAGACATTGAGCTTAAGTCCTTGGAACACACTCCAACATTTAAGGACTGAGGGTGGAAAAAAACTACAGCTAGGGTACAGTAGGTCTGCTGGTTGGGCTTCAACTTAAATTGCACATGACAATGCACAATAGTTGATTTTTGCCATTTTCTGTTGACAGTATTTCCAAAGAAATTTTAGAAACAGATGTAAAACAAACAAAAAAAAGATTTGATTTCATAATACATGGTAAGGTATTAATTCCTGAATATAGAAAACAGAAATGAAAAGATGAAGCATTATAGTGCAGTTGTGAATACAGTCAATATTATGGCTGATGTATGCAACATAGTATATATATAGATGATATGTATGGTCAATATTGGCTGTAAATATTGGCAGAAATTACATATTTGCTTCTACCAAATAACTTTTTAAGCTTTTATCTGAAAATATTGATACTGTGCAGATAATATCATTCATCCCCATTTGTACATTTAAGATTCTGGCCATTTGTACTAACCTTGCACGCCAGATGGATCTGCCTGACTAAAGGTCTGTAATCAGGCAGATCCATCTTGCCAAGCTCCAATCTACAGCGACTGTGAGCGGCCCAAAGTGGTACGGCCCAATCAGAGTCCTTTAGAGCAGGAAGACAAAGGAGATACAAGAGAGACAACAGCAGGAAGTGACTGCTCATACAGGGACTGGCATTGGTGCTAAGAGCTTCAGTAGCAGTTTAATCAGATCACATTTCTTTATTAAATGAAACAGAAATACCTACACTACAAACCTCTCTGTAGTAAGGACATTTTTGCTCCACTTCTGACATATTTTGACGCGAGTTTGTTTCACCAAGTGGCTCACGTTCTGTACCGCAATAGCTCCGGCCTACTGTGTTCTCAGATTGGCCCATAATAAATGTTGATTGATGGAACGATTGTCCAATCACCTGCCAGTTTTGTTTCTGAAAGGTTCTGCCTCCCCAAATGATTCCTATGGACTGGTGAAATATATTGAACGGTCCATCTGGTGTGCAAGGATACACATGTACAGTCTGTATTTCAGCTGTAAACACAGGGAGACTTTTTTTTTTATCAGCTGATACAGATAACTAACTTTAAGGGCACTGCTTGAAAAAACCTATATTAAACTAATAGCATTGTGTATCCCAGATAATAAATACAGTACTTCAGTAAGGTACGGCTATCAAAAGTGATGGGTACCTAAAACCTTCACCATGGCTTTATAGACATAGAAATATGCAGACATTGGCACTCTTGAGTACAGCTGCAAACACTCAAGAAGACAAAAGAAAACCAGAGAAAGTCTTAATTAGAAAAGGAAAAAAGACTCTAATCAGCTTTTGTTTTACATTGTTGCGATGGTCCTTTCCATGAATCTACTTTTATGGTCTCCAAAGTGTTCCTAACCCTGTGGCCCTCTCCCTATAGTCTCTTCTACCTGCACAGCAGTCCCAGGACCCCAGGTGACCTGCTCCCTGAAGGCAACGGCATCCTCTATTAGTTTGGAAGAATAAGACCATAATCTACGGAAAGCACCGTGACCTGTGCTCTGTCAAACCTGTCAGCACTGGTGAAGTGAGTAAAAATCACCCTGTGCACAGTTGCTCCATCTGGACAGTTTAGATTCTTTGTGAATGACTGCTGCATTAGAGCTCTAACGTGTTTATGAGGATTGTTTACATTAACTCCAGCTATCATCCTCCTACCTTGAAAGAGAACTTTTCCAGAAATGTTTACGAGCTGTGGTCATTAGACAACTACCCCATACAGTTGCCATCAGACGGCTGGGAACAAACGATCCTCGTTTTTTTCCATAGTGGCCTAAAGGCAACCAAGCCTTTAAAAATCTACAATAATGTTAGGAGACAGTAAACCTTATCTTTGAAATAGCCCACTGTAAAACACAAAACTTCTTTTCTATAGGACTGCAAGACTTAAAGCTGTATTTGACCCTAGGAAATAGTGACCAGGGGGAGGAGCTTTCTGTCAGTTCACCTCTGAAAGTCCTACCAACTTGATACATTAAAAGACTTCTTCGTAAAATCATTGCTGAACAGATTTCTGAACATGTTCGGATTGATTCCACCCAATAAAGTTGATGATTTTCTCTAAGCAGATTAATTTTGTGGTGTATGATGTGTAGCTGAACAGCGGTGGTATCTTTTGGATTCAGATATTAACAGAGTCTGTGTGTGAGGAAGTATCACAACAGCAGCAGGACAACAGTTATACAACATATAACTATTAAGTTACTGAAGTTACCGTTACTGTTAGTAAATGCAAACACACCAAGTGCAGACAAGCTGACACAGTGGTTTGACCTGATCACATGAAATCCCAACTTTATAACTTGGCATGTACAGATCCTGGATCAGCGGTGTCCTGTCACAGTAAAAGACTACAATTATACTTGGTGGTCTCTTTGTATAAGTAAATCTCAATGAGTCAGTGTACATATGTAAATGTGTCACTATCTGTTCAGCTCTGAACTCTTTAACAGACAGATGAGGAGCAAGAGAATGAAGCTACTCATATTTTTCTACATGACTTTTTGAGAACAAACATGTATCCACCATGTGGTGCATTCACTTGTCAAACAGAAATTCTACCCACAACTGGCCCTTGGCAGGTTAATTTCAGACCCTGACTGTGAAAAGAATAAACTGCTGTCCACCCAAAACGTTCTGACTCCGCTATTCAGAGACTATTTGGGCATATTCCTTGGCAAGTAAAAAATATTAACTACCATAGTCCTGTCATACAGTAACAGTGGAAGTTAAAGCAAGCATAAATGGACCACAGTGACTGTGCAGCGAGATTTGCATAAGGTATTAAAGAATTAACAAATTAAATGAATTAATGGGTAGGTAACCCCCATAACACTTTAAAAAAATTTTTTTAAATGTACCTAATTTTTTTGGTCAAAGTTTTCTGCATAGGTTCTAACAGCCCCTGACATTTCAATGTTTTGTTTGTTTGCTTAGTTTTGTTTTGTTTTTGGCGGGGTCACGCATCACAGGCCTTGCAGTGAATCGTTGTGTTCCTACTAATGATTGATTTTAGTTGCCCCGCCAGTAAGAATGTCAGACAGCCTCTGCTTTGCACAAAAAAAATTATGCCAAGGTCAACTGTTTTTTTTTTCATACTGAAATCAACAGAGTAAGAATTGGAGGTGCCACTACCTGTGTAAACTAGATCAGGGCCCCTTGCTCGTGGGAGGTATAAAGTGGATTTTTTGTCATGTGAAAACAAAAGCATCAAGATGTTATAAGACAGAGAATAGGAAAGATCGTTCAGTACCTTGTGTTAAAATATACTCTATGTTTGTACATGAAGGCTCTGCTTACCGAGATGTCATTGGAGATCTTCTGATATGACAGATGACAGTGATCTGGTGTAAGGTCAAAGGAATAAATGTTCTTGTGGCCTCCTCTCCTCTCTTCTTCTGTTTCTCCTTCTCCTCCTGTTACTGCTCGCAGGAGATCCTCTACATATTTCTCTTTTGAGACTTCCATATCATCTGCCTCCTTTGTCACCTCATCTTCTGAGACTGGATACACAGAAGGCATTTTGGCATCAATTTCAAGTTATACAGTTGAGAGAAGTTTGACAGGGGTAAAGTGCTTATAGCAGACAGAAGGACAAAAACTACAAACATTTCTTATGCAGTTATGTGTGGATGCACGTGACAGCAGATTTGAAAGGAAGCATGCAGAGAAACCAAAGGGGGAATGTCATCAGCTGTTGCACAGCTGCTAACACAGTGTTGAGGGTCCCAATTAGCACATCAAACACAGAAACACTGACGACCCAGCAGCCTGTACATAGCTGTCACAACCCCATCTCTGCCTGTCAACTGTGCAGATGGACAGCAATAGAAAACTAGGGAGCAGTTATGTTCCAGGTGTACTTCCAGGGAAAATGTGCTCATGTGCATACGTAACCACAGTCACACACAGACTTAAACACACACACACTGACAAGCGCATACAAAGACAACCTTGTAGAGTTTAATCTGAGTTATACACCTGTAAGCTGCAGCATGGTAGAGCAGAGCGACAACAAACAAGGTCACTGCTGTTCCGTTAAGTAAGGAACCAGCAGCTTCAATATTATGAAACGAAGTCCAACCAGGTGCCTTCACAGATGCCTAATAATCTAATGAATGAACATGCAGCCCACTTATTGGTCAAAGACACAGAGGTTTGTAGTGCACATTAGTAGTAGCTTAAAAGTTCAGTTACAATAAATATTGCATGTGATTTTTGCATTTTTTGTATAATTTTGGCAGTCCAATAAATAATTTGCACTGCTATATAGATATACACAATGCAATATGATAGGATATGACATATAATAATGCACTAATGTTAGTCTATGATTACAATAAGGGCTTAATGATATTGAAAAGTAACTGACATTGTGAAAGTTTGAACTTAAGCGATACATACTGTGATGTTCAATCACATTTGTTTTTGTTCTAATTTGGGTCTTAGTCATTTTCAGGTCTTATATCTAGACTCTCTCCTATTTTTACCATCACAAGTGATTGTACCTTTCTGACGGCCGCACAGAAATGACATGCACACAAGCAGAGGGGAAAAAGTGGAGAGAAATGGAGGGAGAGACACATTACCTTACAGACAGCCATTATATTTGCTTTATAAGGTGTTTATTAAACCTTATCAACCTTATCTTACCAGCATTTTTTAACAAATATTAAGCAGGCATGATCAACCAATGATTTTAAGATGAAATAAAAGCTCTATATGTTAAGCATGGCGTTTTATTTAAAGACCAATTTCTCGATGAATAAATCAAATACAGGTACTGAAATGAGATGCTACTGACTGCAGAAAAACACCTAAGATTCTCCTTAGTGTGTGACTCAAATGTCATGTTGGTGTCCACATAACCTGCAGCCCAGTGATGCACCAATGGTAAAATTTAGGGCTGATGCCAATACCGATGCTGAAAATGCTCAATTTTAGCAGATGCCAGAGCCAATACCAATGTACTTTTAATTACCTTAAGTGCCAATATTTTCTTTCATGTTCGATCATGAAAACTGATCAGAGTTTTCCTTACTGGCCATTTTAACTGCCAAAGACGAAAACTCGCAGTTTGGTTTAATTGATACGACACAGCAGAAAAAACACCTGAAACTGAAATCTGTTCACCCCACATTATCCCCACGGGGTGGTCGGTTCTCTGACTACTGAAGCTGATATCAGACAGACTTTTACTGTCAGAAAATTAGAAAATTTTCAGCCCTGATCACAACAACGTCCCAGTGCAGAAATTCTGCAGTAATCAATATATAGCAAAACAATAGCTTAATAATGCATAATAACAGATTATAAAGTTAGGTATCATTTGTGTTGTGCTTAATAGATTTTGCCAAAACCATGCTAGTGCTCAAACAGTTCTTGAATCAATACTTTTAACAAAGAGGATAAGTAATGTTTAGTCTGTCAAAGCCCATATGATAATTCTTCCATTGCTGTTAAAAAAAAATGTACCTTCTCCAATCCATGCCGAGTTGCCATCAGTGAGAGCTAATGTGAATCCAGCACCCAGGTCTTCAACCCAGTCCACACGCAGGAAGTAAGGGGTGTCTGGGTCAGACTTTAGAGTAATCTCGCGGACTGTTCCACTCATAACCTGCAGATAGATAAAAAAAAATGGGATTGATTAACTATCAAGATGTCATGGTGATTCATAATTGCCAGAAACAAGCTTATGTGCTGTGATCAGGATTTATCTGAGGCCTTCTGTTAGTATGTGGCTTGCCTTTCCTTCCAATCTTACCATTGTGATGTTGTAAGGCTGTGTAAATCTTGCACTTTCATCAATGCATCTCATTGTTTTACTGCTTAGATTAGGTAATAAACACCCCTGTGAGTCAGTGGAGCCATGCAGAGATTAACAGGTTTTGGCAGGTTTTGTGTGGAAATGTGGGCTCTCGACCACCAGTAAGGTAATTACATGCTGTTAAAGATAATAGAGGAATATTGCTAAACAGCCCCAGTTGTTGTGTTATTTCTTTAGGGCCTGCATTTCCTTTAATGATTTACAATACATGCATGTCTACAGGCATGTGTGATTATCCCTTTTAAGCCCAGCTCCAACTTTACAAAAGACATAAAATTCATCAGCAGTGTTAATTATTCTCCATAAATGAGCTGCTGATGAACTTTTTCTCACCTTCTTGAAGATTCAAAAACAAGGCAACTGGACTGTGTTGAGTCCAGTTGCCTTGTTTTTGAATCTTCAAGATGACCATGACCTGGATGAATGAGAATCTACACAGACGTTTTTCTCACCTTACTTGCGCTTGGTGGTTCTAGAAATCTAAAAAATGAAGAAGCCATCATGCTGAAAAACAGGTGCGAAACCCCACTGATGGTCCTTAAAGATATGCAAAGCCTATTGATTATTTATTTTACAGCCTATGACATCTCTTGCAGTTCAACCACATTAAACCACATGATCAGAAAAACACCGTAGGAATCAGGCTCTGAGTATTGCTTTAACCAGAGAAAATAAATCACTTTTTGCCAAAAAAAATATTGCTCAATTAGTTAGCTGGGAAAATGTTTGAAAGTGTCACCTTCCCCTCAAGCTAAGATCTTGGCCAGCTGTCTCACTGTTGCAGTTTAAGTCAAGTTTCAAGCCAGAGAGAGACAATGCTCAGGAGATCAGAAACAAAGATGTTGCTGTTGAAGAAGGCCTGCATAGTTTTTGCCAGAATGATCAGTACAATCGCTGTCACTGACACTGAGATCTTGATTACTAACTACAAATATTTCTTGATTTTTGGAATATGTTTTACTATCTACTGTATTTTTCACATATACCGTATACACCTCCTGTCATTGCTTTAAATCTTTTTTTAAACAGAAAAATGAACTTCCTGTGGATTGAAGCTAAGGCCAACTAGGGCTGAACAACACATCATTCACATTCAAGGAGATGCAATGTCAGTCACATGAACAGAGGCGCCTTTTGTGTTATTTGATGGAAAACAAATCCACGTATTTTCAGGTTTCCTAGCTAGGGATGGGAATAAAAGCACAGTTTATGTTGGGAGTCAATTCCAACTAGTTTGAGGAATCAATAAGATTTGTCTTTATCCTCAACAATGCCTTGTTTTAGCTCTGTGCTGTGCAAAACAATGACATCAACAACTGTGCAACATGCAATACCTGTTTGCAAGACGCTAAAGCATTTGTAGACACAACACAGCATTTAAATCAAGGGTTCAATGTGTTTGAGATTGTTGGCACAGAAAACCTACGTGGGCCTTCATTTTCACACAGCAAATCCATTGGAATTGATTAGGGAATCAACAAAGAATTGGATAGATGGGCAAACACTACTGATAACAGCACTAGTATCAATAAATCTTATAAATTCCCATTCCTAATCCTTATTCAACTTCAATAACAGACTGTGAGGTATCACCGTAACTTTTCAGACAACTTACCACTGTGCTTTCAGAGTCTGCTAATACAAACATTCAGGCTAAGCGTACAGCTGCTTCCATCAACGATACACCAGTGTTAGAGTGGGTCATGAGTGACAATGTTAATGTGACTTTCTAAGCCAAACTCCTCTTCATTTGGGTTTCTTTATATCCTTACAGTGTCAAAAATACTTATTAGATGCAGGTAAGATATGCTTTAGTGCATATCTGAACAAAGAAGCTTTTATTTGGCAACATTATGTAATCAAGAATGGACTGAATAAACTGAAACATTGAAACACCATCAAACTATGAAAACAGCATGACTCCTGAAGCAGACACTTGGCAGCACAAACTGGTCAACTTGTGGTCAACTAAGGATTATGAATGCAGGGTTAGTCATGTGAAATAAATGCAACATTATGCATTGTAACTAATGGTTCATGACATACCATAAATAATTAAATCACTTTTTTACTTAGTTTTTTTAGTTTTTGAGGAATCACTCTAGCCAAAGTGTAATTTCATTTAAAGTTCAAACTGAGATGGACCTTTATACAATTAATTGAACTATAAGCATGGGGATGAGGTGCTGCTGATCACTTGAAAACGCTCACTGAAGTTTCACCTTGCAAAAATCTGCCTGGTCTGCTCTCTGACTGAGATTGATATCAGGCAGATTTCCATTGATCATTAGTCATAGAAACAAGAGAGGTGGTGTTTCTGGTTCCCATTCAACGACAAAGAAATGGCAGAATGATGTGCTTTAGGTAGATTATTGATCACAGGTGTCCAGCCTTGGCAAGGAAAAAAAATCTGAGTTTTAATATTTTAATGACTTTATAAACTTTACTTTTTACTTTAATAGACAGCTGCATAGTTTTCTACAAGAAGAGCACACGTTTTTAACGTCAGTACTTGCTATCAGCAATTATTTGATTAAGGAGGGGCTAAATTTGTGATTGTCTGAGACTCAGTCAATGGTTAAGCCCTGCTGTAAGGACAACAATCAGAAATACTCTGCAGAGGTTAACTGGCTACAAATTTATTCGTTTTTTCTTGAAGGGCTTGAGAAACTTTTACTTGATTACGGATTTCCAGGCCAGAACATATGATTACTGCTTCCACGTGAAGTGAGAGGTGAGTTGGATATCTCCCCGGCATAAGTACAGGGCAAAGTGTGTGGAGATGGAGGGAAAAGGACAGCTAAATTGGCAGTTAGCCAAGCTGGACATGTTGAAAAAATGAAAATGAGTGCCTTCGGACACAGTGCTATAAGTTAGAACGGGACAGCGCTTTTTCTGTGTCTTCTTTCATGATGTTTCCCCCATCGTGTATGCTGACAAAGCAGGTGGTCAAGGTCACTCGGTATAAGACATAGTGGAGATCTGAAAGGCGTACACATGTGCCCCTTCTGCAGATGCTCACACACCAATGCACAGATGTGGACATGCACAAAGAGCCTTACAGCATATTAAAGTTGACCCTTTGTGCTTCAAGAAGGGGTGTGGCTGGGCGCAGGGGGGCTGAACAAGATGAGGGAGCTGAAGGGTTCAACTTTAACCTCATAAAGTAAGCCCGGCTACTCATTAGTAACTGTAACATCTGTTGTGAGGGGACGATGACCCTCTGGTAATGACAGAAAGACCATCCAATTAAACGAACAGTGCTGTCTGTCAGGAATGGAGAGCTGCGACTAGCCCTCAGAGTCCATCCTGAAGTCTTCCTGTTCAGTCACTCAATCGGCAGAATCTATCACTAGCTTAAATCATTGAAGCTCCTCATAGCTGGGACACACTGCCTCATCCTCCTCTCACTCACTCTGTAATTTCTTTCTCAACCTTTTCATTGTCATCTCCTCACATATGCAGCATGTGAAACTGTGAGACATAACAGAGAATGCTTAGTGAATGAGTCACAGAGAGAGCCTTTAATTATGGATCATGCTTCTTCAGTGAGGTGTTCATGCTGAGAAAGGGAAGCGAAGGCAATTAACTATCTCTTTGATAGAGCCTGACAATTAGGCTGGTCCATGAAGTGGCCTTTCACTGGACTCTCTCCTCATACTTTCTCCAACACAAGAGCCTCAAGATGAAAAGGAGAGCACTTTAGGTAGAGCACTAAACAGTAGCAGGCTCTGCCACAGCCATTAATTCATTATTCTTTCAAATTAATGGATACCTAAGGTCACGTGACAAACAGAAAGTAATACTTGCTTCAATAATTTTAGAGTTTAGAGAAAAGTTTAGACAAGCTAGAACAAAAATAGCTGATCTTCAACAGCTGTATTATGGACCTTCATTGGGTTTAAGTCATAAAGAACAGCACAGGCCCCTTAGGTCTCTGTTAACAAACACTGAATTGACTGCATGACGTTCTTGAGGACACATGACCAACACTGCACATCCTGGCATGTGACTATTGTGCATGCTCACACTGCAACTGCAGTGGAAAAAATATTTTGCTCATCCCTTCCAGTTTAACCTGACATGCCAGATGGACAGTTCCATATGTCCGCCATGGAAATATTTCACCAATCCATCTGGGAAAGAGCCGTTCGTAAATGTTTTCAGAGGCAGAACCTTCAAAAACAACTGCAGCTTGTGACTGGACGATCGTTCAGCTTCTCACACTCATCACAGACCAATTCATATCAAGCAACGTTTGCTATGTATGACGTAGCAGCTCGCGCTGTTGTTAGCCGTTAGCTTAAACTATCTTAGACTATCTTCTTACATTAAATTATACCACACAGATGTATTATTTAACACTTACATGTGACATGAACCTCGTCAGAGATAATACCTACCAAGTTTTCCCGGTTAACTTCTGAAGAGAGCATATTTCACCTAGTATTACTGAGTAACCACGACCATAGACTAACCGGCATGTCCGTGGAGGATTTCCATGTTCCCTCCCAGTTTCCCAGCAGTGATCCCCGGTCAGGAGAAGAGCAAAAACATAACTTTTCAAAAGACAAGCTTCAAGTGACATTCTTTGATCCTCTTTCAAAGAATAAATTGAGCCCGTTTCTGATTAAAAAAACGCAGATATTGAGACCGCTTCAGAAGCCGCCATCGCTTTCAAACATGCAGTTTCTTCCTGTTCCTAGTGAAGTCGTTGGACAATGGAAGTTGGCAAGATGGACATGCAAGACTTCAGACAATGAATCAGGCAGGTCGCTAGCCGCTCTGCAAGGCTACTTCCAGTTACTCTTATAATCCCAGTTCTTTTAGTGCCATTTCCACTGACCTTTCCTTCCAGGATCAGATTATGACCATCAAAGAGTTTAAGATGTTGTTGGGACTAGGACTGAACGATATGCACAAAATTTTATATCTCGATATTCATGAGAGATATCTCGATATCGATACAATACGATATGACTACAGGTTCAGCATTTTTCACAAAAGTAAAAACATCATATTACATCATATTGGAAATTTATATAGTTTATATTGTTGCTTTTCGATATTAATATCTTGAATGTTCATATCTCGATATCGATACGATAAAGATATATTGTTGAGCCCTAGTTGGGACTCAGTTGCTGAACGTTCACACTAACATGTTTCCTTAGTAGGTCACTGAGTCATAAGTTTTTTAAATTACAGTAAATGTGGGTCTGTCTTAAGATGACACTTGTTCATCTCCTGCCCCTCTAAACCAGACCCTCCATTCCAGGGCTCGTTTTCACGCTTTCCATCCGCACGCTTTTAGTTAAATATGCAAAACATAATTTATGTGTGGTTTACAATGTGACAGATTTCTTCTTACATGAGGAGCTCTCCTGCATTTCTGAGAAGGAAGGGTCGAGGGGGATTTCTAAAACATGGTTTAAATGTAATCAAGATGCTGCCGTGGCTGGTCGGAGGGAGGGAACTTCATTGTGAAAACTCTGACAGAAGTGGACCACAAAAATGTCACTGTAGCGTCATCAAGAGACAGATGGATCTTTTGGAGAAGATAAATAGTGAAGATGCACAGAATTGGAATTTTGTGCATATCCAGTGAGCTAATATTTCCACACTCATTTAGCCAGTGACACTGCAACTGATATGTGTTCAGATTTTAAGAAAACCAAGTCTCTTTTGTACCAGAATTTATCTATTCATCTCACTGTGACGGCCATTTTGAGTTACATACAAACTGATGTGATACAAGAAAAACAACATTTTGTTCTATAATAAATGACGCTGCATAGTTTTTATTGTTTTTTTAGTCAAGCATTCAGTCATGATAAGGTACTGCATTACCATACACTTGGACATTTTGTCAGTATTATATTATACACAATCACCATTTTTAGCTATTGTCTAAAAAAAGTGAAATTCTTCCTTTGGATTACATGTTTCAAATATATCAAAATTATATATATTTTTACGGCAACCACTAACAATTGAGCATTATGGTTCAGTTAAACATTGTGATGAATTACAGCCTGAATTCAATATATATGGCTGATACATCAGATGTGACATAGGGTTTCATGATATTAGCATGATATTGGTATTGGAAGGTAACAGATTTAAAACATGATTTTTGGTATTACAAGTTGTGGAAATTTCTGCCAATATTTAAGGCCAATATATTGGCCATACATGTAAGATCATACTTATGATATCCCATATAGTATCAGTATTATCAGAATGTTGGAATGTACCATAATACGTCAGCTCATCATTACTGAATCTCCACTTTTAAAAACAACACAGGACCATTTATTACAAAATAAAATTAGTTGTTTTACATCCCTGTTTTACACAAACAAGCTGTCACAACAAGAAGAGAGCATCAATTCTAGTGTAAGAGAGACTGGGTATTCTTGACAAAATTACAAATATAAATGTTAATAAATCTCTGGATGAATTTAGAAATTTCTGCATATTAGGTCTCACCAAAAACCCAATATCAAGCATCTATCCTGTATATGTTGGTAGAAACATCAATATCTAATAATACTGCTGGTTTTTCAATATCATGCATCTGCAATAAACAGGAGTTCTCCCTGGGATTTTAGAAACTGTATGATGCCAAGGATCCCATTAAATTCTCAACTTTTTAAACAAAAATCATGATTAAATGATAATAAACAACTGGCTTTTTTAACAATGAAATGTCTGTCAACCTATAAAGAGTTTTTAAATCAATTGTTTTAAAAGCAATGGACTGATTCAAGTAAAAAACTCAAAATTTAAAGCCATGATTATTTTGACTCCGTTTTAGGTTAGTAGCTGGCAGTTGATCTAACAGTACATTCACTTTCAGCTGAATCTAATCCGTCTGGCTTCTTGCTTACTCATCATTCCCGTCTGTCTCTAGTCTTGGTCATCATATAAAACAGTACTGAGACATTTTCATTTACTAGCTACTTTTTAGTAGAAGACTTGTGCTTGAACTACTGCTGTGAAACAGAAAAACTACGGCCCACAGCACAATGAAATGGCTTTGAAAGCAACCAGCTGGGCACTCTGTGGAAATCAGATGGACACTATTCTCCCTGTTGAAAGTTGGACCCTTAAACTATCATTTCAAGGTGACGAAGTTGAAATATTTTTGGTTTAAAGCTATCACAAACAGATCTGACACTAGCGGTTTTCAAACAATTTTTGCCAAAGCCAAAATCTCAAAACACCTCTTTCATGGCTATATAAATAAGCCTCTTCAATGCAAATTAAAGTCTGTTTCACATATCTTTTGGTATTTGCAATGTCTAATATGTCAAACAACTGTATTATTAGTATAATATGTATAAAAGTTATTTATTGCTTATATTTAAAGTAAATTTAAAAATATTGTACTATTTGTTGTATAATTGCATTACTACCTTATGGTTGTACAAATTTCAAATGCACACCTTGACTTGCCTCAACACAAACCAATGTGCACCGCTACACCATTTAGGAACCATTGCCATATACATACATTTTATCTGATGGCAGGGGCATGTCCAAACTTTTGTGACAATGGTGGCCAACTCAGGCACTGACTTTAATCGGAAGGGGGTGGCATGGGAACACACAAACAGGAATCAATACATTTTTAGGGAAATATAATCAGAATCAGAATCAGCTTTATTGGCCACGTATGTTAGACATACAAGGAATTTGTCACCGGTTCACTTCACTCTCCAAGTACAAAAAAATAGGTACACACAGTGTACATCCTATATTATAAACGAGAAAGCAACAAAACATACCTAAAAATGAACCTCTACAAAAATGAAGATGTGCAACAGTTTGTTTGCAGATTTAAAGACTAATTTCAATAAGGGCTGCTCAATATTGGATTTTTGTCAATGTCCGATATGCCAATATTTCAAAACTCTTATGGCCACTACAGGTATTTTTTGTCAAGAGCAAAAAGCCTCCACAATACTGAAATTGAACTGTCCCCTTCATGTTTACAGTCTATTTGTCTTAGAAACGGATGTATGCAAGAAAAACATTTTTTTTCTTTAATTGATGATACTCTTGATTTATAAAACCGGACATCTAGTGATACTGAGGTAAACCATTATAGTACACTTGTATTCTGCCAACTTTACAGTCAATATATGGGATATGTATGGCCAGTTTATAAGGTTCAAATATCAGCTATTAATATCTGCAACAATTTACATATCAGCTAAAACTGATAATTGAGTAAACAAGACACAAATTTGTTGTATTGTTACCAAATTATTTAGTTATTTGGTTCAGCCTCATCCTGGGTAAACAGACATTCACTTGGATATTAGGGTGGCACCTGGGGGGTTGATTTGATTTCAAAGGGGGGGAGCAGTGGTTACCACCTGTTTCATTCAGATCACGTTGTATTACTGTACAGACGCCGTTTACTTCACAGTGTTGCATTAACTTACCTGCAGTGGAGGAGCTGTCTGGGCTTGCTTTATCACAGCTGCTGAGTTCACGGAGCGGCTGATATGTGCTGCAGTGTTACCGCCCTGCTCACACGTTAGTGGTTTTCTCAGGCTTTAGGACTAAACTCATCTTAATTTATGTGTAGGAGACACTTAAGCGTGTACTTTTTGTAAGACACTTACGTTTCTGTTTGGATAAAACACTGCGGTGTCCGTTCATGGTATTTTTGTGTATGAAATCAAAATCATTGCCGCTCTCTCTGGTTGCTGTTTCCTGACAGACGGTTCAACTTTCAACTCCTGTGCGCCGAGCCAATCAGCAAAGTACTTTTTAGCGGAGCGGTACGTACTGACGTTACGTATACGTCGCTGGTTACGTTACGTAATTTCCACAGAGCAGGAAGTGTGATGTGGCTTTGACTCACAACAAAAATGGTAAGTTTGTCCTCTTCTGCGTCTCCAATATTACACGGCATGTTTAGACTTCGTGCACTTTGTATTGTCTACGACTTATCAATATTGGTATTTCACCGTAACAACATATCACTGTGGCGCTAAATGTGAATAAAGACGGACAGTGAGTTGTTCATAGCAACACTAACGACTAGCTTTAATGCTAAAACTGTTTCCAGTCTGGCTATCACGCTGTGCGTGTGAAATGAAAGGTCTTATGGCGTATGTGTGTCTGTATCAACTTTGAGGCTGAGGTCGTCTCTAAGTTGTGTCGATCGATTTCAGATAGCAGGTATCGGTAATCAGTAGGTACAAGAGCTACGAGCATCGAAATGTTAAGGGGTGGTGCCACGTAGCTGCACCGAGGGTCGGCAGCATGCAGCAGTGTTCCAGGGTATCAGTTCATGTGATGGCACTTTAAATATCAAACAAATCCATATGATTTACGAAACTTTTATAGTTGTTTTGTGATAGACAGCTGGTTTACATATTTTTAGGATGAAGATTGAGTTAGTTTAATGAAATATTAAATGCACATTAACAACACTGTTAATATTTAAACGTAGATAATGGAGAGATTCATACATCTAAAGAAAATCTGCATGTACAGTTTAGCTGTTCAGAAACGTGCGTTTGAGATTTAGAGTGTCTTTTCTGTTTACTAATCTTAAGATATTTAAAATTTTGTTGATATAATTCTGTGCCAGCACTGTAACAAGTAACCTTGCAGTGCAGTTGGATCAGCCCAATCCAGTGTCTGTAATCAGATGGATCTATGGCAGTGCTACTTTATTTCATGAAAATCAAATAACAACACTACAAACTTCTGTATAGAGAGATTACTTTTGCTCCACTTCTGACCTGTTTTGATGGGGTTTTATGTACGTAGTGGCCTATGTTCTATCCTTTACACCGAAGAAGTAGAAGTAGCACCCGCCTACAGCATTATCTGACTGGCCTGCAGTGAATGTGATTGATGGAATTATTGTCCAATCACCTGCTGGATATGTTTTGAAAGGTTCTGCGCATTCTCAAACACTTTCTGTGGGCTGTTTCACAGGTGGACTAGCGAAATATTGAACAGTCCATCTGGGGTGTCAGGTTATGTATAGAGTGCCTGATAGACACAAGATAAATGAAAAGATGTCAAGCTTACACTTTTCAATGCCCCCACTTACCGAGTAATCACAGTTTGTGCAGGTGCTTGAAATCTACCACTACTCCAGTACTCTGGCGGAGCAATGTTGTGTTCGAACATTCTTTACAGCAGCACAGCTTATTTGAGCATGGCAACAGATACTTTTTCATTTTCACAGCTGTCGCCTGAGGATTGGCAATTTTTGTGTCCAATAAACAGTATGCAGTGCTTTTAGCTCCACCTTTTGGAGTCGATTTGGTACGCTTGGCACCTCTTCAATAAGTGGGACAGCATGGGTCAGTTATTTGAGTATCGTTTCTTCTTGTCGCAGCTAATAAAAAAAAAAAAAACAAGGTCTCAGTCATCAAATTTTCATTTTCATAAAGAATATATCACTGTCATTCAAACATGCAGATGTTTCATATTGACATGTTGTCTTTTATTTAATCTTTTATCTTCCATAATACTGATAATATAGCAGAGTTTTAATTGCTGACAGTGTAGTACATTTTCTATTGTATGACAAGGAAGCAGAAGACGTTTGTTAGACACAAGGATTGGAATAGATGAGGTTTTATTGATACCAATGCCGTATCAACTCCACCCATTCATCATTTCTGTGTTGATTTTTCTTATTTATTACTGTGGATTTTCAGTGTGAAAAAGTAGGCACGAATTGCTCTTCAGTGGCAACAACATGAAACACATGGCACATTTTGCCTTTAGCATCATATTGTGTAAAATGAAGCCACAGGTTTTGGCCACTTCTGTGTTAGATCTTTTTTTTTGTTTTTTTACTTTGTTAGTTGTTATTTCTGTTTATAATGTCCCATTACTCCAGAGGAATACATTCTGGATGTTCTCGACATGTGGTTTTATCTCAGACCATGTCAGGCAACTAAGCTCCACTCCAGATTTAGTTTGATTATAAAGTCAAACAGGTTTGGATTTCTGTTTTTGCAAGCAACGTTCAAAGGTGCAGATTCTCCTGTGCTACAGTTGCTTTTGCAATGTTTTAGCTTGCTGATTGATATCTTTACTGTGAGGTTCACACTTAAGGATAACTATTTGTAAGTGTGAAGCATGCACCCAGATGTGATGTTAAGCCTTTTCACAATCACATGACCTAAGTTTTTAATGATTCCTTTGCAACATCAGAAAAGTAAAGCAGGTGCAACAGCATTCCTGCGGCAAGTAGACCAACATCATTGTAACAGAGAGTGGACTTGCTGTAAATTCACTTGTTCCTATTTTCTAGCCTTTTTACACATCAGCAGAAAAGGTCAGATTTTAACTGTGTATTTTTTTTATTTTGTCTCGCAGTCTGCCATTTTCAATTTCCAGTCACTGCTAACAGTGATCCTCCTCCTGATCTGTACCTGTGCCTACATCAGAGCAATGGCTCCCAGCCTGCTAGACAAGAACAAGACTGGGTAAGATAAAACAAATCCCTTCCTTGCCATGCATTTGTTTCTAAGATTTGTTTTGGTAATGATTGGCTCTTAACTTACCTGCTTATGCCTTTATGGATAGTAAACATTGTCATATAAAAAAAGTAACCAAATCCACCTTAGTTATAATAATTTAACAAACATGCAGAAACTTCATTCTAAAAAAAATCATATAATATACCTTTAATTGCTAATTATTTTATATAATGAATGTCAAGGGTATTAAGTGAAATAATATACATTTAAGGTAAAATTATAGTAACAATTTCTGCTGTTGAAACACTTTAATTGTCATTCTCTAAAGCTCTTAGGGAACTCAGAGCATTAAAGATTATTCACACCAACCCTCATACAACCCAATCCTGTATAAATTCATTTTTTACTCAGTTTAATCAGTGTCTGATTCTCAGGTCTACAGAAAATTAATCTTTTAGCATGCTTCATTCTC
This sequence comes from Cetoscarus ocellatus, assembly GCA_037902135.1. Classification (NCBI taxonomy): domain Eukaryota; kingdom Metazoa; phylum Chordata; class Actinopteri; order Labriformes; family Labridae; genus Cetoscarus; species Cetoscarus ocellatus. Next base: position 1,654,572 of record JBAMNC010001392.1, read on the forward strand.
TAAAAAACATTTCTATTTTTGTATCTAATATAAAACCCTTCACTGAGGAGAGCAAAGTAGCAGAAGGCTGAAATTTTCATCATTACTGAATCATTATTATTCTTGGATGTAAAAACTCCATGATTCACATTTAACAAGTCTGGCACAGCCCAGGAACTGCCACACACAACCTCACAGTCTCTCTCACACTCTATGTACACACCATCAGAGCAGGGAGGGACATCCTCATCAGACAAACACATGAGACTGAGGCTGGCAGATGGGATGATTTAATACTTCTCCCTCTTGATTGATTTGTTGACTGAGGCATGAGACATAATTTTTCTGTTGATTTAGTTTGCACCGTGGGGCTGTGCCTAAAATATGAGGAGAATAACACTTTTAGGCAAGTTTCGGGAATGTTTGCTGTTTACAAAAAAAATGTCATTTTAGGGCTGGTAAATATAGGTCTATTATCCTATAAACATATTTTTATCAGTCTGGAGAAACAGTGTATATCGCTGTTTTTCTTTGCAAAGAAATAAATGAGAATAATGGCCACTTGACAAGAAATAATCATAATATGATTGTAGTAAAAATGAAACAAAGCGACACTTGTTTGATACCATGTCAGTGATAGAAGTACTAGACTTTCAATATTTGTTGCCTTTTTTTGAAGTGTTAAAAACTGCTCCTTCACATTTTCACAATTGCAAAAAAATTCTGTTTTCTGTATTAGAAGGATGTCAATGTTGTATAATCTTGGAAAAAACAGGAGTTCAGTGATCTGTGATGTAAAAGAGTACTGCATGATTCTGCAGTCATGTTTCCAGACCAACAGAGAAGAACGCTGTCTTAATCCCAAAATAAAGTTACAGAATTTAGGCATGATTATAGCCTGAGTCGACATTGTTGCGGCTGCAGACCTGGCAACCCCAAGAATCAGTTGTTTCATCTTTTTTAGTGAGTTATAGTGAACAACAATAAAGACACTGTCTGAGATGTCTCATGACTTCCAACAGAAAGTGCAGTGGGAAGTTTTTTTTTGTCCGGCCTCCCAGTAGAGATGCTCCATCTTGGAAAAATAAAAAAATTGATTGTTATTGATGTGTAAACCACATTTATTAAGAACAGTTTGTCATTTATTTTTCAACATCTGTGCAGAATTTTCAAATGATTGAACAAATCATGTTGCATTAAGAGACAGCCACAGCTTTGTTTAAAATTTGGCAAAATTGTTTTCCATCATCCCTTTTGTTTTATTTTTGTCTAATAAATCATAGGACTCTACCTAAGAAATGTCAAAAAGACCTGTTCTTAAAATGGTCATAACAAATGTATATGAAATAGACATATTCATTCCTCTTTGTTACACAGGCTGGGTTTTTTTTTAGTTTTTGTAGTTGATGGCAGGGGGCACTTTAAGTTGTCAACAGGGGTTTCAGAAATTCTGAAAAACAGTCTGATAGGGGTCATGCACAGTTAAGTTAGTTGAAGTTAGTTGAATTCCAGGCACTGAGTGGCAAGTTTCACAGACTGACAACAGCAATTAGAGGGAGGTAAGCAGTCAAATATATAAATTCAGCTGGAAAGTATCACATTTGTTGTGAGGTTTATAGCAAAGACGTATGTTACAGCAACAGGTACCATATCACTGAACGTACCAGTTTGGGTGTCATGTTAAAAATAAAAAGGAGGAAACAGCAGTTAAAAAAATGCTGAGAGAAAGCCAAAGTACATTAATCTTATTTTGGATAAAGCAAAATCACACAGATGCAGAGTTGTAGTCACATCAGGGCTTCATCATATGGCATAGGCAGATTAATGCTGTACCATAAATGTAACTTTATGGCTTCAAAACTAGTTTTAAAAAATGGCAATGTTCAGGTGGATTAAATCACTGTTGTTGTTTTTCCTCACTGATTTCTGATTCTACATTAACACACTCGATAAAATACACTGACATTAATGATGTTGTCTTTCCCTATATCTCACTTAAATTTATATCTCAAAATCAGTTTTATTGCCCAAGCCTACTCCATCGTCCAAAACGGAAATCTCTTGTGGAAAATACGTAAACAGGGTTAATCTATGTTAATAATAAATCCAATTTCCAATGGCATGCTGACACCATCTGTTTAGTTGGAAAGCCGAGGAGCCTGTGAGCACAGACAAACTTTCAGAGCACCACAGTCCCTCTCATGGGGCGACTGGCGCATCAGAAAGTGAAGGCCTGGAATGCTACATTATTCTCAGCTGTCACCAGAGATAAAAGACTTCCCTGCTGTCCCTCCTCTCTTCCACTTTCCTCTCTCCCTACATGGGCTCAGTCATTTATAAGTGTTCGTGTTAAACCAAGGCAAAGACCGAACCAAAAGGGAAAAAGGGGGGCATATTTTTGTTTTGCTTGTTATTGTATGGTTTTCTTTTTTCTTTCAGGCTTCTAGGAATATTCTGGAAGTGTGCCAGGATAGGTAAGTCTTCATATTTTGAATTGAGTCATATTTTTTAACTTATGTCAGAGAAATTTGTTAAATAACCATGCCCTTGACCTATGGTGATTTATTTCCCCCAGGTGAGCGGAAGAGTCCCTGGGTGGCTGCCTGCTGTGTCATCATGGCGTTTAGTATACTGTTTCTACAGTAGCAGTTTGAAGGAGACCACACATGGATTCTTTGGGAAAATAAAAGGACAACAAGGCACGGACCGTATGATCCTAGAAGCACAACAGGACCTCCTGAGGTTGTCACCTAGATAATGTAAAAATGGAGCGCTGTCACGACTCACTGAAGCCACAGAGAGAAAATGTGTCTGCGTGGGGGGAAGGGGTGAGCTGATAGCCCCAGAGCGTGTGTCTTGATCCCTGCGTGGACTTCCTGGTCTGTCAGTGTGTTTGCGTACATGGAATGTTTACTCGGGGTGGATGTATGGATGTATGTGGGGGGGCCAATGCTTTCTGTTGTCTGCCACTCAGTCTAAAGAAAGTAATTCAGATTATTGCATCATTTCTGGGATCAAATGATAAAATGTTTGTCCAAACATTTCAAACATGTTTTCTCCTCCCTTTTGAGTTTGTCAGAAATGCATCCATTGATTTTACAGGAAGGCTTGTAAATGTAAACTGACTTATAAAAAGATTTGATTCTCTGACTTCAGTATCTTTGTAATGTGTGCCCTGTCATTGAGCAGGAAAAATGGTAATCTGATTCCACACTGAACAAAATTACAACAAATTTGCCTCCATGATCCACTGATGTTTTGTAAAGTCAGTTTTCTGCTATTTATTAAAGAAGCATTTTTTTCCAATTTGAGAAGGCTGATTTTTTGTTTTTGACATTGAACATCAAAGTGCTTATTAAAATGTTTCTTGTCAGTCTCTCTTATACTGACTTGATTATCTGTGCTATTTGTGTAGAAGTTAATATTGTGCAGTGTACCCAACTCTATCACTTTATTCAAACTCTAGATTATCTTAATCAAATATTACTCCAGGAGAAGGTTGCTGAGTTTAATTAATACTTGTGTTAAAGCACTGGATTGCTCTTATCAAAACAAATATTTAAGTACTTCATCTACTTTTTTAATATCTAAATGTATTTCACAAGAACAAGCACAGTCAAGGATGTTTGTTCATTCTAAAAGCAAAACAAACTATTGATTCATTTTAGAACCTTCAAGCAGGTTTAACAGAGCTGGGGGTGCTTTAACTGGGCTTACAGTGAGTCAAAAAAAGGGAAACAGATTCAAACTCAATTAAAAGCAGAAATATGTGTTATTGACATGATATTATGGCATAATCATTTAACATCAATACGGTACATTGGTATTGATATTTGGTCAAGTGTGAGTGCACAGAAAATTTTGTAAAATTTGTTTTTGTCCAAGTTTTGGCTTTGTATAATATGATTTTTACATGACATTCTTTGGCATTTGCCAGAATGTTTACAACCAAGAAATTAAAACAAAACTTCAACAGCAAAAATAAAAATGCATTGTTACTGTTGATAAAGGAACCTCAAAGAAAAAGCGAATAGAGTGGTGCAGTGGTGCAGGAATGAGTCCAAAAATGCAGAAATGAGTTAAGCATTTGGAACTTCCTGGTCCCCGTGGCAGAAACTATATGGGATTTAGAGTATCAGTTTTGGAAAAGTGCCTGAAGTGATGAACAGGCATATATGTTTTAATGTTTAATCTGAAATAATGAAATGCATCTGATGTTGCCTGCTTTTGAATCTTAAACCGTTGTTTGCTACTGAGCTTAATATCAGCAATTAAACAAAACACAGTGAAAAATCTCACAGTGCTAACTTCCACGTTGGCCTACAGAAGTACATCATCCCTGCACCACTCTATTTCCTCAGACTGACTTTTTTTCGTTGGCCATGTCCTTCAACATGACTCCTCTCTCTGTAAGCACAGCTCTGCTTGTCTCATGTAAAGGAATGTAGTCAGGCTGCATCCACAGCCTGACTACATTGATCAGAAGTATCAGCCACTTTCTGAGGATGGGTTTTGAAGACTTCATTCTACAAATAGCAAAAGACAAATTGCATGACATGAGGTCAGGAGGCCTTGCTGGCCATTCAGTTTTGTCATGTAATCAAACTACACAATTTGCAAAGAGCTCTCTGAGTCAATATCTGATGTGCTGGGGTACCATTGTGCACACCAAAGCCTCCTGAAAAGCCCCATCTCTGTCTTCAAGAGCTGGAATTTTCCTGCCTTCCTGTTCGATACTTGTTACTGGATATACAGTATTCAGACATGAGTTGTTGCTTTGTTGGGAAAACTCTGGCAAATGACATCACTCCACTCAAACTCAAAATTGGATAGAAGCACTTTCTGACCAGTTTTACGAAACTGATTGCAGAGCAGTCATCTGTGACCGAATGTGAATGACCAATGTACCAAATCAAAGTAAAATGAATTTGCTATAATGCTCTCACATGTGTTTTGAAGGTATTTCACGATTTTGAGTAGTTTGGGATTGAATGTGGGTTTGTGCAAAATAAAAACTTGGATAAACTCAATTTTGTCATGTTTTACAGAATTGATTGCTGTGCAGTCGTCCGTAACTGAATGTGAATGACCAGTGTATCAAATGAAAGTAAAATGATTATGCTTATTGCCTCACATTTGTTTTAAGATGTATTTTCCCTGATTGTGATTTGTGATTGAATCTGGTTTTCCTTTTTTGGAATTAAATTATATATTGTGGGTGGCACAGTGGTCCAGCAGGTAGCGCACATGCCTCACAGAAGCAAAGGCAACAGTTCCCTCAGGCAGGGCCTCTCTGTGTGAAGTTCTTCCTGTGCATGCATGGGTTCTCCCCAGGCACTCCGCCTTCCTCCCACAGACTAAAAACATGCTCATTAGGTTGATTGGTGACTCCAGAGTGCCTGTATGTGTTTGGGAGCGAATAGTTGTCCGTCTCTCTATGTGGCCCTGCGATCAGCAGGCAGCCGGTTCAGGGTGTACCCAACCTCTCGCCCAATGTCAGCTGGGATAGGCTCCAGCCCCCCAAAAGAGATAAGCTGTATAGACGATGGATGGATGGATTGACTGTAAACTGTGCGATCACAAGCTACCAATACTGATCAAGACTATGTCAGCTCACACCATGCAGCTAAATGGATGATGTATTGAATAAATAATTTGACTAATGATTGATAGATTATTCAAATTTAGATTTAAACAATTTAAACAATAAAAATGTTTTTTTTTCCTTTGACTTCTTACTCACTGTTCCTTCACAGGGCTTCAATGTTCAGAACGTTTCCCTTTCCTTCAAACAGAAACACGACAGCAGAAAAACTGAAAAAGTTCAGTATTTACATGATGGAAGGCCACTTTTTTTTTATTATTAGATAAGCAGTAGTAGTTTCATGGTAGTTTCATGGTAGTGCTTTGCTTCCAGTGTTAAAGTAGACAAGTCTGAATATTTTCAACTCTAACATCAAGCTCTGAGTTAAAAAAAAACCAAGGATTTCATTTTTTGGTCATATCACCCAGTCCTATGCATGGCCAATGCTCACAATCCATGTGGTCAGATGGTCATACATGTCCCCAGTGCTCTCACTGAAAGAGTTAAATCAGGACAAAGTGCTGAAGTGTGTTCAAAGTTTCACTTCAAAACTCCCCGAGACTGAGGCTGGAGTCATGTCTGCCAGTGGGCTGCTTATGCTGTTTCTTTTGAAAAGTTCAAATAAAGACCAAAAAACTCAAAATGGCACTCACATTATATAACCAGCAGATTCAATTAGCAGCAAAAGCATGAACAATATTCCCTCAGCTAAAGCTGAGTGTGTATTTTTTAGTTTGTTCATATATTTCCTGATGGAGAGGATACATCACCCCGGCATGCTCATTGTCACCATTATACATTTTCATGTCTTTTACAGGAGCATAAATTGCTGTTTCACTCTCAGCTAGCTGAAGTACATCTGCCTGGTTGGTTATCATATAATGTCCAATAATAATCAACTCCACTATGGAGAAAAAGACTAAGATTTTTACTTCTACCTAAAATGTTGTGGGGTCAACAGTAACTCTCCCTACACCTCAGATCCCCCACCCCCACCAAAAACAGCCCTATTAATGTGGACTACTCAAGTAAAGTTATATTTTTCACCATACACCACAAGTAAAGGTGCAGTGACTGCAGGACCTTCAGAGAGAGCAAAAAGGTCTTGTTAAGAGGAGACTCTGATCTGAAGTACTGTTGCAGAAGTTCACTCTAAAGTAAAGTGCTCAGGATTCTTTGTGGAGTGAGATGGACAGTGAAGAGTTTGTGATAACCTTCTCTATAACCTCGCAGTCAGCACTCATCTCAACAGGATTTACTACAGAGAGTTGCCAGCTGATTGGCCCACACACAACTCAGCATGGCAAACTTACATATATGTCAAGTGTCAAAATTACAGCAACTATTTGGGTGAAGACACATTTCAGTGTGATCTGTATTTACAATCTTTCTTGACACAATTTTTCATTCATGCATCAAGCTCATGTTTAAGTCCCTTAATTGACCATGGCCATATGCTTGGTAAAATATGCAGATCCCACTGGATTTTAGAAAAAAAACAAGATAAATCAGGCACATAAAACCGTCCCTTTACATACTGGCTTGGTTTAGTAAAACTTTTACATATCATAGGAAAACAGCACAAGAGACGGACTCCACAGAATTATGTAAGTTAATACATAAAGACTAGTATTAAAAAGGTAAAACAGTGCTCCCCAAAGTGTGAGCCACAGCCCTCTAGTGGGCCTGAGGGGTACTGCAGGTGGAGGCTACAGGCTATCATAAAAAAAAAAAATTACATATATATATATATATATATATATATATATATATATATATATATATATATATATATGCCATTAAAATAACTTTTAGAATATGAATTATACTTGATGTCATCATGTCTATATTTTTAGGTAAAGTTCAGTATACTTTTATCTCTGTTAATATATGATTGGTTCATTCCTCTTATAAGTATGTTGCACCTACCACATTATAAGTCTGCACTTTCACACTTCTGTTAGGCCTACCATGTAATGTTGCCTGGGTATTAGCTTGAAAATGCATTATATGCACTGTATTACTTATTTGCATTTCTGGCAAAACCAAGCATTTATTATGAAATTATGTTTAGGAAAAAAGAATGTGAAGATAAATGCTAAGAGTTTCGGTAGCTCCAGAGGATTTTATGATTCAAATAAGGCTGTGGAACATTAAATCACTCAATTTCTTAGTAAAAAAATCATAAGGCTGATACACTCTGTAAGTGGTTGCTTTGTCATTGTGGTAAACCTAACAATATTTATATCAGAAGATGAGTAAAAAGACTGGCTTCAGTGAAAGACCATTTTATGTCCTAAAACTTAAAAAAAAAATGTTGTTTGTTTGTTGTGGTTTTCTTGTTGGTATTTGTAAGAAATATAGCATTTTATGTTTGTGCACTCTTTTAGTGTTCCTAATGTAATTAATACTTGGACCATAAATTCCCAGCTCAACTGTTTAGTAGAGGCCAAAACTTTATTTGTTTAAAAGGCAAACATAATTATCTGTGTCTCCAAAGATAGAAAATGCAAACAAAAGGTTTCATTGTGGTAATTGCCTCATTAAGAGAATTAAAGAGTAAGGTGATTTTTGTGCAGATCTGAAAAATATTGTAATCACTTTTTTTGCACACAAAATATGCCTTTTTATCTATTGTGAGCAAAACTGTTTTTTAGAGGTGTGAGTTTATTTCTTTTCAACTCGTTTACACCAGTCCCAGATGTCCTCCGAAGATAGTTTTGAAGTTCCTGTCATGAAAACCTACTCAGATATTAGATTCTGAAATGCCTGTAAACCAAATTGTTCCATCCTTGCTCAGAACAGGCTGTTTCAGTGGCAATCCTCATTAGCTTTGTTTGACTACATCAGTCTCAAGAAGAGGATGTGGATTTGACTTTCCCACACTGTGCTCTCATGTTTACTGTGGCTGCACAGAAATGCCATATCTGTAGGTCCAACGAGCTCCTGGCTCAGGGAGTGTGTCTCACGTAGAGAGGATGGCATACCCCTTCATGACATGGGGGACATATTTAAGCAGGCTGTTTGAGCACAGATTTTCAGAAAAGTGGAACAAGCAGCAAGCACAGGAAGAGGGGAGGTTTTATCATGTTCAGGGAGTTTATTGACAGACTGTTAAACCATTAAAGTGTATCTGCATTATTTGTGATCTTCAGTGTTTTAAAGTATGTCTTTTTCATGTGGGAACTGATGAGGAGCTCACAAAAACAAAAACAAATGAGAGCAACATGTCCTAAGAAACAGGACAATTTTTAAAAAGTTATCTGGTTTTGCTCAAAGGTATTAGATGAATTTCTGAAGACATACAGGGATTACCAGAATGTCTTGGAAAAAGTTGCGCCCATGTTCTTGGGCTGATTTGGATGGCAAATTCTCTGAATTCAATTTTTTAACCACAGACAGCTGCGGCAGCATAACAGCAAAGTAAACAAATTTCAAACTGTTGTTTTTATTATTGACATAATTTATTCTGTCAGCTGTGAAAATAACAACGGACTGAAATACAAAAGTCTCACAAATCTAACAGTAACTAAATAAATAAAAGCATTTAAATTGTAGTTTATCTTGTAAAACGATTAAGTAGTGTATTATAAACAACCAGCACACATTCTCCCTCTACTGTGTGGCGCTGAGGCTTTAACTACATGAGGAGACTTGTTGACATACTCACCTTTGATACTCTGATCACTGTTGAGTGTCCGGATCCTGACGCCTCCCACACACAGCCCCTTGTTAGGGCACGTAGATCCAATATTGGTGCGCATCAGTTTTGGCACACCCCAGCAGAGATAAAGCATGAAGTGAAGGCTGCCGGTAAAGTTGCGATTATCTTGCAGTGACGCAGATACAGGAGACACAGAGGAGCAGGAGGCTCTCAGTCATCCACTTCTATCTTTGGAGAGAGAGATACTGGAGGGACATCACAGGGTTAATGAGCCGAGCTAATGTCCTGTGTGATGATGAAAGGAAACAAAATGGAGGACCTTATTGAAGCTGGTAATAACAGCTGGATCATCATCAGTCCTGTTGTGGTTATTCACAAAACTTAACAAACATATGAAAAGAGTAGGCACACACCTGTCATACAGAAAATTATAATCCTGCAGGAAATTTGAGGGTAAACAGATGTTTCCGGGTCTGGCTATGAGGCCTTTTGAGGACAAAGTCAAACCATTTGTCTCTGTTACGTTCCAACTCAAAACGATTGCTCTTAATCACTCTTTATCTACGGGCACAGTTTCAATGACTAAGAACAATCTCTGGCACAAAATTAGTGACTGAACACCAAATGGAAACAACACTTGGGAGCTCTCTGTTGTTCCTAAATGACTTAATGCATGCTCTGATTTCTGTGTTTGAGTTGGCAGATCAGCATTTATTCATGTTGACGCCAAATGGCTGAGGGACATAAATAAAATATTGAACCTTTTCATGTCTGAATTGACTTTACATGCACTTGTTAGGCCTCATCAGTGCTGTCATCTGTTTTTATCAAAGATGTTTCTGGAGTCTTCATGGGCAGGGATGGAAAAAACGAACCATGTTTCAATGGGATCAGAACTCACTTTTTTAAAAGTGTATTTTCCCCACAAATGCTTTTATTGTTGATCCTGCCATACCTATCAAACCTGTATTTAAAGTGGGCTTATTTTGCCTTAACTCAGGTTCATAGATTCAGTTTCAATCATTTTAGTTCCACATGCTTAATAACGCTGCTCAGATGCTCTGTTGAGTTCCAGACAATTTAAAGCCCCTCTCTCCACGTGGGCTCAGTCTAATTGGCTGACAAGTCATCTCTGGGATTTTTGGCAGTTATGGGCAGTAATGTCACTACGAATAGTGTCTTTAGTAACCTAATTTCATTTCCCAAGGGCTTTGTAGTAGCATTGTTTTCTAAGTCATATACCTTTTTGGTAGCTAAGCTATTTTTTGGATCATGTAGGTGAACCAATGAGGAAAGATGAATAACCTCATGTTATTATTGGGCAACTTTACCTACTACACCTTGAGTTTAATAAACGGAGCAGGGACTGGTTATCAGACTTTTTACCCACAAAACATAATTTTGGCTATCAAATAAATTATTATATCATAGGGCCAATGTTAAATGACAACAAAGTTAAACTTGATTGATTTAGGACAGTTCAAACAGATGTTAAATTGCCTCTATCATTAGGAATACAGCTGATTTTAGGAGGTGACCAAAGTGATTTTCTCAAAATATATCAAATAGTAGTACTTCTAATAAGTAGGTAAAGTCTATTATCACAGAGCCATTAAGGTAAACCTTACAATATGCTGCACAACAATAAGATCATCTCAAAGAGATGCAACAGTGACAAAAAAGACTTAAAAGCAGATAAACAGTGGCTTGGTAAAACTAACAGAGCAGTCAAACTGCATATAGTCATCAAACAAAGTTTAGAAATGTTATTTCAAACAATTATTTCTCCCCTTTAATAATGCCATTTGGTACTGTATTTTATATAGTTGGAAAACATGATTATTCACTTTTACACCAAACTTGTAAGGATCATGCATTTGTGGACTGAGCAACACTGGAAGAAAGCCTACGGTTCCTCAATGAAGCAAGGCTGAGCAGTCAGTCTTCTTGGGGTGCTGTCTTCCTGGGGCGCAAACTTTGCTGCCTCTCACTTTACCAGTCACATGGAACTTTGTCGTATGTCTGAAAATGGTACCTGGACTGGCTACAAATCATGTTGCAGCTCTGCCTACCAGAACAGCACTACTTACACGTTTAGCTGTGTCTACATATGCAAGTTCTTACAAGTTGTACCTGGTTACTTATCAGGTTTTCCCATAATATAAAATACACTACCGATTGGTATTATTAAAGGAGAGAAATAATTGACTGAAATAACATTTCCAAACTTTTTTTGAGGAGTATAGTATAAAAAAAAAGCATTTGTTGTTTTTAGAAATTGGTTTGGGAACAAAAACACCTACAATAATAGTGATTAAATAATGCAAATAGAAATGAGGTTAATAATAATAATAATAATAATAATCACACCATTACTTTTAGCTTAGCTTGCTACTTCTCTTGAGGCTGTAGCTTTATTGTAGTGAAGCTGATTCTTTCATGAGTTACTTGTAACTTCAGTATATTTTACAAGTAGCTTGCCCATCACTTGTTACTGGTCAGTTTAAAGCTACTAGGTGCCATGTTTTCAGTGGCTCTGTATGCATTATGTCACTAATCTACACAGGGCTTGCCAATCCGAGCCAATGGGCTCGAACCACCAGCAAAACAATGATAGGATCATTGATATCACTATAGGTCTATCCAGGGGTAGGGGCAAAAAGGTGTTTCAGTCAGCTACTAGCACTGTAAAGAGGGGAAAAGTGAAAAACCCCAATGCCACAGACGTTTTGTCTTGTGCATAGAAGTACTCTATCATGCCAAGAAGGCATGTAAAATACAATAAAACTCAGACCGCATAAATTGGGCTGTCTTTAATGACTGAAACAGCAACTTTACCATTTCTTGTGCTGAAAAAATCAGCCAGTAGGGCTGCACAGTTAATCACTGTTTTCATACTTTTTGGTGCAGTCAGAAGAAGCTCAAGGTGGACATAAGCGACCTTTAAATGTATCTGTGACAGTTTAGTGTGGAAAAAGTTTCTTTAATTCTCTTTAGATTCAGAGAAAAACATGCTGCAGTGACAATAAGTTACAGCTTATGTGCATTCTTAAACTTTTGTTTAATACATATTGTGTATTGTGTAAAGAGGTAGTCTATCATACAAAATATAAAACACACTAAAGGGCATTTAAACTTGAAAAAGCTTGTTTAGTAGTGAGTCCAAAATGATTAACCTTAACATAGATGTAATAATAACAATTACATCTTTGTTTAAGGTGCATATCCCTCAAGTTTATGGTTGCATTCATGCTCTGAGCATAATGGTCTCGCTCCACACAGAATATGAGACATCCTAATAATGACTCAAGTATTTCTCTCTATGGGTCTTTACATTAAATGCAAACCTCAAAGAAAAAATTATATGTGTCTTAAAGGCAGCCAACTTGACAGTCAGCACCAATCCTTTTTGCCATAAACAGTCTTGCCTTTTATTCTGAGGATTAAAGCAGCCAAACCTGACTGCATTTAGTCATCAAATTTAAATACACCTCATTTAAAAGGGTGTGGCGTTTCATGCATCATTAATGTAAGAACAATCGCAGCAAAAGTCAGCTGTATCATAAAGAAGTACTTATGATTGATGAGGATAGCTAGAAGTCATATTGACATAAGTGAGTGTTACAACGCAGAGCTCATTTAGTTTAATTCCCACATTATATCTGTATTTGTTTTATACTCCAGTGATGATTGAAATTGATTCTTGGATGAGTGAGACAGACATTTCCAAATGATCCTGAATTGCTTTTTTTTGCCAAAGGGAATCATTTGAAGCCTCAATTACAATGTAATCAACTCCACGCCATCAAATATGACCCTGATAACTCATATGTCTCTGATTCATGCCTTCTAAGTCGTATTATGTGAGACACCAAAAGTGGAAAACCCAGAGCACCTTATTCCTTCTTCCTCATGTCTCTCTCCTCTCTTTTGATCAGGCAGGAGAGTCTCTTTCGCTTGTTTTGACGACTTCAAAGGCAATCAGGCTAATAAAGTCTCTAACATCTCCTGCTGAGCGCAGCAGAAGTGGCCAAACAGACCTTGACCCTTTAAATGATCAGTGGAGCCTGAGTGAATCACTGCTCTACTTTTGGAGGGAAAAAGGGATGAATGGGGGGAGCAAAGAAAAATAGCCAGCATTGGTGTTCATGTGTCCAAAAAGAAAAGGAAAATGCCAAAAAAATGTTTTTCCAGTTTAAGTAAATTGTTGATAGTAAAGTCTTTGACAAAAAGTATACTTAGATTTCGTTAACAAGACGAAAGCACTTCAAATGTTTGTGCTGGACTGTCAGACATTCAGAATTAATTTTATTTCTCCACTTTGCTCATAATTTTCTCAAATAAAAGCAGATGTGAGGTGGAAGAAAAGGGGGCATGAACAAGTGCGAGAAGAAGCATCGAGTATCTGGTTGAATCTGTAGCTCTTTATTGGCAGGGGCTGTATTTACATCAAATCAAAATTGGGTATGATCAATGAGCTGATTAGACACCATTCATTTTGGCTGCTGCTGTGAGTAGCATACAGAAATGCAGGCCAATGAAGACATATTTTGTGTTTTTAAATGCAGTGATTTCTTTTTAGTTGGTGGGGCTTAGCTGGAGGCAAAGCAATCACTCAGACCCATTCACCAGTGCTGGATAGAAAGCTTTTTTTGGCTTGCTTTCTACAGTGGCAGAAGATGATACAGATCTCTCTAAATATGTGAGGTCATTTCCTTCCCAGGGCCGAGGGTGTGACTTGAAAAGTTGACACTGATGAGGAAGAACAGACTGTCTGGATTTCAGCTTAAAGCCCCTTCTACTCTTGGGCATGATGACACAACACCGTTTTTAATTAGATTCCTATTTTGTTTGCTAGCTGGTGGTGGCAAGTTATTTTTGCCTCCAGCTGATGCTACGTATCCCTTGTGATAAAGGCACTACATGGAGCTAAAGAGTGGCACAGGGACACGGTAACTTAATATGCCAACTAGGAAGTTAGCTTTGTGCTGGTTTCTTTAACAGAAAACCTGAGTTTTTAAGTTTTTTATTATTATTATTATTATTTTTAAAATATTTTTAATGAAAGTTTTTGTTCTTTATGATAACCTTTACAAATAAACATTATTTGAATAATTGTTTAAAAGCAAGTAAGTAAAAGATGCTCCTCATCGTGTGACATGATCACATTGGTGCTTATGGCTGTATCCAAAATCCCTTTTTAAGACAATAAATGATGACATTATTGATCCCACAAAATCTATCACCCCAGTTAACAACATGTGAGCAACCATCCTTTTAAAAGATCCAACAATGTTTTAAAAATCACAAGAAGGACAATCCAGATTTACTTAATGTTGCAGAAAAAAAACCCTGTATAATGGTAAGGCTGTGTTCTCCACAGTCCTCATCTCAGGCATTTATCTGAATACCTTCTCAAAATCCCATAGACTTCAAGAAACCAGAGGTGCATAATGCTAGCTTGCGTACCTGTTCTAGGCTTATCATTGCACAACCTTGTTCTGGCACCAGACACCATTTTCTAGACATCTGTACTGCATGCCAGCCAGTGGAAACAATTATATTTGCCTCCATTTTTGCTGTGTTTTGCCTACAGAGACTGCTGCAACTTTACTTTTGTAGGTGGTTAATGGATTTATGTATATGGTGTTAAACCAAAATGTGCTCCTATCAACTGGTTAAAAAACATCAATCAACTCTGGCTGCTGTTACCAACGTGCAGACACGAAGGCAAATAACAGAGGCTGCTGCAGCTGCAGGGTGAAAGCTGTGCAGCTTTTTTCAAAGTGAAAATGGGAAAGGCATCTGCACGAAAAGCCAAAACAAAGCTTAAGGTCAAAAATAAGAGCAAAATTAACCTTGCATGATTAGGTTATTAGAGCTATAATGAGGAGAGGACAGAAAAAGTAAGAGATAAAACCAAGAAATATATGTATGTGGTGAATTGTCCTAATTATACCACTGGTATGTCTCAGTGATCAGCCTCCAAATGACCCCACATTTAGCTTCATGGTTATTTATTTATTCAAAAGCTTGCAGTGGGCAAGACTCATAAGAGGGTGAGTTTTTTCTTGTGGCTGCTCACAGACAAACTTCTCTTTAGACATAAAGGATTACAAAGACAACCAGTATGGGAGATTCAAAGTGCCTGACATCATATTCACTCTGTACAGCCTTTGTTCTGTCCTCACTCCCTCATTAGGAACGTGAGAGCCTTGTTTTCCGCCTTTTAAGGAAGAAAATTCAAGAACAAAGTTGCCAGCTGAAAGAAACCAATATCCTCAAAAATTCAGAGTTGGCAAGTCTGTCAGCAGCGCATGCGGATCACTTCATAACAGACACTGGATAGCATAAACATGCACAATAGCTTATACTTTTCCCAACCTGAGAACCAAGCCCTCTGGGTTACTCTAACTCCTTCCACATGTAATCTTTTACCAGAAAATTTATGGTAACTAGAGAAATTTTTAAACCAAGTCGTGGCAGACAGCTCCCCATGGCTACAAAAAAACTGGGGCACTGCACGTCTCCTTTGAAGGTGGCATTTGCAGTTTGTTCAGAGGACATCTCACTCTGTGCTCATTAGCCAGAGGCGGGAGTAGTCTCTGAGTAACAAGGCAGGCCCACAAAGCTGAAAAATCCAGAGTCTGTGCAAGCAGGGATTTGTGAGTTGTAGAAACAGATATGATTTTCAATCAATCAAGCAAACTTTATTTATAAAGCACTTTTCATACATTAAAAATGTAGCACAAAGTGCTATACATGTTAAAAACAGTCTCCATCCCCCATCACCATCCCTCCACCACCCCCTTCAGACTCCACCCAGCACATACACACACACATGCACACTGATAAAATGATTTTATACATGATTTTATTACAAATAGAAAAATTACAAACTTGCAAGAACGGTGACAATCAGAATGATCAGTGACAAGCATAGAATTAGATTATTTTAAAGGCCTGTGTGTGCTTGTGTGTATGTGAAGTGTCTTGTGAGTTCTCATAGGAATGTGTGTGTGAAAAACACAACACACAAAGAGTTGGAGACATCTCAGGAACACTAGACGTAAACAGATGATACTGAACAACAGATCCCCAAAAGGTTAGGATTCAGCCAAGGTCAGACACCTGGGCCTCTGTGTAGCTGTGTGTCCCCCTGTAGCATAAGCATTATAACTCTATGAAGAACATCAAGTGCTGATACTTATGACTTAAGGTCATAGGTGATGTGTAAACCTAAGGCTGATACCTGAAAAGGCCATATGTGGCTATATATGTGATTAAGTTACCTTAAAACATATTACCTAAATGGGCTAAATATATCCAGAGTCTAGTTCACTACGCACTTGCTGAAACTTTGAAAAAACAAAAAAATATCTTCTCAGTTTGCTGTGTATGTTCTCAATTTCTTATGTTCAAAAAACCTTCTCGTCTTCACATAATCAGTACCCCTAAGCTCAGTCGGTCTTAGAGCATCAACCTCTTTAAGGCCCCTATGCAGGCCTAGTCCACTCTGATTGGTTGACCAGTGTACTTTGTGGAAAATGACCAGTTCAGCGCTGCTTGGTGCCAATTTGTCATTGACCCTGCACTCACTACACTGTCTCTGCCCTGCACTGGGCCTGCTATCTTGAGCCAATGGGCTTAAACTGACAATGAAACAATGGTGGGACATCACCCCGATTGGTCTACTTGGAGGCCTGGGGGAATGAGCTGTTTCAGGTAGCTACTGGTGCTGTAAAGGGTGGGGGGAGGGAGAAGTCCAGATGCCACAGACTTTTGTCTTGTGCATAGAAATGCTCAATCAAACAGAGGAGACATTTAAAAAAAAAGGAGCTCATAAAATTCAAAAAAGCACAGTATTGGCTATTTAATGTCATGATTGAAAGCTTTGTTTGTGAATGCAGTTCCTGTGGCACCTTACACACTGCTTTATTGATAAATTAAATGTGTCTTTTGTTTCCAGGCATCAGTGCAGCCACTCCTCCAGTCAATCCCTGATGAGCAGACTCTGGTTTTGAAGAACTTAAAAGCATAAACTTACCGGTAAAATCATAGTTTTTTGTTCCTGATCTGAGTTATGTTTCCTAATGCCAGTGCGGCTGTAAAATTCTCTGGACTACAGTGGTGGCATTCAGAAAAGAAAAAGTAATGGTGGAAACAGCTGCTGACAGCTCCATTTGGCACACAAGCCAATGAGAATTTAGGTCAACCTTGAAATTGTGGTTTTTGTCTTTGACTTTAGTGTCACATCACTGCTGGTTAATTTGGACAAACGTGTGCTGCTCAGTTTTATCTTGAATGAACTTTCTTAAAGATTCAAAGATTCAAGATTCAAAGTGTTTATTGTCATTTGCACATTGAGAAACATGTTTCCCTGCACAATGGATTTCCTACTCTGCTGTCCACAGAGGATACCAGGTAAGAGGTATAAAATAATAGTTTTAAATAGCAGCCCAAAAAAAAAAAAAAATGCTAAACAATACTAAATAATCGCAGCAAGAAATACTGTACAAATATAAACAAGATGAAGACTGAATCCAACTATATACATGTGTATAAGATCACTATTAAAGGAATGGAACAGATTCTGTATCTTTCTGTAAACATGTATATTGTGCAAATATCTGACATAAAGTGCAAGAACAGTTTTATCTGTTCAAAGTCACTAAGTCCAAATATTGACTCATACACACATTGTCTGTGAATTTATCCTGGTAATGACTGCACAGTCTTGAAGAACAAAACAGCCGTGTTTGTGGTGACAACACAGACTGAGAGAAACTTTGGTGGAAAAACATTTGTATGAAAATGGAAATGAAAAATTGCTTCGTCTAGCCCCCCTTCAATCTGAGCCCTTTAATTTGGACTCCTTTGTGCATGTCTTTCACAATACTCATCCAAATTTCTATGATGGATGTTTTTCCTGCAAAACATTTCTTCTTCTTCATCTTTTAAGTGCCTGTGTGTGCCTTCATCCTGGGAAGTGTCTTTCACTACCAGAGTTTCAAGTTCCTCTATCACTTCTAGGAAGGCGAAGGACTGTTTCCACTTTTGCAGCTCAATTGGCCTCCCGAGTGCAGCAGGCAGGTTTCCAGACATGAGCCTGAATGTACTCCTCTCTATTTCATCTTGCAGAGCTGCCATAGGGACGGTGCAGATGTTGGAACAACACTCATACTGTAACAGCTTACACCCATGCAAGAGCAATAAAATCAAACTTGAAGTTAGGCGTTAAAGGGAGCTTTATACAGTCTGCAAATATGGATATATTAACTTCCAGACTCCTAAACACCTATAGAGGAAAGAACAAATGACTTTTAATCCATCCACAGAATACATACTGGACTGAAACTTTTTGATTAATCCCTCCATTGTTGTAAGTTCTCAATCAGGTCTTTAGTCAAGGCCACAATGCAAATATTCCAATTAATTGCATTGAAAACATTAAATTATGGAGACTGTCTGCACTTTAGCTCAGGTTTTACTGTTCATAAGCATGTTAAGCGTGGTGCCAACAAAGAATCTTTAATAAAGCATTGTTTTATTTGGCTCGAAGACCATTATGGAGAATAATTTCATTGGATCCCAGTTTCCCTTGCCCGGACGCGGGTTACCGGGGCCCCACCCTGGAGCCAGACCTGGGGATGGGGCTCGATGGCGAGCGTCTGGTGGCCGGGCCTGCGCCCATGGGGCCCGGCCGGGCACAGCCCGAAAAGGCAACGTGGGACCCCCCTCCCATAGGCTCACCACCCGTGGAAGGGGCCAAGGTGGTCGGGTGCAATGTGAGCTGGGTGGCAGCCGAAGGTGGGGACCCTGGCGGTCCGATCCCCGGCTGCAGAAGCTAGCTCTAGGGACGTGGAACGTCACTTCTCTGGTGGGGAAGGAGCCTGAGCTGGTGTGCGAGGTCGAGCGGTTCCGACTAGATATAGTCGGACTCACCTCGACACATAGCTTGGGCTCTGGAACCAGTCCTCTTGAGAGGGGCTGGACTCTCTTCCACTCTGGAGTTGCCGATGGCGAGAGGCGCCGGGCAGGGGTAGCAGTACTTATTGCTCCCAGGCTCAGCGCCTGTACGTTGGGGTTCACCCCAGTAAGCGAGAGGGTAGCCTCCCTCCGCCTTCGGGTGGGGGGACGGAACCTGACTGTCGTTTGTGCTTATGCACCAAACGGCAGTCCAGAGTATCCACCTTTTTTAGACTCCCTAGAGGGGGTGCTGGAGAGTGCCCCTTCTGGGGACTCCCTCGTTCTTCTGGGGGACTTCAACGCTCACATCGGCAACGACAGTGCGACCTGGAGGGGCGTGATTGGGAGGAACGGCCCCCCCCGATCTGAACCCGAGTGGTGCTTTGTTACTGGACTTCTGTGCTCGTCACAGACTGTCCATAACAAACACCATGTTCAAACATAAGGGTGTCCATATGTGCACTTGGCACCAGGACACCCTAGGCCGCAGTTCGATGATCGACTTTGTAGTCGTATCATCGGACTTGCGGCCGCATGTTTTGGACACTCGGGTGAAGAGAGGGGCGGAGCTGTCAACTGATCACCACCTGGTGGTGAGTTGGCTCCGATGGTGGGGGAGGATGCCCGTCAGACCTGGCAGGCCCAAGCGTGTTGTGCGGGTCTGCTGGGAACGGTTGGCAGAGTCTCCCACCAGAAAGAGTTTCAACTCCCACCTCCGGGCGAAGTTCGACCATGTGGCGGGGGAGGCAGGGGACATTGAGTCCGAGTGGGCCTTGTTCCGGGCCTCTATTGTTGAGGCGGCTGATCGGAGCTGTGGCCGTAAGGTCGTCGGTGCCTGTCGTGGCGGCAACACCCGAACCCGCTGGTGGACACCGGCGGTGAGGGATGCCGTCAAGCTGAAGAAGGAGTCCTATCGAGCCTTTTTGGCCAGTGGGACTCCGGAGGCAGCTGACAGGTACCGGCAGGCCAAGCGGAATGCAGCTTCGGTGGTTGCCAAGGCAAAAACCCGGGCATGGGAGGAGTTCGGTGAGGCCATGGAGAACGACTTCCGGACGGCTTCGAAGAGATTCTGGACCATCATCCGGCGTCTCAGGAGGGGGAAGCAGTGTGCTGTCAACACCGTCTATGGTGGGGATGGCGCGCTGTTGACCTCGACTCGGGACGTCCTGGATCGGTGGAAAGAATACTTCGAAGACCTCCTCAATCCTACCAGCACGTCTTCCAGTGCGGAAGTAGACCTGGGGGACTCTGTGGTAGACTCTGCTATCTCAGGAGCTGAGGTCGCCGAGGTGGTCAAAAAGCTCCTCGGTGGCAGGGCTCCGGGGGTGGACGAGATCCGCCCGGAGTTTCTCAAGGCTCTGGATGTTGTAGGGCTGTCATGGCTGACACAACTCTGCAACATCGCGTGGACATCGGGGGCAGTACCACTGGATTGGCAGACTGGGGTGGTGGTTCCCCTTTTCAAGAAAGGGGACCGGAGGGTGTGCTCCAACTACAGGGGGATCACACTCCTCAGCCTCCCTGGGAAGGTCTATTCAGGGGTACTGGAGAGGAGGGTCCGCCGGATTGTCGAACCTCGGATTCAGGAGGAGCAATGTGGTTTTCGTCCTGGCCGTGGAACTATTGACCAGCTCTATACCCTCCACAGGGTCCTCGAGGGTGCATGGGAGTTTGCCCAACCAGTCTACATGTGTTTTGTGGACCTGGAGAAGGCTTTCGACCGTGTTCCTCGTGGGATTCTGTGGGGGGTGCTCCGGGAGTACGGGGTAGCAGACACCCTGATACGGGCTGTTTGTTCTCTGTATGACCGGTGCCAGAGCCTGGTCCGCATTTCCGGCAGTACATCAGAACCGTTTCCAGTGAGGGTTGGACTCCGCCAGGGCTGCCCTTTGTCACCGATTCTGTTCATTACTTTTATGGACAGAATTTCTAGGCGCAGCCAGGGTGTTGAGGGGTTCCGGTTCGGTGACCTCAGGATCAGGTCGCTGCTTTTTGCAGATGATGTGGTCCTGTTGGCTTCGTCAGACCGAGACCTACAGCTCTCACTGGATCGGTTCGCAGCTGAGTGTGAAGCGGCTGGGATGAGAATCAGCACCTCCAAATCCGAGTCCATGGTCCTCACCCGGGGGAGGGTGGAGTGCCCTCTCCGGGTCGGGGATGAGATTCTACCCCAAGTGGAGGAGTTCAAGTATCTCGGGGTCTTGTTCACGAGCGGAGGAAGGATGGACCGGGAGATCGACAGGCGGATCGGTGCGGCGTCGGCAGTGATGCGGACTCTACACCGGTCCGTCGTGATAAAAAGGGAACTGAGCCGCAAGGCAAAGCTCTCGATTTACCACTCGATCTTCACTCCTATCCTCACATATGGTCACGAGCTTTGGGTCGTGACCGAAAAAACACGATCCCGAGTACAAGCGGCCGAAATGAGTTTCCTTCGCAGGGTGTCCGGACTCTCCCTTAGAGACAGGGTCAGAAGCTCGGTCATCCGGGAGGGGCTTGGAGTAGAGCCGCTGCTCCTCCGCGTTGAGAGGAGCCAGATGAAGTGGCTCGGGCATCTGGTTAGGATGCCTCCTGGACGCCTCCCTGGTGAGGTGTTCCGGGCACGTCCCACCGGTAGGCGGCCCCGGGGAAGACCCAGGACACGCTGGAGGGACTATGTCTCTCAGCTGGCCTGGGAACGTCTCGGGATCCCCCGGGAGGAGCTGGACGAAGTAGCTGGGGAGAGGGAAGTCTGGGCTTCCCTGCTCAGGCTGCTGCCCCCGCGACCCGACTACGGATAAGCGGAAGAAGATGGATGGATGGATGGATGTTTTATTTTGTGCATGTATTCGCGTGTTGAAATTGTTGATATTTATTGAGGTAAATTTTTACCCTTTAGACTCAAAAGCAACAAGAGAAGAGGGCAGGCCTGTCTCCTAGCCACAACAACATGTGTTCCCACCATCTCGACCCATGATCAACCATAGTTGATATTTCTGCAATTGCTGTTTTCTTCCTGTCCTCAAAAGCGTGAAGCTAGATGTCCCAGAAAATTCATAACATCCTTCGGAGCCGTACATGGAGTTTCCCCACTATGTTTGGGCCGCTCTGTTGCTTTACTAGTCTTTTTTTCATTACGACCTGAGACCTACTCCTCCTCCTCCCCTTCTCCCTGGTTTATTTTGTCTCTTGTGGGTGCTTCATTATTTCTTCCTTGAGGTTAGGCATATTCTATCTGGTAAAAAAAAAAAAAAAAAAAAAAAACACATTAAATCACCGCTAGTAAGCCAGAAAAAAAAAAAACACCAGTAAGCAGTTAACAGTTGTGTTAACTTCTGTTATGCTGGCTGACCCATGAAGAGTGTTAATAAATATTAACTGAATTTACCAGATAATGAAAGTTCTCCAGTGTCTCTCTCCGCATTTTTCTTTTCTGTTGTTCAGTCTGAAAATAGCCATGTAGAGCAGCTCCAATGTTGACGTGAATGTGTTACTCATACCCCTTTCAGACTGTCCAAAAAACCTGTGTAAATCCGCCAACAATCGGCTCCTGTCTGTAGTTTGAAAGGGTCTAATCGGCAATTCAACCCGGGTCGATTTACCCTGCAAGCGACATGGGTTTTTATCGGCTCGTCTCCGACCAGCTTCAGTGAGAACATCACACCCGGGTCAAGCTGCTAAGCTACAGATGACGTCGGCGTTACGTGCTCACAGCATAACATCGCGCCCGTCCCCTCTGTCTGTAACTTACGTGACTCTTTGCCATCTCAGCAACAAATTCCATTTGCCTCTGTATCATCAGTGCCAAGTTTGTACATTTTTAAAGAGGGACAGAAGTACAAAGTACAGAAAACCGTGTCCACGGCATCCATGCTCTTTTCCATTGTTTACGTGGTCGTGTTTTGTCATGCTGATGACGTCATCAACGTGATGACATCAGCTTGATGCGCCAGAGGAAAAAAAACAGCCACACAGCTCGTCTGCTGCTGAGTAGACCCGGGTCTGCTGGCAGTGGTAAAGGAGTCACTCACAGTTTAGCCAGTGTTGAAAAAACCAGCGCTGACCCTCAGATTTTAGTGTGAAAGCGGTATCAGTTTGCAGATTTAATTGATACCATTTTTGTTGTCCTTCTTAGCAGCTTGTCTGCAGCTGTCCTTTTAAACACACAACGCTTTAATATCGGATGCATTTTATTATTTCAGATTCAGTGTTGCAATTTCATGTAGTTGTGTTCATTACAAACCTTATTACCTATTTAGATTTATCCATTACACTATTCTAAAATCCCATGTATTTTGGCCTTTGGAACCAGGAAGTGCTACATGCTAACTCACTTCCGCATTTTTAGACTAATTCCTGCACCACTCTGTTATCTGACGGCATTCTTAATATGCACTCTTACTTATACTGCGGAGCACTTAGCTCCTACTCTAGTCTATCAGGCAAGTTCTACTGCCCGCGCTGCACTGTGTCGCTGAAGCGCCGGCGCTTCAGATCTATTTTCTGCGCGGCCGCTTCAAAACCTTGTAAATTCACTGTCATTGAGAAAGCACCAGACAGGAAGTCAACGTGTGGAGTATCCAGAACTTTCAAAATAAAACACAATGCACGGACTCTCGAACGTAAATTTCCTCAATAGTTTGTCATCACTTCACAAACAGAGGCACGAGCATTGGGTCAACAGTGGGTCAGAGGGTCCCAGAGGCAACACGACTCCATGGACGAAGAAAAGTGAATGGTAGAGGTACAGAAATATATAACATTGAATATATGACACCAAACATCCTTTATACAAGGATATAGGCAGATAGAAATGAAATAAATCACGAAGCTGTAAGGTTGAGACCAACAAAGGGACCTTAGAAAAGCGAAGTGAGGTGTTGTTTACTTCTTTTCTCAGTCTATAACATGTTTTACTGACGTGTGAGCTTGTGACTCTCCGGGGATCAGCCCCCCTCCCTACAGGGCTGCAGTAGGCTCTAGTGGGGTTTGCAGGTCGGAGCAAGGCCGCGGCACGGTACAGAGCGGCGCGGCGCTGCGCAGCGCTTTCGCATTATGTGGAATTTTGGGGGTCAGAAGTTTGCATTTTTAAGCTAGCTACAGGATGCACTGGCGAGAAGCAATCAGAAGTTGTGGGTGCTGTGAGCAGAATGAGAGTGATTAATAGGTTCAGGCATTTTGTCAAAATTTGATGTTTGTTGAGATGAAATTTTGAAGCCCTGGATCAGAGTCATGCGAACATTTTATTCAGGGTACCCTATAATAAATTGTATCAAATTTTACTAGCCTAAATGCTGCAGAATATTGAAAGGCAGTCCAGACCTATATCATGTGGGAATGAAAAAATAATTTAATAGTTATAGCTTTAAAGATGTTTAATAAATCTAAATGAAACCCTCAAACCATCTCCTTATGGAGTCCATCACAGACAATTTAGAGTTTGTGAAGAGCAGTTTGTGTTTTTTTCCTTGTTCCAGAGGAAGACTCCTCATAAATATATTTGATTTATCTTCACTCTTCCACATTACCATAACTCTTTTTATTGGTCTGTGATCCTCTCTGCAGGGGCACGTCTCTCTTAATCTTCTGCTGCTCTAACTTTGAAGCATTATGGAGTTTCATCTGGTTTTACTGCTCTCCATAAACACAGAGGCAGTGCAGTGTAATAGGAAGAGTCAGACTGGCCAGAACAGCATACTCACACTCTGTGGACTCCGTGAGGCGCGTCCTGGCACAAACACATGTGTGACAGCAGGACTTCTCTCTGAGCTGTGCTGAGGTCCATTCGGCCAGTGTAAACATGCCAGCTAGCTTGGGCTTATTACTTTCAAAATTCAGTCAGATGCCCATCTAACTCATGGGTGTAACCTCAGGCTGAAACAAACAGCAGAATAATCAATGATAGCAGAGACAGCACGCAGAGCAGAAGGTCTGCTGGGACCTACAGTCTTAATGCTTGCTGATGACAGATGAAAACTTAAACACAAAGGAAAATGTTTCTCATTGATCAACAAGTGTATCTTTGTTTTATGTTCTGGCAAACCATATGCTGGCGCTCTTGTTCAATTTACAATAAATGTTCCAAGGAGTGGTGATGCAACAAAACAGTGACGTTGTTGGGGCCACAAGCAGGCAGATTTTCACACTCAGCTGACCACAGGGTTTGGTTGCTGACAATCACTCCTTTCTGTTGAGTAACAACAGACTTGTTTGTTCAGATTGCTTATTGTATGGGTAAAGATTGTGAAAAGGTCGGTAAAACATTATTTAATTGATTATTTTCCTCATATTTTTGGATGTGTCCATTGGTCCGGCTTTCATTGACTTCTGCAGGAGTCTTTTCGGAAAAAGCCGGAGACAGCTAGTCAACAAATACAAAAGCAAAAATAAACAAAAAGACCATATATGGATCAACCACCAGGGGAGATTTTTGACCCTGCATAAACCAGTTCTTAACAGCCTTTCAAAGAATGCTCTTTTTTGCTATGCATCTCTTTAAAGGCAAATAAGTCCTGTTCTAGTCCTGTCCTACTCTTCCTTAGCTGTGCTTACACAAGAACAGCTGAATGTTATAATGGCTGTGGATGGAGATTTATGGTGAGACTAGGTGAGAGGTAATCTGACACACCATATGGACTGTTCAATATGTGCTACTAGTCAATCTGGGCAACAGCCCATACAACCTTTAAAGAGGATATCCAGTGGACAATTGTTCTTTCAATCACATTCATTCTTTCAATCACAGAAAAACTGTCACCAAAACATGATGTAAGTGGACCAAACATATCCCTCCTTTTGAGGAATGCTTTAAGTGTTGCTATTTGTTTTTCATTTAAAGTAGTAATGCATTTGAGATCTGATAAACTGCTACTAAAGCTGTTAGCATCAATAACTCTGTAGGCGCAGTAAATCATCATAATCTCAGTAGGAGCAGTCACTTCCTGTAGTTGTCTCACTCATAGCTCCCACGACTTCCAGCTCGAAAGGACTCTGATTGGGCTCTGGTCCGAGCACAATCGTAGATTGGAGTTTGGCAATATGGTTGTGTCTGAATACAAACGTTAAATCAGGCAGATCCAGCTGCACTGCAAGGTTAGGTGAGAGACAGGTATCATCACAATGACTCTGTGACATCACAAGAGCAGTCTGAATGGACTGTGTGTTTTCAAGGTTTCAGACATAGAGGGACCACAAACAACAGACTGGGTTGGTTTATTTCACTTATTGTTGGTCAGTAGATCAAATACCTAGATGAAAAAATACTACAAAAAATGTCTAGATTTTTTAGAAAGAAAAATATTGATAACAAAAGAGACACATTTTTCAGTTGACATACGTTTTTGTAGCTTAAGCACTGTAGCATTCCTTTCCATTAACTTGTGCAATGATAATGAGTGAATGGTGTGATGGCACACCATCTGGAATGGCTGATCATTTTCATGAAGTTATGATATAAATATTTACTGGTATAACTATATTTTCCTGTAGCTTTGTTGTAGTAATATTGTTTTTGCCTTGTTTAGCTTTTTGGTAGTTTAGTTGTTGGAGCCCTGACAGAGCCCATCCAGGATCTAGAGGCAAGTTCTGAAATGAAGTGCATCAATCTAGTCTTTGACAAACATAATGATAATACTCGTCATATTAAACCGAACCATCTTAGCTGCAAGCTCTAACGCCAAGCAAATTAATGACAAAAAATTATTGAAAAAATGTAAATGGGCTATCTATCAAAGACTTTCTTTGATAGCAACATTGCTACATACTATACACAGTAAATAAATTGATGGATAGGGATAGATTGAATAGTGTTAAGAAGCAACGAGCACCTATTGTGACAATTCAGTGACATTTATTTTTCTAAATTTATTTTCTTTCTTTTCACCAGTAGATGGCAGCATATACTCTGGTATTTAAAAAATGTCAAATTAAACCAAATTTAGCCAAATTCCACCATCATTACTGTGTATTGAAACCCCTCCAGTTTTGTTCTGACTCACTTTAGTGGCATTATTATAGACAATTTTTATGTTCAGCTTTTTTGCCTTGGTTGCTTAGGATTTCACGCTACATCTGCATGATTTCTATGACCTACTCATTATTAAGTGTTATTGACACTCTTTTCATGTATTGAGGCCCTCTCCTCGGGAGCATCCTCGATTCATTTCCCACCTGTGGCCTGTTTCCCACGTGTCTTCCCCCTTAGTGTATGTCTTTGTGCTGGATGAGACTGAACTTTTGCAGGGACGTGAAAACACAAGTTACAAGTGGAATAGTGGGACAGGCCTTGACTTCTATACTTTATCCTTATAGGTGCACACTGAAGAGGGAGAAGCCATTGTCTCAAATTCTGTAGGCAGAAGGAATAAGGATACAGAGGTAGGACCCTTAGACCTATCTGTTATGTCTTGTTTTGAAGGTCTTTAAGTCACATCAATTTATTTGCTCTCTAAAGAAAAATACCACATAGATGAAGCTATGAAAAGAGTTAATAATATATATTTAGCATAAATGCCCTTTATACTGTATGTTGGCATCAAGCTAACAAACTAAGATGTACATCTTTAATCTGTCAGTCTATGAGACATTGCGCTCTAATGTGGAAAATGGTACACCGGTCCCCACCCAAAGGCCCAGTACGAGTCACCAGCAAAACACTGAAAGACTTTTGCCACCTCTACAAATAAAATTCCCTCCCAGGTGTCAAGGATTTGGTAGTTCCATCTTTAAGACTCAGTGTTTGGCTCATGTCTGTGTCTGCAGCAAAAAAAAAAAAGGTTAAAAGAGCATCTTTAATCTTCCATTACCTCAGGCACTTGTACAGCTCATTGTGGGTTTTTACTCATATCTGGAAATCTCTGATGTATTGCACTGGAGCAGTGAAATTAAGTTAAGTTGAGATCAGCAGGCTGGATCTATAGACTGAGTTTGACGGAGCAGTGGTACAGGGGATGGACAGACAATGAGTCAATTTATTGACTCACCACCTGCGAGTCACTGACCAGCTGGGAGTGGAATATGAAATATCACAAGATTTAAATTAAATGTCTCACTATTTAATTCAACACATCCCTAGGCAATACCAGGAAAAGATCTAACCTTGAAATAGGAATATGTATCTTTTTATGGCAGAATCATAATATTGAAGAGCTGCATATTTGATTCGTAGTTCTCTATCCATGCACACAAAGGAGTTCACACTGTATGACGACAAATTTCCACAAACTGTTTATCAGTGCAGAACAAATGATCCACATGGTGCATCTGTCCACGTCCTTTCAACACATACCAATCAGCTCATACAAGCAATGAGGTGAGTGATGAGCCAAAGTATAAACTTTTATTTTTGATCTTTTTACTTTCCTAACATTTTCATTCAGCACAACGCTTATCAGCCTGTTTTAAACCTCAAAAGAAAACTCAGTTGTTGGACAGCTACAGTGAAGATCAGATTGAGCACACATATGAGGGTCACAGGCAGTGCTGGTTGTTGAGTGTTTACTCTGAGTCAAGCCAATAAGTCAACATCCTTTGTTTCCATTTGGAAGTTCAGGTGTGTTTGTGCTTGTTAGACCTGCCAACATAATAACAACCCATAAACTTAACAAACATATTTATTACAATTCTGCAGCTTTCAGTTTAATAATCGTACAAACGTAATTAATTCCCACAAAATAGGTACATGCAAGTCAGAAGTGGGCATGGGCTAAAATGGGTGCATAAAATGAAATCTATATATGTGCAAATTACCAATCAATTTGAAAATTTAAAATTGTGGTGATAACAAATCCTTTCAAATGTCAGTTACCACCCTGTTGCTTTACTCTTTCAAGATAGGGTTGTGATGGGTATAATAATTAGATATGGACATTGTTAACAAATACTATTCATTTCTGTGTTTACTCATTAAAATTTATCAGATATAAATCCTAACAACTTGTTTTGATCATTTTTTTTTGTCTATTTTGCTGACTTCAAGTGAGGAGGATGCGAAAAGGGATCATTCTCCAAAAAGGGTCATGACAGAAAAAAATGAGTGCCACTGGGTAAACTGGTGATTCTAAATTTCCCGTAAATGTGGCTTTGAACAGTTGTGTGTTTTTGTAGGTCAGCCCTATGATTGGCAGGTGCCCAGTTAAGGATGAGCCAGCCTCTTGCTCAATTTCAGGTGGGATAATGGTGTGTTCCAGTTGATCTTGGCAGTTGACACGTCACTGGGTACTCATCCTCTGGTCAGAATTTCCTACTGGCAAGTAGGACCATCTCCAGCCACCCCAACTTTACCAGCTCGTAAATGGAACATGCTAGAGTGGGATGTGATGTAATTCCCACATCTCATGTCCGAGCTCCACAGTAAATGAAATGCACGTAAGTTCCAGTCCCCAGCAAACCCTAAAGGGGTGGAGCAGTGTAGTCAATACATGGATCAACATTGGGTTTATTTTCAGGTTTAAAAGATTAGTTCAGGTTTTTGAAGTGGAGTTGCTAGAAACCCATGACACTAGTAAATATGAGTGCCAACAAAGGATCTTGCGAGCTTTGTCCCTGGGGGGAGATACTGGGAGGAGGATGGTATCTGGTACATAGCAGTACATGGTGCCACCAAAAGCGTTGCAATTCACCCACTTATAGGTTAAAACTTCCCAAAAGCTGTATTGGCTAAACAATATGCTACAGTAAGATTCTCTGCAGTGTTTAACTTTCCCACGATAAATCCCCTGTGTTAAGAACTTATGTACGTTGGTACATAGGGGTTATGTATCCATCAGCTGGTCAGGTTGTCAGAATAAACAGCAGACATTAACTTCACTAAAAGTAGGTGACTTTGACTCATTTGTAATGCCGACATGCCATTACTTGTGGGTACAAGAGGACATCTTTGTGAATCAGAGTACACAGAAAGAACTTTTGCAGATGTAGAAAGAGGGATGGAGAACGAATGCAGATGCATGAACTGTGAGCCCATTTCCACAAACTCGGTAGTTCAATTGCTGTCGCTAGTGCAACTTAGTAACATGGATTCTCCTGGGCCTTTTATCAGACCTCTTTTATTCGGTAAGCCTTCAAACTTCTGTCATGTGTCATAGTCCTGATTGGTAAAATTGACACTGCAAACACAATGCTTTGTGGCTGTAGAGAGGTGAGTCCTGATGTCCATATTTAAAACAACAAGCCACATTTAGCAAAGGCCAAGGTCATGAGACGTAATCCATTGAAATCAGAAATTTTGCCATTACGTTTGCTTTTTTATGCATCTTGGATAAAAAACAGGAGTGAGCCACCTTTGTGATATCCTGGGATTTCGATATTTATCAGATATGTGCCAGTCACTTGATCTAATGAGAGAAGTTTCTCGTGGAAGGATACGCAGCCCTTTGTTGCATCACAAAATAGTTCCAAACACAGGGGCTTTGTCAAGGAATAGTTAGGCGCTGCAAAGAATATTACTATAGCATATTGTCAAGCCAACATAGTTTTTGAGTAGTTGTAACCTTTAATTAGGTTAGTTATAAGGCTTTTGGTGGCACCATGTACTGCTATGAACCGGCTACAGTTCATAGCAGAACTGCCCTCGGATAACTTCCTCCAGGGAACAAGCTTGCAAGATCCTTTATTGGCACTCATCTTTACTAGTGCCATGAGCTTCGAGTGACCCCACTTCAAAAATCCTGAACTAACCCTTTAATGCCCACTGGGATGAGCATACCCACTTTGGTAAACAAAGGTTTAAGAGACTAGCTAATTTTCAGTCTCTTAATGAGCTAATTTGTTTGTGTCATTATTCCAGTTCCTCTGAGAATCTCTAAGCCACCATTACTTTTTATGTCTATGGGTGTGACTAGTATTTCATGTAGTGACGACAAAGAGGTCCAGATTGCTGAGTGAAGAGGAAAATCCACAACAAAAATGTTTGGTCACAACTAGTCACAGTGATAATAAGCTTGCAGTCTGTGTTGATGGGCTTTATATGTCAACAGCATTTCCTCATTTTCTTCCAGTTTCAATAATAGAGATCATTTAACAGAGAGGCCTTGGTTGTTTTTGTTTATATTTTTTTTAATTTCTAGAGCTTACTCTTACTTTTATCAAATATCTTTCACGTAACCCAGTGTGTCCTCAAGCTAAGAGAGAAATATTTTTTGCCCAGATGAGACAAGTTGTTCAGATGTGGGAAATAAGTGTGCTACAAAGGGCCCTCTGTCTCCTCCCGCTCTCTCAGACATGAGTCAGGCAGAGTGAGAGAGATGATGTCTCGAAGAAACAGGCCTCCCTGCTGTGACGCCACAACAGCAGGAGGAAGAAATAAATCTGTGAAATCTGCGAACACACTTGAGTCATATATTGAGAAAACTAACAGTTCTCACTTTTGATAGAACAAACATTCATTGTCTTCCTCAGTCTTTTAATTCTGTTTTCTGTTTAGAATTTCCTTTTATGTCTCCGTGCGTTTGATTAATTTAGTGTAGGTGTTGTATGTGAATTGTGAGGGTGGGTGGGGTCTTTTATTTTCTTTGTATGCAGTTTCTACTTTTTATGTCATTTATTGTTATTTCATTTTATTTCTTATGTGAAGCACTTTGTGCTACAAATGTATTATATGAAAAGTGCTATACAAATAAAGTTTGATTGATTGATTGATTGATTGATTGTTCCATTTCAAAGAAAATTATGTGCTAAATAATAAATAATCAAAATAAACTGAGAAAAAAAAATATAAATAACTTTTAGAGTCTACTTCACATTCTGCTTGCTGATTTTTCTCCTCAGGAAGTGTTGCTTGATAGTCTGAAACAAACAGTGCCACATGCAGATGTGTTATTCTCTCTTTTTAAACTGATCCCACCCTTAGACAGTTTCCCTCATGATAACTGGTAAAAAAAAAAATCACCTTTGGTTTATAGAAGACTCAGGAGATAATTTGTTTTCAGCCCAAACACTTGCTGAGTTTACTGACTTGAACATATTTTTGCTTTTTTTTTGTGCAAGCCAAAGTTCTGAATATTTAGTTTCAGGTTCATATGTGTGGTCATTAATCATTCTCAATTAAAAAGACCATCTCTTACTCATGTTTGGGTCTGCTTATTTTTTTAGCTGTTAAGTTTTCCGTACTTTTTTGGCGCTGGACCACCATGTCATTAAAAAAGTCACGACCCCTCAAAACTACAAAATGATGATAAGCCATTTGTGCCAATTTTATGCCACCACTCTGCAACAGCTGAGGCTGCTGTCATGACACATCCGCGTTGTTTGTAGGCCTACGTACGTGGATTTGGATATATGCAGGGTCCCCAGGCACAGGTCTGATTCTTGTAAACACCATAATGATGTAAAAGGATCTTCTTCAAACTTTTCTGAATGTCTGTTCTGACACATTAAGCATAAACAGATTAATTTTTGCAATAGCTCATGCAATGCAAATACAATAGCTCAAGAACAGCGATGCCGGGAATGCGTTACTTAGTAATGCGCTGCTCTAATATGAACACTTTTTCAGTAACAAGTTATCCAACGCGTTACTATTTCCAAACCAGTAATCAGATTAAAGTTACTTATTCAATTCACCCTGGGTTACTATTTTTTGTCATTTTCTTTAGTAAAAAGATATATTTGCTTTCCTCTTGCATCTCGGAAAGTGACGTCATGTATGCGCCAAGTCACGTTTTCAGCATGAGTTGTCCGCTGCATTTGTGTTGCAGCCACTGCAAATGCACTTTTTCTGGCTGGAAATACAGCCACTATTTTGAGTTTATGTCAGCTAAAGATGACAATATTATAATTCGTTGTACACTCTGTGCTGGCGACAAAGTTCTATCTAGTTTCAAAAACACTACGTCAAATTTGAAGAAACATTTGGAGTCGCAGCAAGGCTCAGTCAAACTTACAGAGAAAGTCTCACCAGATGGTGTGAAGCAGAGAGCTGCAACTAATGCAGGAGGTCGCCCACCACCCAAACAACAAAAGCTGAACTTCGGTGCAAAACCAGTAAGTGGGGGAGAGTTAAAGAAGCTGGTCGGGCAGTATGTTGTAGAGGAAATGCTGCCCTAAACACAGTTGACTCAATACAGTATAATATATATATTGAAATATTACATATTGAATATAAATGATAAAGTAACTTGTAATCTAACTTAGTTACTTTGAAAATCAAGTAATCAGTAAAGTAACGTTTTAAAGGAGTTATCAGTAATCAAATTATGTTTTCAAGGTAACTGTGGCAACACTGCTCAAGAACGCTTTAAGTCTATTTCTTGAAACTTTGCACAACTGTCGACTCTGAACCAAGGATAAAATTATATTTCATTTATCATACGTCAAATGGCAGTCATATAACCTTACTGTTTATCCTTTTTCTTGTGAATAAATTATTTTTTAAAAAGCTTAAAAGGACAGTCTTTTTACTTTTCACAAATGTCCACTCTGACCCAAGGGTGAACTGTTTGGATTTAAAAAGTCAAGGGCCAAGGTCATGGAGCCTCATGTTCATCCTTTTCTTGTAAATTCAACAACTCAACTCAGAGATTTGGATTTGAAGGTCAAAGGTCAACAGTTTGAAGCCTCATTTTTATTCTTTGGTAGCAAACAATTTTATTCACAGAATAACACAAAAGGCTGTGAGGGTTTTTCTTCAAATTATGCACATATTCCCACCATTAATAAAGGATACCCAATTTAGAAGGTCCTAGGTCATCTCTTAATGTCATTGAGCTTCATGTTTAGCTGTTGCTCGTAAACAGGATTTGTCAAGAATTCTTTGAGAAATATCATCATAATACACAGAAATTAAAACTGTGTCTCGAAGTTGAACTTTGATCCAGTGTCATTGGGCTCCATCTTTATCTAGACAGCAGCCTCCGTGGCTAAAAATGGAGGTCCGTGCTGAAGTGCAAAAACCTGTAATAACCCCAAGAGTCCACTTGAGGCTGGCTGCTGAAAAAAAATAACACCCCAAGTGATTGTGTGGATGGTCTTTACAACCTAAATAATCTTTACAGTGTGGTTCAAAAAATGGCTTCAGTCTAAAGATATAATACATCTATGTGCTCTTACTATATGGAGGGTAATATTTTTTATATTGCACCAGTTTTTTTATTATTTTATTGAGGATTTATTCAAAATTTCCAGTTTTGGAAATAAGGATATGATTGACATGGCTGTACATCAATCTGGAGTTGCTGTTGGTCAGACGGCCCTAAGTCCTGCCTCAACACGGCCTCTCTGTGTGAAAGTAGGTTAAGCTTAAGTTTGGTTGAGGTGCCATGTGCTGTATGGCAGCATCCACAAAGCTTCCACAATGTTCCAAAGGCTCCTTTAACAATCAAATTGCTCATATTTCACAGCTTTGTCCAATTCTTTAAAAGTTTATGTTTTAATCCATTGCATAAGACCAAAGTGTCTTATGAACTCTTCAATGATTTTATTCAAACCTTGCACAAATGTCCATTTTGACTCAAGGATAAAACAATAAAAGTTTGGAGGTTAAAGGTTTGGTTTCTTGTGCCAAAAGTTCATTCACTGCTTATTTGATTTCTAAGAGGGATACTGGCACAAAACACCCACAGCTCTTTTTTAGCACATTAGATTACGTTCACTGTCTGTCAAGCTTTGAACTGGCCAGCACTGGCTCTAGTGCTGAGGATTTTCAATATTTTATTTTTATTTCAATGTTTTTTGGGCGGGAAAGTATGTATAAATGAATATACAATCTTGCAGGGGTCCATACAAGATTGACGTAAATATGCCGAATTTAGCACAATGCTAATAGTTTATCCATAGTTTCTAAATTTTTCTCCTCAGTTGTATTTATTAGGATGTTTTTTCAGAAAAAAAGTCCCTAATTCTTCCTTTGAATAAAACATGGTTATACCAGCTTCCCCTCTGTAAAACTACAATTAGCACATGACCTCGCACTATTAAACTTTATTTTAAGGGCTTACAAACTGTGGTTTTAATGAAGGTCAGTTTGCTAAGTTTTGGCCAAATGGGAAGTAACATATTTTTTATAAAAAATCTTTACATGAAAAGTTGAAATTACAATTTATTAGAAATCCCAAATCGAACAAGACTTGCAAATTTCTTTGGGAAATGATCAGGTCCAACATAAATAATGGGAAAATATGTAAGTGATCAAAGAATGGTCAAGAAGGGTTCAAGGCTTTAAGATTACAGATTATGGTTGTAAAGTACCTAAAAATAACTGTGATAAGTGGTGGTACTTGTGTACCAGGATTTCAGAGATTTGTAGATTGGCCATCAATTTTACACACACACAAATACACACCCCACACACCCCTTTCTTCTTTGACCTGAAGTCTGCTTCAAGGGATGGTAACAAGGTCCATATGCGGTCACTTCCTCCCCCTGCTCCTCTAACATGAAGGGGCAGTATTAACAGGACCAGAGAATCCACTGATATACCCCTGAGAGGAAGAAGAAAGACCCAGGAAACACTTACAAACTTCTTTGAACAGTAACTTTCTTTGGCGTTGTAATATGCATGAAACTGCAGACCTGAGAACTTTTTGCTTCCCATGATAAATTATGTCAGTGGCCATTAGCTTTTGGTAAAGATGATCCCAAACCTTAAAAACCGCTGAGTAAAACTAATACGCCACAACTGAGATGTAACTGCACAACTTAAAAAAGGGGACAACAGGAAGGGCTGCCAAACATCAGCACATTGCTTTAGGATCCCATGACCTTCTTCAAGATGTTGAGTGTTAGTAATTTGCACGGATAAGCCTGGGGCAGCACAGTGCCAAACCAGCTTTTGTTGTGAGATTTCCACCTAAATGTAGTCAGATTCAGACAAGTTCAGCTGCCGTCAGAAGAAGCATTTCAGAAAAGGTGAACAGTGGCAAACTGGGAACAAAAGGTTTGAAATCAAGTCTTAGTTGCATCAGTTAAGACCGGGATTGAGAAATTACTTCATCACAGGAGTGACTGTGCTTCTTTTGAAGTTCTAGGGAAATGTGGTTTCTCAGACTTCTATGGTATCAGGTAATCAGTGTTGATAAGATAAAATAGTGTTGGGTCACTAACTACTGCAGGTGTCTACAAATGGAACACTTCAAGGAAAAGAAACTGTCCCTTTCAGACAAGTCAGTGCATGTTTATTAACAGGGCTGCATTCGTGAACAAGGTTTGGTGAAGCTGAGATTATACTATGAGATAAAATACAAAATGTCTTCAAAGTGAACACTTAATTATCAGTTGTGCAGAAAAAGGTATCTAAAATATCTCACTAAGGGTTAAAGCCTGCCCTTGAAAACCTTTGCAGTGATGCTATGTGGAAAAATTAAATCACAATCTTATATGTCCAGTTGTATTGAAAAAGTATAAAGTCATCACCAAAAAAAAGAAGACTAGAAAAGCACACAAACCTCCACCAAGGCATTTCTCACATTGTTGGCCAGGTTATCGGCGAAAATGAGAAAATTGACCTAAAAACCGTTGTTCACAAATATTTTTAAAACCTGGATTGTGTTTAGATCACCACCAAGTTCTAACCACTTCTTCCGTGTGACATGACATGTTTTTCTGTCTCATCATGGAAAGAATATGTCCTTGCCCTGAGACTTTCTGTTGGGAGATGGATGGATGGATAAATGGACAAACAATTGATTGTTGGATAGATCAATGTGGATGAAATAAAACAGATAAATGATAGGTGGAAAATGAAAAAATAACGGATAGGTAGATTGGTAGATGTATGGTTACATAAATGGATGAATTATTAGATGAATAGATAAATAGATAGCCATTAGACATATGGATAAATTGATGAATGGTTAATGGTTGTAAAAAAAAGTTTATGTATGGATAAAAAGAAGGATGGAAGGATGGATGGATTAAAGAAATATACCCGATGGATAATGGATACATAAAGGATAGGTACACTGATGGGTGTATGGCTAGACTGATGAAATTATGGATAGATGAATAAATGATTGATTAATAAATGGATGAATAAAGGATGGGTGATGGATGGATGGGTGGATGGATGGATAGTTAGATGTATGGATAGACAGATGGATAGTTGGATGAATGGACTGTTGGATGAATGGACTGATGGATGGATCCATGGATGATAAATGGATAGACCTCAAACAAATGCTAGTACTTTCAGACCACCATCTTATGGCAATATTGTTTCCACTTGTTGGTTAGAAACAAAACTGTGTATTTTCCATGTGAACTGTATATGAAGTGAATGCATTTTTGATTTCTTACAGCACAACTAAATAATTGTGCGCAACACCCACAACCCATTTATCGGTACTTTTCCCACCCCAGACATTTGGATCTAATTAAAGGAAACATGTAAACAGTTCCTGTAATCTGAGGGACTCCGACTCAAACAGATGATTTACTGCTAATAATAAAAATGACAGAATAGTGTTGCCAATGATCAGCACTCTGCATTAGCTATCCCCTCTTTTTGGATCATTAATTATGTTTTAAACCAATACTCTGCTGCCCAGTTTCTCATAGAAGTATACAATGGGTGGGGGAAATTAAACGTCAGAGAATGAGAGACGCATTCCTCAAAACAAATGTACAAAATATTTGTTTGTTACTGTCTGAGAAGAGTTCCGGTCTAAAGTGTATTCAGCAGACAAAACACTTTTGCACAATACCCTCATGTGCCATATTTTTTGGTCTTTGAAGTGTCATTGTGGGAGCTCATCTTACGAAGGCAATAATCACACCCATATGCTTTAACAAAGGTATATGTCAAAGTGGAGCCCTCTGAGTGAGACTTGGAAACATAAAAAGTTTATTCCTGTAATGGGAGACATTTCACAAGGAGACATAATAAATAACCCATAAGGCAATATTCATCCCCCAGTTCATTATAAGATGAACAATTTTCCTCTTTAGGCTCTTTGTTTTTATTTCTGTTGATTTGATAGTATCTTAGAGACACCATGTGTCTATATTAATGCACAGGCTGCTTTGAGGATTAACATTAAAATGGCCAAATCTATCTCATGAGATATTTGTTTTATAGAGCAGCCTTGGATTTTAGCCCTAAATTATCCAACTGGTATCTAACTTACAGCAGCTCAGAGCTTTTCACTTTAATGCACACAACAAGGTATTTGCAAGAGGTTTTGTAATGTAAGTTGAGAAAATCTTCCCAACACAAAAAACAGAAAAACTGATATGTTACCCTAGATTCTGGGGATTTAGGCTGTATTTAAAACTGCTCACTACACTAGCAGAACACACTGATTTGACCAAAAAACAAAGTAAACATTTGTAAAACCTGCATTATGACAAAAACAATGGGATGTCATACTGATGTGAAAAAAATTCAGCAGTAAGCACTGGACCAGTCCACCTCGCATACTGTTTCCAATAATATAAAGCAACACCAAGTCAGATGTCGGTCTGATAGTGCACTCTGTTGGGTATGGAAGGGCGTGAATGTGTTAGGTAATACTGATGGAAAACTTACACAGAAACTAAAAAAACCATCAGCGAATGGATATGCAAGTGAACGGGTGTGAATGGGTCATATCGATTTTGCGTATTTTGCGCTTTTCTAGTCTTTGACTACTCAAAGCTGCATTACACCACAGGTCACATCTACCCATTCACACCCATTCACACGCTGATGGTTCAGAGTTTCTATGTTAGTTATCCATCAGTATCAGCTAACAGAGTCATGCCCTTTCATGCCCATTTACACGCCACTGACACAAGAGTGGGAGCAACTTAGGGTTAAGTATCTTGCCCAAGGACACATCGCCATGTGTCACCCGGAGCTGGGCTTGAACCTGCAACCTCCCAATCACTGACCAAGCGCACTATCCAGCTGCGCCACCAACGCCCATTATAAGCACATTTAGAAGTTGAAATGGCAGACAGCATCAGATTATGTCCATAGCAAAAGCATTAGTGTTATTAGTTTTAGAATTCATTCTGTTACATTTAGGTACAAAAATGCAAGTCAAATCTAAATAAATTTACATTTTTCAAGTTATTATATAACGACAGGGTGTACACATTTCACAGTTAAATTTTCAGCAATAAATCACTGGTAAGATTTCTTTTCAGTTGAACGAAACAGTTTGGTGCTATAAACTTGGCTACTTTTTACTTCTGTTATTACAACCAAAAACACAAATCAACTAAATGTACCAAGCACCAGTGAGGGAAAACACAAAAACACAAAACAGTAGCTTTGTTCTTTTTTTTTTTTTTAACACAACAGGGATTATTTGGATGTATTATATACAGTAACTGTGCTGTAGAAATAGTTGCTGCACCTTAAACTTTGGTTGCCAAACATCAAAAAATGAAAAAAGAAAAACCTTTTTGGCCAGATCAAGCATGCTGCAAAAATACAGTGGTGTTACAGTCATACTATATACTATTACCAAAAGTGGATAGCAGTGTGTTGTAGGCAGTTTTGAAAACAGCATTAGTCTACGATCTTGTGATAACTTTAGAACAACCTCAGATAAGATGGCTCCATTTAAAAATCTATTGCTACAGATGCAGACTTTGCATACGAATTTAGAAGTCCAAACAATTCATCGCAATTTTCTTTAAATGTCTGTTTTGACATAAAATGGAGAAATGTTATTAATCAGCGATGTTGCGTCTAGTCTAACAGCTCAGAGACTGTAGACTGTACATTCAAAGTTGGCTAAGTTTGAAGCTATACCTATTAACTTAACCTGGTACAACAAAGAGCTGTTTTAGCATTAGCACAGGCAACATTAACTTTAACTTTAATTTTACTTGGCCTCAGCAAAAAGAATTAGGAAAGAGTCAAGTGCTAGCTTAGACTCTAAAACAAATTAAAGATTCAGAACATTATCTATGTCTGATGTGAGTGATACTTCTAAGCGCTAGCTGTTCTACAGCAGCACATCAACAATTTTTTTGTTTTACAAAAAGAGGTAAACAAGACCTATCATACATTCTGATCTGCTGTAGAAATGCAGTCTTGTGGTTAGGTTGTTAGTTGATGCTAAAGCATCTCAGCCAACTTTAATGAGTAATGTCAACATAACATTGTGCTAGCATTAATAACATTTTAGATTGTTATTAATTATATTTTGTAACTATCATTACTCAAATTGTCAGTATTGGTAATACTTTGTCTTACCTTTGCACATACATTTTCTTTGTTAATATCAATAAGTGGGGTTGCCAGTGTGGTCATCAGAGTTGAGTCCAAAGAGGCTTTTATCAAAATTTACCTACAAGATGAAGAATAATCGAGAGATTACAGTCAGGGTATCCTAAGTTGCTCTTGCACACATCTGACACACACCTTTTTACTGTGCTTGAAAGATGCAAATAACGTCTTGATTTTACAGCAGCACAAAAAAAGGTTTTGCTTGGACAAAAGTTTGCCTCACTGGAAGATGTCCGGCTGTTTTTTCTTTAAAAGGGGGCTCTCTGATTGGTTGTTCAGCAGACGAAGGGTCAATTAAGAATTAAGGTGCTCTGCTGCAGTGTCACATAAAAATGCTGCAACAATATTAGTTTTGCCAAGGAGATTAGATACTGTATCATCCAATCCAATTCTTTCACTGCCAACATCTGCAGCTTCAGTTTTCTGCTTAAGGAAATAGTGCTTGTTTTAATGCAAACCTCTGAACCCCCTTTGTTAAAATCAGAGGATATATGCCTTAAATCAAGAGGGAAATGTGGCATTGCTTGCATTAAAATAGAACTTAATGTTTAATTTGCATCTTCGTATAAAATGCACGGACAGTGAGATTTAAAAGGAAAAATGTAACTTTAACAGAAAGTTTTACCTCAACAATAAAATTTGTCTTTGACTCTGAGAAGAGAAACTTGTCCAAAGACAAGGGCCTCTCACTGACCAGGTCAGTCAGTCCAGGTCCAGAACTACTCACAGAATGAAGAACACATGCTGACGTACAGCAGCCAAGTTTAATCTCAGGAGGACTTTTAAGTCACAGGCACATAGAAAAAATGTTTTAAACAAAGACTTTTTATTTGCTGATTAAAGTGTATAACTTTGTACAGATACGATTCATACATGACAGGCAGACTTGTGTCTCTGTTTTTGTCCTGCATCTCCATCTAGTGGTTCACAGTGAATAAAAACCTGAGCGTTTCTCCTGCAGCCTGACCTGACCAGGTCTACCCACTGAAATATTTAGGGTCCTCAATGGTCGAGTGAATTGTCTATCTTTAGATATCATGCAACAAATTAAATGCAGGCATACCGAATCAGTGGTTTAAGTGTAGGCCTCCTAGCTAACATTCATCTCTTCTGCCTGAGTCTGATCAGCTTTTAGAGCTAAAGCTAGTTTGATAAAGGCTCTGGCGTGGATGAACACAAACTACATCACTTGCTTAACAGTCAGGGCCAATACAGCTGCTCACAGCATTGCCATTACAGATACAAAAAAGGTTCATACCAGTTTTAAGAGGATTCACATTTTTTAACAAGGCAAAAATGTATGTCATGACATAACTTTTGCTAAATTTTGCAACATGCTGTACCTATGATGGAGTCATATTGGGTATTGGTAATAATATTTTAAAAACAGAATGAAGAGTACAGCTTTGACCCTCACTTCTGTAAAGGGCCTTGATATTTGGGGTCACATTTGTTATGATTTGGCACCATACTTGGAAAGACTGGTTGATTGGCTGATCTACATCCATCCATCTATTATCTATGCTTCTCATCTCTTTGGGGGTCTCATGGGCTTATACATACGTTTTTAATGATCTAACTTTCAAAATGTATTCATTTCTTCTTCATTTTCTAGTGCTTTCCACTTGTAATATTTTTTTATTTCTTATTATTCAGGTCTGACTAAAAAAAATCCATCAGACAGCTGCAGCTCGTCCTGAAAGCTGCTGCTCGAGTCCTGAAAGCTGCTGCTCGAGTCCTCACCAACACCAAGAAACAAGGCTGCCCATGAAGGGGGTATAAAGGGGAAAGCTTTCTGGGGCCCAGCTGCAGAGGGGGGCCATGGAGGTCAGCAATGAAATGGTCTGCAGTATTTGTGCAATGAAATCAAAACATATTTTAAACTAAAATAACTATCATTATGCACTGAATCAGAAGAAGTAAAATTTCCATTTACTGTTTATTAATAAAAGTTAGAAAGCTTTAAACCCCTTCCTGCCCACACTTCAATGGTATGAGCCTGTTTCTTTTTTTTTTTTTTAACGTTGTTGGCGGTTCCAATGAACTATACTGTTGCTCCATTAGTGCTGGACTGATTTTAACAATGCCAGGACCTGAACATAAATCAGGATTTCAGAAAAGAAAGGAGGAGAAAAAGAGGGAACTGGCGAAGCGTTTTGACCAAAACAATGACCTTCTGATTAACCTTTTCCTGTCAGCTTCAAAAACTGATAAAAGTAAGGAGGCTAGTGCAAATGCAACAGAAGAAGAGGCAGCTACCACAAGTGTAAGCGCTACAGCAATGCCAGCCCAAGAGCAAGGTATTAAATCTGTGAACTCTTTCAAAACAAATCTTAATTTTTTTTTTAGTTACTACTGCTTTCTCATAAGACATTCTCCTTTTATTTCTCCCGTTGCAGGTTATGCTTTTTTTCCTCAATAACTGTCAAAATAATAATATCAACATGATTCCAAGAGCTAGGTGCAGGTTTTCAGGGTCGAGAAATCGTATTATGGAGGCTACTTCATGGAATTATTGCTTATAGGTGTAACAGCAATATATGAGCTACCTTGGTGGAAGTTTGTGGTCTCTGAGTGCTGTCTGGTTATG
This sequence comes from Cetoscarus ocellatus, assembly GCA_037902135.1. Taxonomy (NCBI): domain Eukaryota; kingdom Metazoa; phylum Chordata; class Actinopteri; order Labriformes; family Labridae; genus Cetoscarus; species Cetoscarus ocellatus. The sequence continues at coordinate 1,697,491 of JBAMNC010001392.1, forward strand.
TCTTTAATCCTTTTAATGTCCTTATGTCTTTGTTTTCAATTCTGTTAAGCACTATGAATTGAATTTCTATATTTGTTAATGGTGCCTTCTAAATGAAGTTGCCCTGCCTTGCCTTATTATTTCCTAACCTGTGATTTTTTTGTTTTTATTTTGGTGTTATCTGTTTTATTTGACATAATCAGTCCTCCTGGTCTTAGTTTAACCCATTAGGCTCTTGTGTTGCTAAAGTTCGTTATCTAAAATGTATTTAATATGTTGCTTGAGTTTCTTTTTGCAAATGTATTTATGTGATCTAGTGCATCTTATCTGTTTATGTTTTTAATGAAAAACATACTGTGCTTCATTATTTTTATGAAATGTGTTACACAAATGCAGTCTGATTGATGGATTGATTGGTAGTTTTGTGTTATTTGTGTACTTCTGTGCTTTTTTTTTGTATGTCAGTATTTTGTAAGTTTGTGCTTTTAAAGGCACTATTTAAATTAAGTTAAGCACACTGAACACTTCTTTGACACTCCCATCTAAATACACACTGACAGTCGTACTGCATCCTCTCTCCTGTTTTACTCTTGCATTCATGAGTAGTTTTCTAAATCTGCCACAGGAGGGCAGTGTACCACTTTTGCCTCCACTAGGTGAGTGATTTCATGGATTGATTGACCATCACAGTCATTGGTTACACGGGTAATAGAGCACTCTAAATGAGAAGTTTGACAGGATACAAGATACATCATAGCCTATCACAGGTGCATCATGAGGAAAGTTAGACTGATTACATAACACTGAGGTTGCTTCCAGCAGTTACGTGAAGCATCATGATAACTCCTCTGTTTAAATGAACTGATGAGCCAGGAACATTCGCTGTACTGCTGGTGATTTGCTTCTCATTCCCAGTCCCATCAGACTAAGACTAAGGATGCTGTCAGCAGAGGAGGGAGACATTCCTATTAATAAGGCTCTCACCAACACAAACACACACATACTCACAGCATACACTGTCTTGGGGACTGACACAGAGAGGGGTTGGTGTGTCTGTAGCAGGGGCTGCAGTGGTTGCACCATTTGCTCACATGCTTGCAGATTCACACACATACACAGGCAGACACGTACTGGAGCCATCTCTGAACTCATCCATGAGAAAAGGATCTGAGCTGTGGAGGAGCTGAGTTAGCCGCACAGACCCACACCCACACAAATACACACAGACACACACTGAACGCCTGAGCCCCCATTGGTCGGCGTCTCTCCACCCCACCACGGGAGTCTCGGAGGGGTCTGCCGCAGCACTCTGCTCCAGGGGCCTGGAAACGCTGGAGTGAGCCATTTTTTTCCCCTCTTACTTCTATTTTTGGGCTGGATATCGGAGGTCCACAGTCTCCCTCATTTTCCACTGTTTCTCTCACACACACTGGTTCCCAGTGCACACCACTTATGCTGCTCCACTACCTTCTCTGCAGATACAAGCAGCAACACGGCCTCAAGCTCAGAGAGGCAATATGATACCACTGAGACAACAAGGATCTGTGCAATAAGCTGGTGAGGAAAGACGCATAAATTGTGCCTGGGCTGCAGGGCCCAGGGGCAGCAGAGCAGCACTCAGCCAGCCATGTAGGCTCAGGCCACAGCTAAAAGAATTTGGAAAGGACCCTTCCTGTAGCCCATCCCCCCATATGAGAAGACATGACCTAACCAGTCTCCACCCAAGAGGGCAAGCAATCTGCAACTAAGGTTCGGTTGTTTATGAGTCAAAACCAGGGATTCTCTTTGGTGTTTCATACAACTTTGAGCCAGATGTGGCTCGAACATTGAACAGAAGAGGCCGATCTGGCACTGTGTTGTCCATAAAACAACTGAAAAACAATTGAAGTATAGCTTACCTAGTTATCCTGCATCTACAGTTACAATGAGATGGTAAGAAATTATTTTTTTAATGGCATCATTATATCAAGACAAGATATCTGTGAAAATAACTTAGCCCTTTAAAGATTTACTTTAACATGGGCCTGATGCCACAAAGGTCCCATATTATGGAATATATATACTTTCAATTTGTTTTCATACAAAACAATGTTTCCATGGCTTGTCTACAAACTCCCTGGCATGAAAAAACCATCATCTCTGTCCGCTGCTTGCTCCAACTTTCAGAAAAACTGTGCTAAACAGTCAATCTGAACATTTTCCTCTAATGATGTAATTAGGGGGTGTGCTACATCCCAGATGTTTGTTCAGGTCACAACTGGTTTAAGTGGAAAGAAGCTGTCTAGGCAGGTCTGTGTGACCACGGTAAACATTAGTGCTGTAAAAAACAAAGTCACTTCCAGTTCCTAAGTGGGGCAAGGTCAGACAAGACTCATGAGGATTTCCACTAAAACAGTCTGTTCAGAGCAGGGCTGAAACAGAAGGGTTTATAGTCTGTCAAAATCCAACATTTAAAGGGGATTTTCAAGCAAGAAAACTTAAAAATATTTTCTGGGGACACCTAGGGCCAAGTTAAGTTGTTAAAAAAAGGGTCAAATGTTGGGATTTCAGGGTTAGTTTGGTATTGTGAAGTAGGGTTGTATAGACCGCCAATAAATAGCCAGAGTGAGGTCAGCCTTTTGGTATCTGAAGGGAGCTTTTGAGGCCAGTTTATGAAAGTGATTATGTTCAAAACACACTAATGCCAAGGTCAGATTACACAATTTTTTTGGCTGGTTACGACAGTCTCTATGTTAGATTATGCAACCACAGAGCCACAAAATCGTTCCGAGACTTGCCCGACAAGCATGACAGACTATACCATTGAAATCGAGTGCATTTAACAACTGACATAATGAAGTTTTGTAAATGGATGGGCGACAATAAAGACTGCAAACAAACACATTAAACTCTATACTGATGTTTTTCCAAATGTTATGATGTATGTTTTGTTACCTTGATGATAAATGCAAGCAGTCACACACTGAGGTGGTAAGGTTCCTCTGCTTTTTCTTTCCAATATTTTCCCTTTTACAGTCAGATAATGTAGTAGGCGAGAGCTACTCCTGTTGTTAGCTCTCGCTGTTGTTGTTTGTTTTACATTAATTAAAAAATGTGGTCCAGATCTGATAAAACTGCTACTGAAGTTGTTAGCATCTGTGGTAATCTATGTACGAGCAGCTACTTCCTGCTGTTGTCTCTCTTGTAGCTCCTACCTCTTCCTGCTGCAAAGGCTTGTGATTTGACCGAGTTGCTTTTGACCACTCCCATTTTTTTATAGACTGCAGCTTAGCAAGGTGGTCTGCCTGATTATAGACACTGAAGTAGACAGATCTAGCTGCTGCATGAGGTTATGTGTCCAGAGCTTTTCCCAACTTTTAATCTGTCTCATGGCTCTAAAGGCATCAACTGAGGTCTGTTTACACCTGCAGCTGTCATAAATGAAGAGCACCTGTGCTCCTATTGGTCAAAGTCTCTGACATAAGGCAACAAATCATAGGAGGCAGGACAACAGTCAAACTGCTGATCTCTGTCATGGAGTCAAGGGTGTCCCACACCAGTCTTTTTTTGCTTTTCACTATGACACAGCATGTAAGATGACACAACTGACTTTTGTGGCCAATGGGCCCTGTATTACGGTTGCTGATGAGGGCTAGCAGCCTACATTGGCTCAATGCAGTTCAGTAAGATAAAAACACCTGCAAGAGCAGGAAAGTGTTGCAAGTTAGAGACGAAAGAAAGCCCAAAACAATCCAACCCAGAAAACACCTGCAAGGGCAAAAATGCAGCATAACCAAGTACAACAACAGAAGTGCTCCAGGCCTTCAGATGGTTTCTGGTGTAGGGAAATCATGTGGGAGAGACAGACAAGAGAGACTGCGGTCAAGCAGACCATTTCTCTGTTTTCCATGGTCAAATCAGCTACTTCTAAATTTGAGGTGCTCATGTATTTGAGCCTTTCCGGTAAATGCTCTGTGCTGAGCGGAAGGGGGATGGCAGACAGGCTGTGCGACTTTGTCATGTTCTTGTTTTCCTTTAACCATCAAAAGTGTGAAATATAGGAGACTTCCGTTAACTTTGTCTCTAAGATGCCTCTTTTTCCAACATTAGTTTCTAACTTTCAGCGCGTTTCTGCTCTTACAGGTGGTTTCCTCATATTGAACTGCATTGAGCCATTGTAGGCCACCGTACCTAATTATTGCATAAATCGTGTAGTCTGACAGTCTGGCATTAAACTAACTCTGGATTAATCTTTTATCAGAAAAGAAGGTGAGTTGAGGAAGGACCTAGGGTTGTCTGACAAGTAACATTATAGACAGATAACCTTTATGTTCTGTCTCAAGTAACAGAAATGTTAAAATGCCAGGTTGTTGTCAAGTCAACTGTGCCTCAACTGTAGCCTATACAACTTAAATCCTTAAAGATCCTTAATAAAATAAAAATTGACCGCACACACTTACTGTACAAGGACATAAAAATATTGTCTGATTAGACCAAAGCTCTTGGTCATCAGGCAATTGAACCTGTGTAGTAATTCTAAAGTTAAACTGCAAAGTGGTTCATCTTGTAGTTCTTATGCTGAAGGCCTGTTTAATGACTGAATGCACACTTAAAATGTTTTGTGCAATGCATCTTGGTAGACCTTCACTATTTGTTTGTGAATATTTTGGATTTTCTCTTTTTTAACTGTTTTTATTACTCTTGTAGTGTGTGTTTCAGCTGAATAAGTTTCTTTTGAGTCCTTTTGAACTTAACTACATAAAGGGGCCACAGGATTGTGCAAACAGGCCAACAACCCCCTGTCAACCCCTGTCAATGTACTATTTATTATTACTATTATTATGTTGACATCGGTTTGGTAGACTACAAGAACTGAGCTGCCCTTTGGAATAAATAAAAGATGTCTAAATTTGAATTTCTGAACCCTGCTGCAAACATGTTCATTTATACTGTATAAAAGAGTATAGTAACCTTGACATAGTAATGTATGGAACTCCTAGTGCTTCTGCTGCCAACCTCAAGATGAAACTCTGCAACAATAACTGCATGTTATTGCTCTGTTACATTAGCTTCATTTTTGCCACTTGGGTTGTATGACACTAAACTTGGTGACTATAAGCAAAAAAATCAGCCAGAGTACCAGTACAGATGCTTGCCTATACAGCTATGCAGGTGTGGTTGTTTGCATCATTGGAGTTTCTAAACAGACAAAGTTTGCAGGACACCTTACTTCCTAATTGCATAATGACACAAAGAATAGTTCATGTGATAGTTTTGCTTGATCTTAGGGTACTGGGTATCAGCTGTTAAAAACAAACAAAAAAAAAAAACCATCTACATTCAAAGTCTTGATAGCCGTTAGTGTTCTGCATCAGGTGAAACGTGTTGCTTAAAATCGTTCCACCTGTGATGAAGAAGTTTCCAAAGTCAGGATATAATAACCGGTCTACTCCACAAAACTAAAGCTGAACAGCTGATCACGCTTTTCAGGCTGTTAACACCTTTGTGGTGGGCCAAAGAGGTGCTAAAACATAGCAGCCTGCTGACAGAAACTTAAAGGCTGAAAAGTTTCTCCATAAAGTGTTTATACACCCTGTTGCATGGCTTTCATTTTCCTCCAAGGGAACCTGATCTGAAAAACACATTTTTTTTTTTGTATTTGGCTATCTGGTGCATTGTCCAGTATACAAAAAAGTAAAATAAAACAAACAAGTCCTCTACTGATTGTCCATCTATGTCAGGAAATATGAACTCTGATGGTCTTTTCACACTGGATTTGTGGCATGTCAGCTTGTCAAAGATTATACTGTATACAGGAAAGGGCAAAAGGTCATGTGCTCATATGTAGATCAGGAATGAGGAAGTTTAGGACAAACTATAATAAATAAAGTGACTTGATTTTTGTATAACTGACCAGGGAAACTTCTGGATGAAATTACAAACAAAAGGAGCTTTTGCAATGAAATGCTAACCCAAGATTTTACCTTGAACGGCACAAACAGGAAGTGTAACTGTTGTAACTGTTGTAACTGTTCTGTGTTTACTTGTCTGTATTACACCTATTTGGATAAACTCCCATTCTTTAGTTTTCTTGCCTGAGATGCTGTATTCAGGCCCACAGTCTGAAAGCACTGACTAACAGAACGCAAACCAAAATAACAAACGTCTCGCACTGCAGCCATGAGGCAGTCAACATGCAGGTGATGGCCCCTTGTTAAGAGTGTTTGTGTTTTCTGGTTTGCTAATATACATTTCACTTTTCCATTTGCCCGTTGCTTCTTCCAGGCCCCGGCAGCTCTGTTTCTTCTGTCTTGAACTAACGACTGCACCACTTAGTTTACTTACTTCTTTCAACACATCTCATATTTTCATCTCCTAACATATAATCACAGAGGGATGAAGGGATGGCGTATTTTTGTAGGCAAACGCAGAAGCTAGCATCGCGCTGGTTCCCCTTAACTGCAAGCCCAGTAAAAGCCAGTGGGACTTTTCATTGAGTTTTGGATCATTGCTGATAATAAAAAAATAAAATTTAGATGTTCTTCTCTTTGCAAAAATCTGGACAAACTAACCTAGCTCTTTTTTTAAGCTTAAACGTAATCAGTAAGAGGGAAAAGCTATTAGTAAGCTACTATATGGAAGTACAAGGTGGCCGTTCAACTTAGCAACTACAAAATTTCTGATGTATAACAACTTGTTGTGACGTCTTGTTTGAGAGTTTCCTCATAATCAAGTGACCTGATCAAGTTGGTCCTCATGGCTGTAGTAATAGTGTTTAAATAACTGATTATGAAAAAACAATCAGAAATGCTTGCCATTGGATCCCCGGCCAATTTTGTAGTCCTTGTAAGCAGTTAACTGGCAACCATCATTTTAAACACACAACAGTTTCAGATTTAAAAACAGGCTACATCAGATGCATTTTATTACATCAGATAAAACATTAAAAATCTCATGTGAATGTGTTCAATACAAACCTTATTTCAGCCACTTATCCAAAACCAGTATTCTAAATCCCATTACTTTGTGGAGTTAGGAACCGGGAAGTGCTAAATGCTAACTGACTTCTGCATTTTTGGACTCATTCCTGAACCACTCTGTTGCCAAAGGGCTAAAACCTGACAATTTATGGTAAACTCTGCAATTAACAAAGGAACAGAATCAGAATTGTGTTTAATCACGCTTAACCACTGACTTATTATGCAGATAGTTATGCTATCTGAGTGATTCAAATTCCTTCAAAGAACAATGAAGAAAAAAACAAAGTTGCAAAAAATGTTTGACATACATCTCTTTTCTTTTTAATTCAACACATTCAATTATGTTTGATAAACAGTGATACAGAAACAGTACCGCCACTTATACATCTAGCATTTTCAAACAGGCAAAGAAAAGAGAAATAAAAATTGGGAATTAAAAATAATAGTTGACCCATTTCTATTTTCATGTTTCAGTTTATTTTGTCCGTATGCATTCTGATGAATAGGCAACTTTAATCAAATGCTAATGGCAACTTTTGTCATGTTTCTATAAAACACTACATAACAGTTGGTATAAAGTGCACTGCTCTGATCAACAGACAAAAAAAATCATCACCATAAACAGGGTGTCTGCAGGATTAATAAAGGCTTAAACTTTTGTCACTTGTGCTATTTTTTGTATTCATGAAAAGACATTTTGGGCTTATGTTTTTTTTTCCCCGAGTTGTTTTTTTCATTTTAATTTAACCAGACCCTAAAAGAGTTTAGAGTATTTTTATTTATTTTGTACATTAGTTGTTTTTTTTCTTTTTTATATATATTTGCTTTGACACAAAAGATTCTGCCTCACCTTGTTCTTACCTAAAAATCAGAATTTTGTAGTAATGACAAATTGAGACTGCAGTTTTCCTGTCTTGTAATCAAACATATACTTGTGCCACCAGTGTAACCGATTGGAAATACAAGTTGTTACGTGTACTCAAATGCATAATGAGAATATTGAGAAAGGTCTTACAGAGTAATAAAATTATCATTTTTTTTTTTATATTATCTGATAACATTAATATTACACACTATTTAAGAACAATATTTCCAGGGGGTCTGTGACATATTCTGTTATGTAATAGACTTTTTATGATTTTTTTATATAATAAGAGAAACACGTCTAGGTATCTTTAAAAAAAAACCCAGTTTTTATCTACTGGCCCAATCATCAGAGGATCAATCAAGTTCATGAGGAAACTCCTTCCCCTCACCTCTAGAATAAAAAAGTGTATCAGCCCACATTCAGAAAATAGAGGGAGGTCCCTAATTCCACAATAGCCTATAGGGCTTCAGATTCATGTAAGAACCTGTCAGAGGGAAGAAGCATGTTTATGAATGAACAAGCCTGAGTTCAGTGTGAAGTCTGTTTGGCAAAGGGGGTTATATGGAGGTTTGAGTGATGTCAACAAATCTGTCATTGCTTTTAAATCATGCTGTGTGCCACTTTACGCATTTATTCATAATAAATGCATTGATAATAGTCATAAAAAATACTCAAATATATGATTTATTGGGGTAAAGGGGGGTTATTTAAAGTTTGGAGGCTGTGCAGAGTGTTTATCAGAAAGTTTTCACACCCCCCGTATGTGGTTTAGACACTTGATTGACAGTGGATGGTTTTGATGTTTGGATTTTACGCAGTGCTTTCTGTATCTCCGCGGCCTCGGAGATGGGTATCCGGCTTATTGATAGTGCTGAATGCCAGCGGGCATTAGAACAGCGAGCGGCCATCTGCCAGCCTAGCGAACTAGCAACCCCACCAGCTGCAGTCGCAAAACGCCCTACAAAGCAGGACATGCATGCAGCTTCTGACGTCTGCGGCCACACTGCGCTACAAAGCCCAGAAAACCCAGGAGCGGAAACAATGAGAATCAGGCTTATAGACGCCGCATAGGTCCGCCAACAGCAAGTTTTTTGGAGAGGAGGCTGCCTTTAAGTGCACATCAGTTCATTTCGGATGGTCAGTTTGTGCGATTATTCCCCCCACGTTGGAGAAATATACCTAAAAAAGACTCATGCAGGGGCACTTTAATACCCCGACATGGCGACGGCAAGAAAAGGGAGAGAGCTTTTTACTATTTTGGAAACTAGCGCGGACGCAGAAAGTACAACGGTGTGCGACAGCGAGAGCCAAGACGCTCCTCTTAATCTTTCTGCCGATGTGAAGTGGTTTGAAATTCCGTACAGAAAGCCAGACTCGGACGAGGAAGACGGAGTGCGGGAAGAAGAGGAGGAGGAGGAGGAGGTGGAGGACGACGGCAGAGAGGGGGAGAATGGATTCACGAGCACCGCAGCAGCAGCAGCGGCAGGAGCGGCAGCCGCGGCGGACGAAGAGGCTGCGGACGCGGCGAGCTTCATCGCGGGAGGAGGCTGCAACATAATTCTGGTCACCGGGGCTACAAACGGGCTCCAGCACGATGAGGAGGAGTACGCAGAGGACTGTTACTATTCTACCTCCACCAACTGCTCCGACAGCAACTCAAACGACTCGGATATTGATTTCTCCGATGTGGAGGAGGAGGAGCGCAGGAGTTTTTTCGGCTTCGAGGACGACCTGGACGAGGACTGCACTTCTCCAGACTTCTGGGGCGAGCCGGACCAGGTAATCTCCATCGAGCCTTTCTGTGCCGTCAGCGGCCCTCAGCACTCGCTGGGGGACGATGCTGACACCCGTGACTATTTCCGGATACTCTTCCCAGATTCTCTTTTTGAACACATGGTGGAACAAACAAACAAATACGCCCTCTATCGGCAGAGGAGGAGCGGGAAGTCAGACCCCCACTGGCACCCAACTGATGTGAGGGAGATGAGGGCGTATTTGGGGCTGAACATTCTCATGGGCATCAATCAGCTTCCAGACGCCGGTATGTACTGGGCAAGTGATATTTTCATAGGAAATGCAGGCTTTAAAAAGACAATGACTGCCAGGCGCTTTGAGAAGCTCACCCAGTATCTTCAGCTGTGTGACCGGGAGTCTGAGCCAGGGAGAGGGGAGCGAGGGTATGACGCCCTCTTCAAAGTCAGGCCTCTCCTTGATGTGGTAGAAAACACCATGTGGGACGCCTACATACCAAACCGCTGTTTGACCATAGACAAATGTGCCATTGTGATGAAGGGGCGCTTCTCCCCCACACAGTACATGCCCTCCAAGCCCCTCAGGAAGGGGCTGACGGTGTGGATGCTGTGTGACTCCCGTTCCGGTTACTGCCACCGGACAAAGATCTTTGTAGGAAAGCCAGCCGAGGACGAGGCAGCGACCACTTTGGGCTACAGGGTGGTGGCCTCCCTGGTGCGCGGCCTGGAGGGTCAGTACCACCACCTCTTCATGGACAGCTTCTTCACTTCAGTGCCCCTCCTGCAGCGCCTCCTGAGGGATGGACTCTACGCCTGTGGGCCCACACAACCTGCACGAAAAGGTTACCCAGAGGTGCTCCGCCCTTGTAACGTAGGAAAGCTTGCCCAAGGTGAGTTCTACCAGTGCCAGCGTGGGAACCTCGTCGCCACTGTGACGAGGGACGCCAAGGTGGTCAGCTGCCTTTCTACCAACTCCGCTCCGGGTATTGTGGGTATCAGTCCAGGCCAGCATCAGCGCGAGGCAGACGGCGAAGCTGAAAACGACAGCATGGAGAGCACGGGTTTGTCCTTCGGCGTCCCTCGACCTTTGCCCCTGCTGTTGTACAAGGAGAACATGAGGGGCGTCGACCTGTGTGACCAGCTGAGGGAGTGCTACCAGGTGGGCCGGCCCTGTAAAAAGTGGTGGCGTTACTTCCTGTGGTTCTATGTCAACCTGTGCATCGTCAACGCCTACATTATCATGAGGGAGAGCAGAGGGGGGACACCGCCAGCGGGGTTCAACGGAAAGCAGTTCACCCAGCGCCACTTCCGAGTACGACTGGCCCAGCAGCTGATCGGAGACTACCAAGGGGCGAGGGGCATGGAGCGGGCGGCTCGTAAGAGGCACGCAGATTCACCTATAGAGTACGGACACCGCCTGGAGCGCATGTCAGAGCGCTCCCGCCGCTGCAGGAACTGCACCAACAAAGGACTGCGGCATGAGAGCGTCTTTGGCTGCAAGATATGCAACGTGCACCTATGCAGGGGAGGATGCTTCTCTGAGTTTCATAAATAAATAAGAACTGATCTGTTTTTATATCCTTTGTGTATCAAACAACTTGTGTCAAGGGAGTTTTCTAAAAAGTCAAACTATTTGTAATTCCAAAGGTTACCACTACAAGTGCACAATATAGTCACACACTTTACGTAGAGATAGTTTTAGCATAGAAGTATTATTGCACGTTTAATAGAGAAAATACATCTGTAGATTATTTGAATTAGTGTAGAATGTTTTGGCATCTTGCCTTCTGTAACACTGACAGAACTGCCTTGTGTCACTTTTTATACGTTTAAAATGATGAGAAGGCTTTTATATGATAACAAAAGAATCAAACTTTTCTGCACTTAAAGTAGATAAGAAATGTTTACCATGGGAAGTTTATCTCTCTTCTTTTCCAAAATAAAATCTTCAGTATGATGTACTTTACCAAATTGCATGTCATGTTTTTAAAAGCATGTACAGCAGATAGTTCATATTAAAGTGGGAAACTGTCAGTGAATCTGGTTCGAAGCAGGCTCAGCTTTGGATGCTCCTGATCCCTCTCAAACACGCACACGCACACATGAAAATCTGTGCCTCTCTGAGCCTTGAAGGGGACGCAGCTTGGAGTAATTAGAGAGCAGAAAAAGCCCCTCAGTACTCTGCAGCCAGCGGCCCTAGTGATGCCATCTCTTTCTCCAACCACACCACAGACCCACAGCCATCTTTGGCCCTATTACACTCAATCAAAACCCAGAGAGTGGTGCTTCTTACTGACATGACTGAAAAACAGATGAAAGATGGCACGTTCAAACTTAGAGGGAAATCTCTATGTCTCAATAGTAGAGGGTTTGCACATTTATTTAAAGATGGAATTGGAAACTTTGGTGACCATGAGGGCCACTTCAATGTCGGCTTTACTTCAGAGGGCCAAATTGTTACAAACTGAAAAAGGCACTCAGTAAGACAATTAAAAAAAACTGTAACCAGACAAAAGAATAAAACACTGAGGCTTATATCTGCATTTATCATGATTTTCATTTTTTCACAAATCAGGTCTCTTTGTCTCCCTTCACAGCTGCATGTGGGTTTTATAAATTCTGAACCATTTTAAAGAACAAACAACAATTACCAGCTATGATAAAACAGTGTTATTTATATCTTAAAACAGTTTAAAATATTTCCTTGAAAATCTGTTTTGGAGGTTTGAGGTTTACCCACCAGTAAAGATATACATCTTTCATCAGAACATATGATCCCAACATTAATGTATTAATATTTGAGCTCTGTTTAGTGAGCTAAACATTGAGGACAAGGTCATTTTTCCTTTTTTTAATTAAAAGGGCGACAGGCTATTAAGTTTATTTTTACAGATCTAAACAAATCACATCTAAATATTTCTTGTAAATTACAAAACATGTAACAGTTATGATTATTACTGAATATTGTGATTTTTTTAAATTTTATTCATAAATATATGTCTGAATCGACATGACTAGTACTAGTTGCACTATAGAGGCAAATCAGACTTAAATATATGGCTGATTGTCATCTTCATTTGTAAATTAAAACTGACTGGTGGGCTGCATTTAATAGAGGGGAGGGGGCAGCATGTGGTCCCTGGGTCACCAGTTCCCCATCCCTGATTTAAAAGAAAAGCTTTTTTTTTTTTTTTAATTTCATTATATGCTCATGTGATCATGTGTCAGTGGTAAATACGTCAGCCACTATGATAGCTCTGCCTTACAAGAGCAGAGCTGATGGCACCACTGAGACTAAAAATGTATTAACTACTGACTTGTACCCTGTGCAGCCCCGCTTCAAAAATACTAAATTATCCCTTTGAATTTGACTCTTTACATGATTAGTTTTACCTCAAGAGGAGTGAAAAATGGAATAGAGTTGTTTTTGGGCATTTTTAAGGTTGGGTTTCTATGAGGCACTTGCCAGTGATTAATAATACATAGTGTATATATAATACACTAACCACAGTGATAGACGTCAATTCTTCCCTGTTAAGGAAAAAACTAGCGTGTGAGCTTGGTTATACATTGCTGCAGTGGGGGTCATGATCTCTATGTCATGTTGTATATTACTTTGTTGTTTATTGCTGTCCTGGAAAATAACCTTGCACCGTTGATTTTGAAAACAAACTAAGAAAAAGTGTAAAGCAAGCCTCCGTATTTGGTACAACTTCAGCATATATGATAGCGTTTGAGTTTTTCCACTTGAAGTGAAGAAATACCAAAACAAAAGGTTGTTTCTAGACTAGGGGTCTGTAATTAAGTTAAGACCTCAGACAAAATTTTTCCAAGCCACTTTATGGCTAGGACACAATCAGAAGCTAATAAATAGAGTTGATTATTTAAAAAAAATGCTTCCCTTGTTTTCGTAAAATAAAGAATTTTAGTTAATTTTGCCTCTACAAGCATGAAATAATATATAAACGGGAGAGAAAGAGATCGAGACTGATGAGTGAGTAAGAGCACCGGGGCAATCTTGGTGTCTCTTTTATGCACAGAATAAGAGACAAAAACACATGAATCAAATGTATTTACGCTGTTTGTATTATGATATCTGATAATCTTAGTTTATTAACACAGCACCAACACAAACAAATAGTTCACAGTGAAGGTCCATACAGACATGTTCCTGAACATTTTGTAGGCTTTTTTTAGGTAGTTAGTGGCTGCAGCACAAGGAGTTTGTGTTTATCTGTTACTGATTTTCATAGTTTTGTTTGTTAAGAAAAATGAGTCAACACATATATGACAGTCATTTTCCAGGTCATGGAGAGGGACAGAAATGATCACTGGCAGGCCAGTAATAATTGACCTAGGGGCTATTTGCTGACCCCTGCTCTAAAGGAAAAACTAAGCCTTTAAAATATCCTGTACAGTGTATGATAACTGTGCCAAATTTCTTCTCTCTTATGATTAGAAAAATCACTTAGAGTTATTGGTGTCCACATCAGCCATGTGTAGTGTGGCTCAAGTGCTGGTTTTCTCCTCAAGGAAGCAAAGCCACTTGGCATCACTGCAGCAAATGTATTCATCATTGACATGTACTCAATACAGCCCCAGCTATTTCCTGAAAACTTTCTGCATTGGTGTAGTGGTAAGAAATAAACAAATAAAATGCTGTTACCAAAACACAGTATCAGACCACAGAAAATTAGGTAACTATTTGTCTCTGTGTGTATGTCATAGCCTTATTCACCAGTCCATGTAAACACAGTCACTTTTGATGAGTTAAAAATATTTTGTCATTTACGAAGAAGACAGAGGCGCTGGTCAATTGTTTTACTCCAGATTTTTTCCTTGTAGGGAAAGTGGTGAAAGCATCAACAGCGCTTTTCCATCCTCAGAAACTTGATCAAATACTGCTATATTTTCTTCAGTGAAGGATGTGTGATGAAAAAATAAAATAACTTAAGTTTGAAAAAACGCAACTCCCAAAATCTGGAGGCAAACCTTATTTATAAACATGCAAAATAACCACTCAGACAAATGTTACATTATCAGTCTGTACATGTTTACTATTATCTAATAGCACTGACTAAAAATGAACAACTGTATTACTTAACATATATTTCTTAACAATTTTTATAGAAATTGTTTGGAACTTTGTTAAATTGTATCAAGTCGGCAACATTACAGCTTGAAAGGTGGCACATTAAAATTAGAGGACATAAAATGAGGGCATAATTCTCCCTTCAGACCTGCTTTGCTGACTGCCACTTGAGAGATTTTTTTTTTTAAATGAAAGAATAAGCAGCTGTTTATGAAAATGAATGCATCTTAAGCTCTAGGGTGAACTAAAAACTGGAGCTGTAATGATTTATGGTCACAAAAATTGTAGGGGAATATCTAGACATGCTGGTAGGCACACCAGTGTGCCCAGTCACACCAGTTGGGACTCACTGGCAAAGCAGAAAGAGAGAAAAACAAATGTTAAAAATACACATTAAAAAATCCTGGATACTTAACTTGACAAAGCGCAGGACACAATAGACAAATAAAAGTGGTTACACAATCCAAAAACTAAAATTAATTTTTTTAAAAAGTACTAAAAGAAGCAAGTGAACATTTGTGCACTGATCTAGTTTCAGACTTTATAATATGGGGAGCAAATGGAAAAAGGCTTTTGTTCTAAACTTAGTTTCAAAAGCAAACAGGACTTAAGTTTTGGAAATTTCTTTAGTCTTTGGTCAGTGATGCATGAATTCATGCATGTCTTCACAATGAAATATCAGATTTTCATAGTCTTTAACAGTCTGTGATCCCTGACTTTCTTCATAAAATAATGCATTTCCAAAGATGTTCAGTCATCATGGGTCATTAGTAGGTAAAGATTTCTTCACAGGTAGGTCTGTAGTTTAAGGACAAGACCAAAACAACTGACCAATCTGCTGAATTTCATGTGTTGTCATCATGACTACTTCAGCATTACTTACTCATGACTTAGCATTAAGTTTGTGGCCCCTCAGAGAAAGTAGAGCAATGATCTGTCAAACATAAGAAACATCATTAATATTTAATGATTCTTGATTAACTGAACACTATATTAATGTAAGAGGTTATACATATTACACATGCTAATGATATTTCATCATAAAGTGCAGGCACCACATCTTTTAGCACGTATAAGACCAATATATATTATTTTTTTAACATTATTACCCTGGCCAATTTATGTAATTCATGTAGCAAAACAGAAGTGAGGGGCCAAAATGAATGAGGTTTTAAAAATAAACTTGGATTTGTAAATCTTGTGCAGCAGCTGGAGCTACCTTATTCTTTGTCTGTAATCACCAGATCCAACTTGTCAAGCTCCACTTTACAACGACTGTGAGTGGCCCAAAGCTGCACAGCCCAATCTGAGTCCTTTAGAGCAGGAACAGAAATGAGCTACGAGGAAGATGGCAGCAGGAGGAGACTGCTTATACGGGGATTAGCATAGATGCTAACAGTTTCAGTAGTGGTCTTATCAGATCTTAACTGTATTTCTTTATTAAATGAAAAACAAATATCAACACTACAAATTTATCTATAGTTACAATATTGTCGCTCCACTTCTGACATGTTTTGATGAGTTTGTTGACATTAGCTGATTGGCCTGTGATAAATGTTGACTGACGGAACAATCGTCGATTCACCTGCAGGTTATGCTTCTGAAAGGTTCTGCTCTCCCCAAACACTTTCTATGGGCTCTTTCCCAGATGGACTTATGAAATATATTAAACAGTCCATCTTGTGTGCCAGGTTATGGATTTCCACCAACAGACAACTAATAATATCAGTAATAACCCTTATTTATGTAGCACTTTTCTGAACAAACTTAAAAAGTGCTTTACAAAAGGACACATAAAATACAGATCAAACTAAAACATAAAGGTGCATAGATGAAAATATAAAAACAGTGTCATTAGTTCATACAGAAAAATGAATATTATCAAAACACTCAATGTGACTGTTTTACCTTGATTAGCACACGTAAGACTAGTTTAGAAAAAGTTGGAGGCATTTAAGTGAGTGATATTGCTAGTCGGTGTATTTAAGATCTGCTGTAAGTATTTTTTACAGTTTGTGTATTTCTGTCCACACTTTATGGAAGCAGAGAGCTGGCGGCTGCATGTAGGCAGAGATAGTCCGCTTCAAGAGGTCAGACTACTTGTCTCCTGTGTCTCCTCCTGAGGTCTTTCTCCTTCCTCTCTCTCCTTCTTCAGTACGCCGTCTATCTCTCTCCTCTCTCTCCTCAGGCCCTGCTGTGCCATCCTACACATTGTAACACACGCACACACGAGTACTACACACACATCACACATACACCCTCCCTTCCCCTCCACTCTCGCTCTCCCTCAGCCGTTCCCCAGCTGGGAGAGGGTTAGTCAACTGGACGGCCATCCCGCTGATCTGCGGGAGCCCCTTTGGGAGGTTACCATGGCAACCGTGGCAGATGAAGACAGGGAGTCGCCAGCAGGCCCGCATGGTTGTCATGGTACTCGCTCTGGCTACGGAGGTGGGAGGTGCCAGAGGCCACACCTCCCTACCCTGTCTCCAAAACCAAGCAAGGCTGTGGTGTATATCTGTGCGTGTGTGTGTTTCTGTGGGTTTCTGTGCGTGCTGGCTGGTTGTCAGCCTGCACACTGTACATAGAGCCAGACTGGTTACCAGGCAGGTTTAGTTCTGGCTGGGCCAAGACAACGCCGGCTGCCAAAAAAATGAGGAGAATGACATGAAAGTGGTGTTGTAGAGACGTCTTCACATGCAGGTGTAGGATTATAGAGTCACACTGCTCTCTGCACCACAGCCAATCACAACCAAAGTTTCTACTCCGATTAAGTGTAGAACATGAAGCCTACTGCTGCTTTGCAGATATCTGCAGGTGTAGGAGGCAGAATGAGCTAAATCTGCACCGTGTTCTCTGACACATGAAAAACTCTGCACATCTCTATCCTGTTCTGTTTAATCACAGAAGTCAGAGTCGATATTTTCACATTAGCTGAGTTATGTCACAGCTGTCAGTCTCCCCTTGCCCACATTATCATTATGCGATCAAAGTGATTACAGTAATTGATACATTAGAAGCTGTTCCCAAGCATATTATTTGTATTAGACTTTATGTGCTCCAATCAAATATTAATACATTTCCTAAAAGGCTCAAGTGGCACACAAAGACAAGTTAATTGCAGCAGATGTAAGCTGAAATATAAGATTAATTTGCCAAAGCTTTTTACTGCAGTGTGTAAAGCTTTGGTTTCCTACACAGGGTCTGGGAGCAAGGCACAGATTTGAGGATGTCAAAATTAGATTAATTTGAATCAATTTTAATTTATTTGAGAGGGGAAAGTGCAAGTTCATGGACATCACAATACAGTAAAGTAAACAAGGTAGATTATAGCCATTTGCCAATTTAATCTGTTGTGCGTGATAGATGGTCCCTGAGGAGAGAGAGCTAAAAAAGCAAATTTATCAAAATTTCGTCCAAAGAAAGAGCAAAGGTAACACAACTTAACGTAACATGATATAAGAATAAATACACTTCTAATGACATATAGTGACTCAAAGTATGTTAACACAACATACTTCTTCAAAAGGTCCCTTGATACGAACAGTCAATTAAATTCAAATTTCAACAGTGAAAAAGTCAAAAGAGAAGTTTACTTTTTTGTGAGAGTCCTGCAAGGTATTACTAGGATTTGGAGGAGGGGGTTCCAATAAAAAAAAAAAAAAAATGTAGAGTTGGAAGCATCTTGTGTAGAGGAGTCAGAGGACTGTGTCTGACACTCCTGACTCCATTTTATTCAGTGCTTGATGAAGTTCAAAACTTCAGTTCTTTAGTCAAAGTGTAGATGCTTCTGGTCAGATATTTCTCTGCTCAGATAGACATTGAGTTTAGGCAGTGGAGTCAGGTATGAGGCCTGAATTTGTGGGCCCCACAATGGGCCCCACCAGCACAGTTAAATCCAATCCTAACACCTTCATTGCTCAGATAGAAAGACAAGCTCTTTCTATGAAGTTGGGATGTTTTCTTGCAGAGCAGATGGAGCTGCCAGATTCATTGTATGAAATCCTGCAGGACCATCTTGCTAACCTCCATTGTTAAATGCTTAACAGCCCAATCAGCGGAAAGAGGTGGGAGCTGCAGACGTGACAACAGTGGGAAGTGACTGCATGTTTAAAAACAATGGCGGTCTCCATGGATACGGCAATGTCTGCAGTTTTATCAGAAATTGAGTCAATTTCTTCTTTAAAAGAACCCAAGGAACATCACTTAAATATCTCCTATGAGAAATCATGTTTTTGCTCTTCTCCCAACCGGGGATCACTGCTGGGAAACTGGGGGAGAATGTTAAAATCCTCCGCGGATGATGCCGGTTAGTCTGTGGTAGTCATGGTTACTCGGTGATACCTGGCGAAATATGCTCTCCTCAGAAGTTTACAGGGAGAACTTGGTGGGGATTGTTGTTGATGAGGTTCATGTCACATATGAATGGTAAATCATACATCTGTGTGGTATAATTTAATGTTAGACGATAGTCTAAGGACTGAAACATAGTTTAACCTAACAGCTAACAACAGGGTCAAGCTGCTACATCATACTGTGGCTAATAATGATTGGTCTGTGATGAGTGTGTCATGTCTATCTCTTATGTCCCTTTTAGAGTTCAAAATAACTCCACACAACAGATTTTAATGCCAACAGCGCATTCCATTTATCTCTCTGTCCTGAGCAGCCATGTTTACTGTTTACATCCAACTCTTCTGGCTCAATAGCACCATCAGGTGGACTTAATGGTTTTGTTTCTATATAACCAAAGGCTTTATTAAATGTTTGAAATGAATACATTTAAAAATATAGATACATGGCAGCAGTGATTAGATATATCACCGTGTCATAGAGCAAAACTAAAGTTTATTGATTGCTTTCCTTCCACCTTTTATTTTTTTTTACAAAAAATTCCATAAATAAGGGAAAATTCCCACTCCCCCCTTCATTGCTTACTCCACCTTTGAAAGCAAATACATGTTAAACGGATTGTTTAGAAAATATGCCCTTGTGATGTCATGAGGGAATATGCCACCCTTCCCTGGTTCGTGGCACCCCCGATCTAGGTGTCTGTTCAGCCCATAGCCGGCGCCAGGTGATAGGAACATGTTCACATCCACTTCCTGAGACGGGTCAGACACAGCTCTTGGGTATTTACACTAAAACAGCCTGTTCTGAGCAGGGATGAATCACAGCAGTTTGTAGGCACATAAAATCAAACATTAAATGACCTTAATTGTTTTCAGACATAGCTAGACCTCAAACCTTTATCTGTGGTGTGCCAGTAGTTACTTTAACTCCACAAATTTATGTTGAAAATACTGAAGAGCAGGGTTCTTGTGAGGAGGCTTCTTAAGAAACAGTGTTTGGTTTTACTTTTGCTCCATGTTCAATCATGGAGAACCACATCATAAAAGGTATGGCAACATCATGTCTGTACAAACCGTTTATCTTTCGGATCAGGTGTTCAAGTAGTAAAAGTTGTCTCCAAAACATGACACTCAATAAAGTACAGCTTACTAAAAACTTGAACTCTGATGTACTCCAAAACATCCAGTACTCAAGCAAATAATCTTAAATATGGTCTATAACTGGTTTTAACAACATTCACAACAGCATTGGGCCCGTTCTTTGTTTCCTGTGATAAAATAATGTGGCCCTTCTTTCCATCCGATCCAAACTCTTCTCTCTGTCTCCTTGTGGGTGGGTGTGTGTGCTGTGGTGTCACAATAGGCAGATCTAATGTTTCCAGGATGGATCCACACGACCATAAACTGCTCTGCTCTCAACAAGAGTTCCTCCTGGGTAGAGAGAAAAAAACCTGACGCTGTGTCAGAAACACGGGCCTGGTTTCACTTAAGAGCCATTGGTTGGGCAACACATGTCCTGTTGGATTCATGACTGTGTCTTTGTTTGATACTTTCCTCTGTTGCAAAATGAGTGTGTGGACAACGACGAGCGTGAGAATTGCCAAACATCTAATTCTCTGTTCTCAGTGATTCATTGTTTTCTCTCCCTCTGTCCTCTGGGATGTTTGAATGTTTATTCCCTGCAGTCATGATTGAGAAGGGATGATGAATGACACAATCTAAACTGTTCGTACTTGTTAAGAAAGTAAGCGTCACCAAGAAAAGATGCATTTCTCACCTTGACAAATTTATCTTACAAGACAAACAAGTGCATGTATATAAGTAGAAAATCTATTTTCGATATACAACCACAGACTGATTGAATACCTATGTGGTTGAAATTCGGATTTGACACTTAGTAGGATCACGTGTTTATTCTGACTGCATATGTGGTGGCAAGGGCAGTAAGTTGATGCAAGGACAGCACTACATCTGGTTCTCATATACTAACTCATAATAGCAACGTTGTTCTCATAAGGATGACTTTTTATCTTAGAAAATCTTAATTTTATCTCACAATCATGACTTTCATTCTCATGATTTCTACATGTAACCAATAACTGTGACATTTCATCTCATTTTTATGACTTTTTATGCAACCTTGACTTTTGATCGTAAATTATGACATTGAATATCAATCACTTTGACTTTTTGTAAACTTCATAAACTTTCCAAACTGTATTTCATAATCTCCATATTTGTGTAACATTCACCCCTTTGTATCTTATTTTGACATTTTTCTCATATTGATCACTTTTCTTATCAAACATTTGTGAACATTATGACACTTTCACTCATCAACTCATTACTATGACTTTTAATCCAATAATATTATTTTTTTTGTCTATAAATGTGATTTTTGCTCATAAAATTTTGACATTTGTCTTACTTTGACTTTTCATTAAATTTAATGACCTTTCACCTCAGAATTACCTTTAATCCCTGATAGTAAAACTTATCCATAACTTTGACTTTTTCTTCTCGTTTTCATGACATTCTATCTTATAATATTGACTACTATCTTGCACTTAGGACATTTCTTATTATTTTGACTTTTTGTCTCATTACTCTTACCTTTGTCTCATAATTTTTACTTTTAATTGTACAATTATGACTTTTAATCCACCATTTGAAATTTATCTCTAAACTCTGACCTCTTATCTCATCTGTTTGATTTAAAATCTGTACATTTTTACCTGAAATGACAAAATAACTTCAATCTTAAAATAATCATACCCTCACACTCACACTAAGGGCAATTTGAAGTCTAATGAGCATGTTTTTGGTCTGTGGGAGGAAGCCGGAGTGCCCAGAGAGAACCCACGCATGCACAGGAAGAACATGCAAACTTCACTCAGAGAGGCCCTGCCCGATCCAGGGATCGAACCAGCGTCCTTCTTGCTGCGAGGCACATGCACTACCTGCTGCACCACCGTGCCGTCCCATCATTTTGAATTTTTACCTGTAATATTTGTCGTATTACACAATAATTAGACAATAATTTATAGGGTTTGTTTCATTGATGCTTTGCTTTATTCTTATATTTTCCATTTCACTTTCTATGTTTTTATGGTAAATATATGAATCAATACAGATCAGTGGGGAAGATGTCATATACTTTTCCACTTTTCAGAAAACAGAAGTTGTGATAACGAACATACACAGTTAACCTAAAAAAAATGCTAGAGGATTAAATCAACAATCTAAGCTGTTTTTACCTGAGGTGATAAAAACAACCTCGATTTGAGCTTCTTGCTCAGTCTCAGAAGTCTTTTACATGACGTTTAAACTTCTCACAGAGTTTTCCCTGCACACCTTTGAGGCTCCGAGATCTCAGGTCTTACATATTTGATCAAACAATCAGATGGGGTAAAGAAAGCAAAGTAAAGAGGAGTAAACCATCTTTATACAAAGTTATTAAAACTGCAGACTTATCATATGTGGAAGACATCTTCTCAGTGATGTCAGACTTTAGTTGATAAAACATGGCGATCACCATTTTGAAAATGCTGACTAAACCAAGGAAAGGCAAAGAGGTGGAGCTGAGTTGAGCTTTATACAGATTAATAAATAGTGAAACCTTAATATTATCAAAATAGATTTAAAAATAAAGTATGTGACAATAAGGACCAGAGCTAATAAGAGCTGACTCACTATAAACTGACTGTAAACGTGCTCATTTCTGCTGTAAAATGAGCAACATGGTTATTATGGAACTTTGCAGCCAGCCTCAAGAAGACACTTGAAGCTTTTTTTTTTTTTTTTTTTCGCTCCATGTCACCCTGGCTTGATTTCTCTCACCACTTTCTTCTAAGTCAACCACAGAACCTTTCAGCAGTCACTGTCTTTCATCTCCTGATGATCTCTGTATGCCTCTTAGAGTAGATGTAAACTTATTTGTGAAGCTATGTTAGCTGTAGGTGACACTACGACTTCTTTACATCTACACTTTGTGGTCCACAAATGCACTGATACAGAAAGTTTATACAGCAGCTTTACTCAGGGCAAGCAACATGTACACCCTAAAACAGCATCTTCAAAGCTGAAGGGTACAGCAATATTTTTAACTAAGAGATCAGACCAGGTTGACTGATTTCAGCATTGAAAGAAGTATAACAGCTTACAGCACTGGTTCACACACCATCTATAAGCTACAAGAAGCCAGTGAGCCGTCTAAGTGATGTTTGATTCAACCGCTGAGTTAAAGAAATCTAAGAGGACATCGACAGGAGAGGCTGAGAAGTGATTAGAACTGATTGAGCAAAATGAAAGGTTAATGAGAAGGACAGATGCCATTTTCCTGCTTAAAAGTTGTTGTACTGTTAAAACCAACTGAGAGACTTCCATGGAAAAAGTTAGAGAGTGTAAACCATTATTTGTGGTGTATTTTCAAGACAGAAGTGCAAAGTGGTTTACAGAGGAAGTATTTGCACTCATGAGTCCAAAAAAGAAACTGCCTCAAATTAGATTTATTCATATTAACAGGGTATAAGCTGAAATAGCACTATGATGCAGGTTTGTATGGGGTAAAAAGTCACTATTTGTCCAGTGTGTCATCAAGAGGAGATGGAATTAACATACAAAATGTTTGGTTTGTAACTGACTGTTAGTTGTGATATTCTTGTTCACACTTGGCCTCAATTTCACTGAAAAAACCCATTTACTGACATACAAGCTGCAAGAAAACTTCCTGCTGTGAGGGCCAAAGTGGGATTTCTGGGTAGGTTGCTGTGGTATTTTCTTGGAAATATCAGGGTGGGATGTGGAATATTATCTTTACCTAAGGGGAGTGGAGGGTAAAAATACTCGAGGGGCAGAGGGGTGATTTTGGGGTACAGTCTGGGTCAAAAATGCTGCTGTAGGTGTTCAGACTAGACTGAAACCTCCAGGGCTGAAAATAGAGGCCCATGCAGAAGTGTCAGAACTTGTAGTATCCCAAATGTCCACTTGAGGCTGGCTGCAAAAACCTGAATGACAGTGAAAAGATGTTTTTATGGCCTAAAGACACATCTTGAGCTTCAGTCTTAAACCATAATACATTTATGTGCTCTCACTGTGAGCAGGGTGTTTTTTTTTTCATATTGCGCCTGTTTGCTTTAACTAAGGATTTACGGTTCTGGAAATGCAGAGTCGCTATTGGTCAGACGGCTGTACAGTCAAACATGCAGCTCAATCTCAGTGAAATTCCAGGATTTTTCTGCAGGTGTGAATGGGGTTAAAAGTTAAATAAATCATTATGACTATGCCGCTGATAGGAGCTGAAAAGCGGTTTCACATTTTTATTATTGTCAACACTGTGTTGAGTGTTTCACCTGTAAACACAAAAGCCAACCGGTGTGTTATTGGTCATTGTGTCTCCCACTGAACATGCTAAAAATTACAGCTGCTGCAGGTTCTAAATCCTAACACTGAAACTGTAGTGACACTGCGAGGTTAAAACTAGATCTGTGTAAAACCACCTCAGTCGTGAGGCACCTACATTAACCGATTAACTCTGATTCCAAAGCTGGTACCGTATCAGAGCGTCATTGCACAAAAGAGCTCTCACTCCACTTTTAGAAACACATTAAGCTGTGGTTAGATCGCTCTCTATATGCAAAATGTCTCTTGTACTAAAGTGTTTCTTAAATGTGACACTGGAGCACACACTGCTAGATGACTGATGTATTAGCATTTACATACAACATTCACTTAATCTGTTCCTGGTGCACTGTATAAGTGAGCTTTAGTGACACAAACGCCTCCATCTAGTGGACGAAATAATACAGTGAGCAAATCCTCAGGCTCTTCAGGTGGTATTCAGTAATATTCCCTCTGTCTCTGTAACAGCAGTGATAAACAACCATGTTTATTTTGTGTCTTAACACTTCTTATACTGCATGCACATCAAAAACTCTTTATCTGATTCAGTCTTCTAACCGGGGAGCTTTCTGAACCAGATGGATCTCTTTGGTTTGTGCTGATGAGGTTTGGGCAAACCCAAAAGGACCACCAGAGGAAGTTTGATGTCTGCAGCTGTGGGCAGGGGGACGTCAAGAGTAACCTGAAACACAATAACAGACTTTTACTGACATGGAGTCCCATTACTGACAAACAAAAAAGGAGAAGATAGTCAAGCACTGTGAAGAAGAATCATACATCAAAATTTTAAGACAAAAAGTCATAATGATGACTTTAAAAAAAATAAATAATAATGATTTATGTTATAGAAGCCAGATTCATGGGATAATTTGGCCACTCAAAATTTTGATTTTATTTCAAATATTTATAGCTCCTTTTCATCATTTTCAGTCTTTATCTCATAGTTATGACCTTTTATTGACTATTTATAACTTTTCATCTCACGTTTGTGATCTTTTATGACATATTTAAGACAATCTATCTCATATAAGACTTTCTAATTTAAGTTTATTTTAACTTTTGTCACTGAATGTTGACTTTTTATGTTGTAATTCTAACTTTTCTCATAACTTTGGCCATTAGGTGACTTTCATCTCATAAAAAACTGGCATTTCCTTATGATTATGACATTTTATCGTACAGTTATTACTTTTTACCTCATGATTTTATATTTTTATCCTTTGAGTTCTTTGAAGGTTGGCCTTTTATCAGATATTTACAACTTTCTCTCATAGAAGCTACTTTATCACATCATATTGACTTTTAAATTTATGATTAGACTTTTTATCTTGTAGTTATAGCTCTCTATTTCAACAATTTATCTTTTGATTTTAGTGTATATTTCATAATAATGACTTCATTTCTCATAGCTATGATGTTTTATTTTATATTATTGATTTTTTTATAGGACTGACTTTCATCTTCTATTTACTACCTATTATTTCACAATAATGACTTTTTAGAAGATCATTTAGACTTTTCACACACAATTATGATCAAAAGGTGAAACAATTTCTCACACTGACTCAAGACTGATGTATTTGTTCCTTTTGGACAATATACGACACTGAACCATTTTGTAGCAGAATGTGAGTGTTCTTCTTTCTTTTCTTTAAACTTTATTCTGTAACTTAATGTCAGTGAGGGAAACCAAATGATTTCATAAAGTTTTAATAAATTAATTAATTGAATTATGTATTTTATATTGTGCATTTACATTTTACATCCTTTCTGTTTTATAACAGAAGTCATAATCAGGACTTTTTATTTTACATATGTTTTTTTTATTCTTATGACCTTCAATTTTAAAATTATTTCTTTCATGAAATAAGTTTGACGATTTATTGTGGGGGTTTTTTTCACCTTGTAATAATGGCTTTATGTTTATAATTTCAACTTTTTATCACAACATTTTGACATTTTTATCAAGTGATGACCTTTAAAAATTAATGTTAAATTTCCCATTTTGTTAGTGACAAAAAGTGCTTCCATATATTTTGCCTCACGTACATTTTAATAAAAGATCTTTATTTTTTCTCTCATGCTAATGTATACATAGCTTAACAAAAATTTTTAGACCACCAACCAATGTAAGGTTTATGCCTCAGCTACTCTAAAGTTACAGCATTGGCAATTACCAAAGCATTTTTATGTTTCTGTTATATTTAATATACCAGTATGTAGGAGCTTTTTAACCAAAATGATATTTTTAAGGCTAAAATATGCGTATCTATCATCATTATCCATGAATTTACAAATTTACTGTTTTACAAACGAAAAAGTAAAAGAAAAATAGTGAAGCAGATTATTATTTCTTGATTATGATGTCAAATTGAAGCTACTTACTTTCATTCCTGAACAGATAAATTAGTTTTTTTGTGGTTGAATGTTCTGTATGATTTTTTTCTGACTTCTTAAAGAAGTCCAGTGAGCCGCTCAAATTTTGGCACAAAAAGGTGAATTCACTTTGAATTTCCCATTCCTGTTCAAAATGTTTGTCCAATGACATTAACATTTTCATTTTTAAACAAGTTTTCAAAAGATTGGTAAAAAAACCTTTTGAATCTATTTTCTCGTTTTTATGGCAGGCAGTCCAATACATTTTATAAGCAGTGTTAAAACAAACAAACAAACAAAATCAACAAGAACAAAAACATTAAGTTCAAATCTTCCATGCGATGATTTTCTAGGGCTCTCTGTCATTAAGGTGATGAAAACAATCCCTAAAAAATCTGTTTATGTTCCATGAGTGATGAAATACAGATATATTTTAACAATTCAAATAAATGCACTTTGACTGTGACCAGTGTTTGCAATGTAGTTCTTTTTCTTTTCTTTTTTAAAATTTGTTAGATAGAAGTTGCAAGAAGGGGTCCACTGCAGAAACTTAGAGTGAGAGGGCCCTTGCTATTGCTAAGTTTTAAAACCCCTCTAGTTATGAGCACCAGATATACTTAAAATGGAATTTTATACAACACAAGTAGATTTAAGGCAACGTGATCTGTTCCCCATGCTTAAAAAACATTTAGTCACTAATAATGCTTCTGCACTCTGACATTTATGATACTCTAATGACCGCAATGGTAAATAGTTTTGTCAAGTTTAAACATCAGATTATATAAGAGAAACAGCTGTTTTGTAATCCAACACCTCTTCCTAAATCCGCCCTCTCATGTGAGGAGGCTGTGGAGGCTGACAACCTGTGACTGTCCTCCCTCGTGTAACCACAGGGTGGCGCTCTTATCATTATACATGCTCTAGCTTCGTGTGACTCATGCATCAGGATTTTCCAGAAGTGCAGGTACACGGATATTATGTCATCAAATGTTTTTTATCCTTATTTTACAAAGAGGGGATCATGTATAAATACCTTAAGTCTGTACTCGAGCTTCATCAGGCTGCAGTTGAAGAAGGTCGGGGGGAGCTGAGGTGGGATACTGAGCACTTTGGTTATAGTCCTGCTGGTCTGAGCTGGAACAGGGTCTCCAGCCCCAAACAGGGTTTCATTTGTGTGGACTATCCTCTGTGACTGAGCAGCAAACGTCTGCTTCTCACAGAGGAAGAATTTAGGAGTCAGTGTGCGCGCTGATTGATTCAGGACCTCCACAGAGACCCCCATAGCCTCTCCTGTTCAGATGTGGGAGAAAAACAGATATTTCACAAAGTTATGGTAAATATGGAAAATAATCCATGATGTGTGTGAATCTGCTCACCTTGTTTAACCCCCATTTTCTCTGAGGTGACGCTCATGGTCACTTTATCAGAGCCAAGAAATGAGATCCTGGTCGCAAGTTGTTGCTCCTGACGAATAAGAATAAATAAAAAATGATGAATAATATCCATCAGGAAGCCAAACCTTTAGATGGCAGTTATGACATTTAGTTTTCTAGATTTAATATTTATTGCTTGATAGAGTTTATAAATGGGCACACGGCAACAAAGATATGATGTGATACACACTGCTGTGCTGTTTTATATGCAAGTTATTATGACTTTATTTATTAGGAGATTTAACTAGAATAAAAAACAGTGACATTAAAAATACCAAATACCCATCCTCATTGTTTTTTGTAAAAATAAATGCTGTTGAGCAGTTGCCTGAGAGGTTACTTGTAATTAATTACTGTAAAAATATTACTTTTTGAGTAACTTATACTATAAATGAATAAAAGATCTTAAACAAATATAATATTAATTCTTGGTACCTAAGTTAGTTTTGTTCTAGGTGGGCTGCTTTTATGACCTTGTGTATATTCAGTGACTAACACAAAAATTCAACAAAGCATGGAGGATGAGAGTCAAAGCGTGAGCTGATGGGTTCAGTGTGTACCCCCCCCCCCCCCCCCCCCCCCCCCGTTTTTTTTCTTAAGCTAAAATTCTCTAATTTACTCAGAGCTCTTGGCTCCCACAACAGCAATGTACAGCCTAGCTTGAATGCTGGTTCTGTCCTTGCCGTGACAAAACTGACATGGCTTCACACAAACAAACATTTAAAGAATCCTTTTGTTTACCTTTACAAGAACACACAGGTGGATAATAACACCAAACATAACTCAGTTATTAAAGATAGGCATTTCCATACCTTAAGTCCAATGATGATCATCTCTGATTTGGAGGCAAAGGGGAACTCTGACTTGGTCAGAAAAGGAAACTCAGTTTTAGTTTTGTGGACACTCCAGATCGATAGAGTCAGCTGTGCTCGCAAACTGTATGTAACTTTGCCCCATTTACCCTCATAAGATGACGGCATGTCTCTGAAAGTAGAAAAGAAAAAATGTATATATGAGGGATGAAGTCATTTTTTTTTTTGATCAGCTCAAAGTGTCTTATGTAATGTTGTGTCTTTTGTAATGTTGGGTTGGACAAGTACACATACGTATTTGGAATCTCAAAGGTGAATGGAAACACATTTCTCCCTGGGCCAATTATTTCTGAGCCTTTAACAGAAATGAAAGAGTTAAAATGTTGGGTGCACAGTCTTTGATTTGTTAACACAATATTCACATTTTCCATGTACAATTCATGGTGAGGTTCTGCATTGTGATTAACTACTCATTCTTGTGAGTGTGTTTTCTCAATAAGACTCTTTGGGATATCATTAAAACTTGGCTCAAATATTAATTTTATCTCACTGATTAGATTTTGAAAGCTCACTGGTCAAAGGTCACAGCTATTAGCTCTATTAGTCATCCCTTACTTGTGATAAAACTATTTCAGGCTCACCTTAGGGGTTGTTTTCTAATTTTGCAATAATGTCCTCTGTCACTCAGTGAAGATCTGCTTCAGTTTTGGAGGTCAAAGGTCAGGTTGATTGCTTAAAGGGATAGTTCAGGATTTTTGAAGTGGGGTTGTATTGGGTAAAGAGCCCTACCCTGAATATTAGCCACAGCAACGTGGATCAGCCCTATGTCCACACAGAAATAGTCAGCATAGAAGCTAAAGTTGTATATTGGTGCACATGGGGCCACTATCTCACATTAATTGAACATTTTAGGTGAAAGTGAGCCATATCTAACTTCTTGACAACAGCTTATTTCTACTTACTTAATTCACAAAAAATGGGTGATTTTTGCACCAAATATGACTGTCATTAACTCTGGACACTTGGGGATACTGGAGGAAACTGCTAGAGAAACCAACATGACCTGTTGATACAGGTGTGTAAAAACCCTGATCCAATGACATTGGGACACTATGTAAATGTTAACAAAAACAGAATACAATGATACAATACGATTTACTGCCCCTATCCCTGCTTTTTGAAACAGGTTGAAGGCATCGAAATCAAAATGAGTGAATATTTGCAAAACAAACAAACAAACAAACAACATTTTTTTTTTACCAGTTCAAACATTAAGTATCTTGTCATCAACTGAAAAAAGGCGAAAGGGATCTGAAGATCATTGTATGCTGTTTTTAGTTTACATTTACACAACATCCCAACTTAATTGGAATTGGGGTTTGTAAATCATGAGTTCATGTAGTCAAACTGGGTGAAATAAGAGTGTGTCTACAAAAGATCACTTTGAGATTTTAAAGATCAGAGGATTTTATGTGTGCCTCTGCAGTCAGCAGCTCTTATCATGTGGAGCATTCGTGCGGTGAGGAACATTTCAGCAATGTCCACACATATGCAGCTACACTATATTGCCAAAAGTATTCGCTCACCCATCCAAATAATCAGAGTCAGGTGTTTCAATCACTTCCATGGCCACAAGTATATAAAATCAAGCACCTAGGCATGCAGACTGCTTTTACAAACATTTGTGAAAGAATGGGTCGCTCTCAGGAGCTCAGTGAATACCAGCGTGGAGCTGTGACAGGATGCAACCTGTGCAACAAATCCAGTCATGAAATTTCCTCTCTCCTAAATATTCCACAGTCAACTGTCAGCTGTATTATAAGAACGTGAACGTGTTTGGGAACGACAGCTACTCAGCCACGAAATGGTAGGCCACGTAAACTGACAGAGCGGGGTCAGTGGATGCTGAGGCGCATAGTGCGAAGAGGTCGCCAACTTTCTGCAGAGTCAATTGCTACAGACCTCCAAACTTCATGTGGCCTTCAGATTAGCTCAAGAACAGTGCGCAGAGAGCTTCATGGAATGGGTTTCCATGGCCGAGCAGCTGCATCCAAGCCATACATCACCAAGTGCAATGCAAAGCGTTGGATGCAGTGGTGTAAAGCACACCGCCACTGGACTCTAGAGCAGAGGAGATGTGTTCTCGTGACGAATCGCACTTCTCCATCTGGCAATCTGATGGACGAGTCTGGGTTTGGCGGTTGCCAGGGGAACGATACTTGCTGGACTGCACTGTGCCAAGTGTAAAGTTTGGTGGAGGGGGGATTATGGTGTGGGGGTTGTTTTTCAGGAGCTGGGCTTGGCCCCTTAGTTCCAGTGACAGGAACTCTGAATGCTTCAGCATACCAAGACATTTTGGACAATTCCATGCTCCCAACTTTGTGGGAACAGTTTAGAGCTGGCCCCTTCCTCTTCCAACATGACTGTGCACCTGTGCACAAAGCAGGTCCATAAAGACATGGATGACAGAGTCTGGTGTGGATGAACCTGACTGGCCTGCACAGAGTCCTGACCTCAACCCGATAGAACACCTTTGGGATGAGTTAGAGCGGAGACTGAGAGCCAGGCCTTCTCGTCCAACATCAGTGTGTGACCTCACAAATGTGCTTCTGGAAGAATGGTCAAAAATTCCCATAAACACACTCCTAAACCTTGTTGACAGCCTTCCCAGAAGAGTTGAAGCTGTTATAGCTGCAAAGGGTGGACCAACTCTTGTTGGTTTCAACAACTGTTGTAACAATGGCAACCACAGAGCAAGCAGTCTTGGGTCTCTCGTAAACACCATCACTTGTGAAAGAAGAGCACTTGGTCTTGTTAACTAAAACTCTTTAAATTACTCCAAGAAGGTGGCTATATGTCCAGCTATATGAAGCTCTAGCTTCAGTGCTGACTTTATCTGTACGGACACAGAGTTGATCTCTGTTACCATGGCTAATGTTTAGACTACTGCCAATGACCTAAAGAGAAAAACACACTTAAAAATCCCAAACTATCCCTTTGAATATATTACTGCATTAAATCACCTCAAAATCCACCCCTTCCACTTAATTTTAACTGCCACTGTTTTATACACTGTGCAGCATGTTTCCCATGCAGAAGCATCCAAGCACAGGCAGCAGGAAGTGGGGAAGCACTTACCATCTCCTTTTTTTTTGTCCTGCAGAATGATATGTTCAAAGTCAAAGTACTTTCTCTTGTCGCTGTGAGCCTCTGTAGTTTGTCCTCTATGTTCAAACCAAGTCACCTTTGCTTTTCCTTTGACTTTGACCACAAAACTCTGCACTTTGGTTTCCTTGCTGGTCACAACTGTCACCCTTCCTGAGAGGGTGTCCCCAGGAGAGAAGGTACCTCGTTCATTTGCCTTGTTGTAATCCACCAAGAGATGCTTCACAGTCATGATAACACAACAAAAACTTTCCAAAAGAGAAGTAAAAAAAATCCTATAAATAACTTAGAAGCAGGTTGAAAATGATCCAATGAGGTACTGAAGTGGATTCTTTCGTTGATGAACAATGCTCCTCTGAGGCTAGTGTAGCAGCTCACTCCACGAATACCTGATCTGTGTCACACATGATCAAGTGGTCACATGCAGCAGGTGTCATTTTCATGCAGGTTACTCAAGCCAGCAGCTTCAGAGTCTATACTAGGTGAAATACTGTAAGGTGTCTTGGATTTCCAGGGGGTTTTTGGTTTGAAATCTAAAATAATGACTGTGGAAAATAATCACTTAAGGGTTGGATGTTTCTTTACAACAAAAGAATACATTGGCAATGCAGATTTACTTAAAACAATATACATGCCACAGCCATGAGCATTAATTTGATTGGGTCACATTGCAAGGGAAGTCTTTTCTAGAGGAAGTAAGTATGAAAAATGAAAGTTGGAAGCTTAGTAATGGCGACGTTAAAGACAGCTGGCCATGCTAGTTCTTTCATAGCCGTTACATTATTTTATTTCACTTTACTTTGAAATAGTGAGTGGGGTGGGGGATGGAGGGGTTGAAGTAAAGCCAGTCTTCTTCAAATGGCAACCTCTAGTGTTAAAAAAGTCAAGCCAACACCAAAGTGCAAAAACCTACAGTTCTTTTGGTGTCCACTAGAGGCTTGCAGCAAAAACTCAAGAGGTTACATGGTGCCCCTCATTAAAATGTTGTTAGTACTGTAGAATTAAACAAGTCCAAAGTCTGTTCCTGCAGTGATTTTGTACAGAATGGTACATTTTTTGTTGGCTAACAGCACTGTGCTGGTTCCCTCAACTTAAAGCCTGCGCAGTTTATCATTGACTTCTTGGATAACTGCTGATAATAAGGTCTGTGGCGAATAAACGTTCATGAAACGTTACTGTTTTGTTCATCATTAAAATCTTCACGAACAACCATATCTTTAACATTTTTTTAGGCTTAAACATAATTGGCAAAAGTAGAAACTACTCTGAAGCTATAGGGAGGTCCAGGAAGGAGTCCAAAAACGTGGAAGTGAGTTATCATTTAGCATTTAGCACTTAGCGGTTCTGAAGCCCAAAACTAAATCAGACTTATGAACATCCGTGTTGGGTAATGCCTGAGGTAAGGTTTGTGATGAACACATACATTCGAGAACTTAATGTTTAACTGTAAAAAAGAAAATTCTTCTTATAGTGTCAGTTTTGAATTTTGTCAAGTTTTTAAAAGGGTGGTCGCTAACGATATGTAAAATAGGACCAAAATAGAGGTTTAATAATAGCTTTTCCCCCTCGTCAATTACATTTAAACATCATGAAAAGTTGTTTGTTTTTTAGTATCTCATAGAAAAGAACATGCAAGTTTGATCATTTTTTGTTCGTCACAGAGCTTGTTATCAGCAATGATCTGAAACAGCGAAAAATCCCATCAGCTTTCAGTATGTCTGAGGCCATGGGAACCAGCGGGATGCCAACTTATGTGTTGGCCTACAAAAATATGCCATCCCTGCACCACTCTGTATCAAACTACAACATGTGGGTTCAATTTGTAAGCAGTTCCTACACTTCCACTGTAAAACACCACATTGCAACCTCTTTTTTGAGAATTTTCCCATGATCTAATGACTGTTGTATCTATGTTTCCCTGTATGTAATTGTTTATATTTGATGTTTAATATTTTATTTTTGCTGGTTCAGTAGTTACCTTGCATTGTCTCTTGGGTGTGGTTTATATAAACCATTTGCAGGCTTCCACCACTCACACACACACACACACACACACACTTTTTAAAAAAAATGTTTTATGTGCATTGTCTTTCTTTAACTGTGTCAAAATAAAAAGATAAAAGATAAAAAGAAAGATAAATGACCTTATCAAGTTGTTGCTCATGGCTGTTGCTATAGTGTATTTACTGTCTTTACTAAAAATGGTCAGACATGATTGCAGCAGGGTCCCTGGTCGTTTTGGAAGGCCCTGTTAGCAGTTTTCTGGGGAATATAAGATGCACTTTATGTTGAAAAGTGAAACATTCAAATTTGCATGTGTTAAACACAAACACTACTTCAGTTATTTATCTGAAAAGTTATACAAAAATCCCATGTACTTTTGGCCATGTGAACTAAAGTGCTAAAATGCTTACTCATGCATCACTCTATAAGCTAAACAAAAGTGCTGTCTAATTGATACAATAACAGAGCTGAGAAAAACAAACGCAGGAGGAGTTTAACTTGACTCTGTTATAAGACAGTTATTACAAAATAACATCTTTCGTTAGGATAAACTCTGTAAAAACTATGTTATAGGTCAAAATGTTGTTTTTTAATCATACAGTCCATTTACCTTTTGAAATGTGGCATACAAAACTGTCACACACAATGATATTTTTTCATCATCCTCAAATAAAAACAGGCTGTTTGGCTTGGGAAACAAATTTATAACATTGTGGATAAAAATTTCAAGATTACAAAAATAATAGTTAATTTCATTTTTTCATTATTTACTCAAGTTATCCAGAACTGATGTCTATCAAAGACCTTCACTGTCACTCAGAGTTAGACTAAAGATATTTACAATGAGGAAAATTATATAGTACAAACTGATACCATTGCTATAGTACAAATAAGTATTCACCTAAAATTTTACACAGCAAAATTAAAGAGCCCATGTTTTGCCTTTACTCAGGTTCATATATATTTAGTTTTGATGACTGCTGTATACACCTTTATACCTTATATTTTTCGTTTGATTTTGAGCTGAATCAGAAAACACCTGATCCCCTGAAAGACCCCCTTCCCCACATGGATGTTCGGATTGGTTGACTAGTCCACTCTACTGTAATTGATTGGTTCAGCACTACTTGGTGCCACGTTGTTAACAAGTCAGCATTCCATGTACCCACAGTTTATGTTCTGTACAGGGTTTGCCAGCTTCAGCTTTTGGTGTTAAATTGCCAATAAAACAATGGTAGGACATCACAGTGGTAGGTCTGTTCAGGGGGGGCCAGAGGAATGGGCTGTTTCAGGCAGCTGCTGGTGCTGAAAGGGGAGGAGAGGAGGAAGTCCGGAAGCTGAGGACATTTAGTCTTGAGCATAGATGCACTCTACCATGCCAAGGAGACATATCAAGCACACCAAACGGCTTTTAAAATTCCAAAAAGCACAATATGGGCTCTTTAAGTTGAAGATGGATATAAAAAGGGTGCACTTACAATTTTAAGCGTCAGAGTTTGTCAACAGCTGAGAAGGTGTAACTTCATATGTGACATAATTATTTAGGTTTTCACAAACCAGTCTTATTCAGAATGCGTTTGCATATTTGTCATCATTAAGGGGAGGGTACACTGCCCCATTAGGAGGCCCTGCTGTTCTCCCATAAGGAGCCCCTACTGCCGGCCCATAAGGAGCCCCTGCTGATACTGCTCCATATGGAGGTGGGGGATCCAGAGCACTAGGTACTACTTGTTGAGGTGGCACCATTCCCCAGGGTGATGGGTTTGAGTTCCCAAAGGCCCCAAATCCAAAGTCAGCAGAAGGAGGCTGTTGTTTCCCAGTATGATGCTCAAAGACAGGGAGGACCACTATGGGGAGTTTGATCTCCGGGTCTGTGGCACATTTGATATCTAGCTGGACCTGTCAAACAAGACATTTATTTCTTATTATTGGATTTACTCTTTTTAATATCACATAGTTAAGATACAGAAAGACACAGGTTTTTATTTTTATTTTCATCCAATGTGCTGAACCTTATTATTTGAACATGATGACTGATGATAGAGGGCTTAGGCTGAAAGTCTCAAAATAAAAGTTGACATTGTTTATTGAAAAATTTATGTCAGTGCTTTGCCAATCATATATTGTGTCTATTGTGTCTCTAGAAGTTCCTGATACTTTACTATAGCTTTTCTGCTTTTATTGTTGTTAAAACTGGGCCTCGATCACCAATAATTTATGATCTTTCTTAAATTCATTTTTGAGAAAGGTATCAAGAAACATCTTGAAGATTCAAAAACAAGGCAACTGGACTGTGTTGAGGGGAGGAGTTGGAAAAAGGAAACAGAAACCCGTCACAGGGTGATTCATCCCCTGAGAGTCGTTACCCTGAGTGATTCGTTAACTCCCCCTGTCATGTGAGCTGTTGTGGTCTCATGATCCCAGGTGTGAATGTTTGGAGAACTTTCTGGGGAGAGAGCTTAGCACTGCATTGTACGTGGCTGAGAGGTTGTGTCTGAGTCCACCGCCTCTGTTCAGAGAAGGTTTCTCCAGTATGGTGAAGATGGCCTCTTTAACTCCTCTTTCAACAGAGGTGGTGGACTCAGAGCCTTAAAGATCCCTTTTCCAGCTCCTCCCCATCTTTTGTTGTTGTCTTTCTCTCCAGTAAGATAAGTATCTCCTTCACCAGCCATTTGGAACTGAAAAAGCTTCTTGGATGAGAAGTGAAACATCTTCCAAAAACTCAACAGTCCAGTTGCCTTGTTTTTGAATCTTCAAGATAGTCATGACCTGAATGAATGAGAATCTACACGGACCTATCAAGAGATATCTGAGTTAAATTCAAGGACTTTCCTTAATCTGTCAAATCGCGCTTCCCTATTTGAGAGGTTTTGCACATTTGCAAAATAAAACCCCTTTGATGCCCACATAAGGTCAAAAGACTGCTGCGTTGTGTTCACAACACAAAATAATAATCACACAAAATTGAAAAAGGATGAAAAGAGACGTGAGGAGCTGTGAGAAACCAAAAATGTCTAAAGGGGACAAAGTGCAACACAAAATAAGGACATATCAGGCTAATGTGATTGCATGAAATTTAGTCGCATATAGAAGTTATAAATCGAAATTTTCAATGTAAACATCAATGGGAACCTTCATTTACTCTTAGAGCTCAGCGTTTTTAACAGTGATAATAAAGCACATTCTAAACAGTTTTATAACTATGTGTGAGGGTGAATTTTTACCGTTTCACATAAGCGCAAGCACAATAAAATGATGCTTTACTTAAATAAATTTGATAACAATTAAATTCTATTTTTCTTTGTTTATTACCTAATAAATTAAGTGCTGAACAAATATTAACAAACCTTTGAGAAATACATTTTAAAAACTCGAGCCACGGTACATTTTGCCATTTAAGTTATATCCTTACTTAATTCTAGATATTTGCTTTTGTAATCATGACCAGCTATATCAACTCTAAATAAGATTACAACATTCAAAAGCACACATGCACACAGAAAGAGGAAATGCAGGTTTGCTGTGCTGGGTGCAAACCTTACCTTTAGCCTGTATTCCACTTTGATGATGGAGCAGTTCAGGATGGATGTAGGTAGGTCTTTTGGGATGGTGATCACCTTGGTCACAGTTTTTTTGTCAGAGGAATCAATGGATTCTAACTTCTCCTTCAGGATATCATTTGTGTGAACTCTCCTGCGACCCTGAGCAAAGAAACTCCTCTTCTCATACAGGGTGAACTTGGGCTTTACTGAGCGTGACGAGCGGTTGGTGATTTCTGCCGTTATCAGGATACCCTCACCTGTTAAATGGACATACAAAAACACAATTTTTAAACTTGGTAAGTAGTCAGGGACTGTTTGGATAACAAACTGTGTTTATTTATTTTCATTTCATTTTCATTTTTCAGCACATTTACAAGGTTGAATGATTTTTTCAGATCAGGAAACAAGACAATGGTTAAAATGCATACACTCAGCATCTTTTTATTAATGACTGTTTGGATACAAAAAGTGAACATGCCAATTGATGCATCGCTGTCTGACATTTGTCCACATAACAGAAAATTTACCCACATATAAATCTTTGGGGATGCTGTATTTTGGTTGTGGATGTTTGTGTGCTTCTACCTTTCAGACCTTATGTCCACACAGCATGAAGGAGCAGTTGATGATTTTGACTTTACTGATTGATGTTTTGCAAAATATAATGAATTTTAGGGAAAAGCCAGGGCTATAACGTTACAGTCAAGGCTTTGAGCCTTTAACTATCCTTTAATACATGTCCATATCTACTGCAGACCTTTAGAAATAAAGATTTCCATTATTACTGAAAGGCATTTTTTCCCAAGAGAGCCATGAGGTGTTGGGAAGTTCTTGTTAAATAAGATTTAGGTAGAGAGTGTTTTAATGGGCAACCTTGGCTGCTAAAAGGTAAATGTCTACAGCGTCGCAGAGGCCCTAAAGAACATGCATGCATACCTTTTATTTAAAGATGTCATATTGTGCCCCAAATCCGCTCTATATATTCATTTTTAGTGACAGGGTATGTTGACAATCACTGATTTAAAAAAAAAAAAACCTCTAGATTTAATATACAAAGTTCCCCTGATATTGCTGTATTCTCTCTTTGTCTGAGATGCTCTGTTAGAGCTCCTACCCCAATTAGTTTACAGGACAACTTACTGGACAACATGTTAATTTGTCAGTTTATTGCTGCTAAGCGCCAAAATGTCAACAGCTCTGTATTCATTCTAACGTCTGTACTCTGTGATGAGCCCCGAGCCAATGGGTTCAAAGTAATGACAAAACAATGGTAGGATGTCACACTGTTAGGTCAGTTCAGGAAAAAGGTGTGTTCAGGGGGAAAAAGACATTTTGGGTATCTATTTGCACCAGAAGAGAAGTCTTGAGTCCCATTTTTGTCTTATTTATAGAGATGATCCATCATGTGGAGGAGACATGTTAAA
This sequence comes from Cetoscarus ocellatus, assembly GCA_037902135.1. Taxonomy (NCBI): domain Eukaryota; kingdom Metazoa; phylum Chordata; class Actinopteri; order Labriformes; family Labridae; genus Cetoscarus; species Cetoscarus ocellatus. The sequence goes on from JBAMNC010001392.1 coordinate 1,736,645, forward strand.
CACAATGAAGGGCATTCAAAATTAAAAAAGGATAATATGGACTCTTAAACTCCTCTGACAACATGTTGATTATAGTTATTTCCAAAAAGATCTTGAGAAATTAACACAGGATGAAAAAATACAATTTAATCATCCCCAAAATAACAAGATGAATAAGTCAAGTTCTTGAGAAAATGACCAGAGTGTACTTATCAGACTGATTTATTAAATTATCAGAAATTGGGCTATTAGGGTTGAACAGTATATTTTTTCCTGTGATTGCAATGTGAATCACTAGACTGCCAGAATAATGCACTCAAAACTGGTTTAAGGGACAGAATTTAGAATTGAAATTCAAAGTAATCAAATACCAAAATAAGAGTGCCTCAAAGAGATCATAAATTTAATAAGAATATCATAAAATAAATATAATCATTTAGTTGAAAATCTGATCCACATTGCAATAAAAACTACCATTTATTGTCCCCTTTTCAAGGGCAAACAATAGGGAAAAATAGCAAAATATGTCACAGATGAATAAAATGACTCATTCTCATTTTTAAGCATAGTTTTATGCACACATCACTGCAGCAAAATTGATATAAACAAAACGCATATTTGTATGTCTATGAGAGCATCTGTATATTTTTTGACATTATGCCACATTTTTTTCCATGCACACATTCCTGAGCTCTGTTGTTAACTTAAGGGTATCGACCCAGCAGTTAACTAATGCAGAGATTAATGGCATCCCCATGGTCTTTTTGCATGGTTAGGATTCCTTACATCATGGTTAAAAAAACATTCAACCTCCAAAGTCCCCCCAACCTGTCTAACCCGTCCATATACTCTGTGATCTGTGTCCCAACAAACTGTCAGTGTAAAAGTTTGAATTATTACTTAAATATTGAAAATGATCAAACTAATGATATCAAACTCAATACTCTCTATGACTGCCGTCATGTTTCACTGGACAAGCAGAGTGCTACCAAACAAGAGTTCCATGATTTTTTCTTTGGTGAAATGATGGTCTAGTCCACACGCTTCTCAAACAAACTAATGACAAATAAAAAACATTACACAAGATTATCATATCATACATGAGAATGTGAAGAGCTCCAACAAATATAGAAATATTTTCTCCAAGTGTGCACCTTATGGCAGGGTGTAGTCCACCCACAAAGCCAACCTGCTATCTACCACTGTGCATCTGTGACTGCCGTCATGTTTCAGCTGATAAGCGGAGCGCTACCAAACAAGATTTTTTCTTAGAAGAAACAATGATCTAGTCCATACTCTTCTGTCAAACCTGATGGACCAGATTCCTTGAAGGAGGGGCAGTGTTTTAAAAACACTCATGCACATACTAAAATCTGTTAGACTACATTTTTACCTTGCATGTATCCCATCTTTTTGGTGTGAATATCCAGTGAAAGATTTCCAGAGCTGAACAGTCCCACTGATTTATCCTTGCAGCCGTACTGAGGTTCCTGAAATAAGAAATATCAACAAGTAGTAGTTCAGACTAGTGATGATGCCCTCTGCTGTGACAAGTGCATATAGGATTTCCTACCATAAGTCCAGGGGTGTCCATGTCTGCTTTGGATACAAACGTGAAGTGGGCTTTGGCCTTTTTTGTCAGCTTCATGGATTGTTTGAGCTCTGCCTTCACCTTGTGAACAATCTTCCCTATGGAGGCTTTGAACGTTGATGGTATTTTTCTGTGAGGTAACATAATAGGACATTAATTCAGATCAATTTGAAAAAATAAAACAAGAAAAGATGAAGCAAAAATGCACACCTATCAGGAATTGTGAAGGAAAATGGAAACACATGGCGTCCTTTTTTGATGACTTCAGTGCCTGAAATACATTCATGATAAAGCACACACCATATTAATTCTGTCTCAAAGTATTTTGCACATGCTAGTGTTTTCAGTGTCCACACCATACGTTACCATCATGTCTCGACTCCCTCAGGATGTGTTGTTTGACTTCGTAATATTTCTCATCGGACCAGTACACATGATGGTGATGTTGCCCGTAATGTTCACTCCAGCGCACCTGAGCTCTTCCTGATGCAATGAAAATAAGCTCCTGGATTTTTGTATCCTTTGACACGTCCACAACAATTCTTCCATTCATGGTATCTCCATTTGTAAAGATGTTCTTGCTGTTGATTGCATCGTATTCAATTGAGAAATTATTTATGGTCATTTTTCAAACCGAGCTGTTTTATATCCGAATCTTGTGTTGACACCAAAGCAAACTCAACCGTTGTGAGTCCACGACAGCTGTTCAACTAAGTTTCTATCCCATCTCAGGTATGAAGATCCTGTTTGACCTGTTTTTGCTGCACAGAGGTAATGAGTGAGAAATGCATTAAGCCCTGCAGGCTTACTACAGCTCATTACAAAAAGGCTGGTATGATAGAGCAAGTCATCAAATGCTCGGGTTACAAACACCTGCATGGGCGGGCCTTAGCAACCTGTGTAGTCTGACAGTGTGTCACTTTCTTCAAAGTCCACTCAAAATCTGCAAACCAGATATTTTCAAGGGAATGTCAGGGTGACCTTACAGTTGTTTTAACTGATCCCTCGCATCAAGATACTCAGCCTTTTGTCCATCAGTAAATAGAGGAGTGGAGAAGGGAAAAATACTGGAGGGCTAGCAGGTAAATCTGAGAGTACACTCTGGGATGGGGATGGACAACTTTGGTTATCACAAGGTCAATACTGATGTTATTCTTAGTCTCAGATGGCCACATTGTTCAAATTAAAATACCACTGATGCAAAAATGCACTGTAAAACCAAGGCAAACTGCAGGGACTGCACTTACTGCAGTTTGCCTTGGCTTCACCATGTAGAAAACAGATACTGCAGCCTTGGTTTTACCATGAAGACTATCAGATATTGCAGTTTGCCTTGGTTTTAGGACCAAATTTTCAACATCTCCACTCAGACTTGAGATAAAAGTTCACCTGCTGCTGTAGAACATTTACATTATAGTGTTCATTTATTGATTAGCTCTGCATTATATGTATTAGAGCCCAATGTAGAATGTTGTTATAATGTCTGATGGTCTGACATTATGTTTTGTTTTGTGTTTGTGTGAAGTCACACATGAAATTCTTGAGAAATAAACACTGTTCTGATAACAAACAAAAAATACATTCACAGATAATTATCGTTCTGTTGTTGCTTTTTATCATCAGTAAGGAGATAATTACACATTCAGTGTTGGCAGTCGCGGTGTGTGCAGCAAAAAATATATCAATATTAAAAATTAATATTCCAACTATCATTTAAAAAAACGAAGTGAAATGGCCTTACTTACTGCACATACTTCAGTACGCCATTGTATGGTCATGTAATTATACTGCAGTAAAACAGAGGCAGTGCAGTATAGCCTATAAAACTGCCAAATTTAGCATGAATGTCAATTTAAAATATGTATTAAATTCCCTTCCCTTTAATCTAATAAAACATACACTTAGTAGTTAAATATGATTTCATACTTTCACTTGGTGAAAAAACCCACAAAAAGCTGTTTTTCTCTATTTTGCATTTTTGCAGATACTGCACTTTGCCTTTGTAGGGCAGCATAATTACAAACCAATTATTCATTTCTTGTGAAGAATCCAACCAAAACAGTTATTAGAGACTATGACAGAAATGTTTTTTCTGTTTTTCATGCCGCACCACATATTTACTTAATATGTAGATGGTTTTGAAGTGTTGAATCAGACTGTCAGGGGGTTCATCAAGTATTAAACTCTACCTAATCAAAAGGTTGAGGGTTCAAGCCCAGCTCTGGCTTTTGCATGTCCATGTGTCCTTAGGCAAAACACAAAGAGCTTGGGTGTGCAATCTGATACTGATGTAAAACTTACATAGAAACTCAGAACCATCAGTGAGTGAATGTGAGAGTGAATGGGTGTGAATCCCATACCTGTAGTGTAAAAGCACTTTGGGTCAGAAAGACTAGAAAAGCACCAGTACAGTTCAAGTCCATTTACCATTCAAAACACTTCATTGTATAAGTTTGCAGTATTTGGAAATTTAAATTGACTAACAGCCTGCATTGAGTGAAAGGAGGGCTGCATGTGCCCCTATGACCATAAATTTTCTTCCTCTGCGCTATGAAAAGGAAAGAAAAAATGCTGTTGTATGTGTTTTCTAGAGACCCTATCACACTTACCCTTCACAGCAGGAAGTCTTCCAGCAATTTCCATGTCGGACCCCATTCACATGCTGAAAACCCTAAAATTTCCTGAATTTGCCATAGTGAGTTGCATGTGTGAAACAGTCATATCCACACAGACTTGTGATGTGTTCTGTTTGATTCTGGATTATTTAAGATGCAAACTAGAAAAGCACTCAGAGAGCGCAGAGAGCTCCGCCAAGCAGCTTCAGTCCACTTTGGTGAAAATGGTCCTATCTGGCAATGTTAAAAAATCCTTTAAACAATTCCTGTATCCGGATGGTGATTCGGATCAGTCCTAAAATCTAATCATTTCTTCCTTACCCCATTCCACACAATTGCTGAAAATTTCATCCAAATCCGTCCATAACTTTTCAAGTTATCTTGAACACAGTCAAACAGACAAACAGACTAACCAATGCCGGCAAAAACATAACCTCCTTGGCGGAGGTAATTAGATGCATCACTGGGAGTGCCCCCTTTGGTAGAAATTTTCTTCTTGGAAGTGGGTTGTTGTTTAGGTACCCCAACTTTACCAGGTTGCAACCGGAACATGTTTAACTAGGATGAGAGGTCATTTCCAGTTAAACATGTTAATGCATCATCATCTCTGTCGACTGACATCCTAACAGCAGGTACATATTTTCATGACAGGAGAATGTAAGAGTTTCATCTGCTCTCTAAAATGCAAAAGCTAAATATTTCACCAACGAGTTAACACAATATTAGAAATTGTTCTGTAATTATCGAGGATAATATACACAAAGAAATGAACATTATTTTTTGCTCTATTTATTAAAATGTGTTTTTAATTTTTTTTTTTTTACATAAAAACATCAAATGTTGTCTTTGGAGTCCTTAATTCTTTACATACCATGAAACCCAGGCAAGTTAAAAAAGATATTTAAAGTATTATTTTGAGGAACAGTTAAACTTAAGCTTCTCTCAGAGTATTTACATTACTATTTAGGTGACAGACAGATGTGAGAGCAAACTAAGCCAACATTAATTTTTAATTCTAGAACAGCACTTCTTGTTAACCCTTTTGGCAGATAAACCTAAAACCACCCTCCTCCCTGTCCATCACCATACACAGCAACACATAAACAGATGATATAAACACTCTCCCTGAGCAAACAAACTTGACCTGGATTTTTGACAGAGATGTTTGACATTTTGTCTCTCTGTAAATTCAGTCATTTTTCTGAGTAAATATTCCTGAGACAACAACAAAGGCTTAAATGCAAAGTTTTTTTGTTTTTTTTGTTTGTTTTTAGTTGGCTGTACTGTACTGTATTTATAATATCAGTGCTTAGTTCTGGTTGCAAAAGGTAGTTGTGCTTGCATGGTATCATTATTTATAGAAACAAAGTGCTTTGGAAAAAGGCTGCTTACATTGAGGTGGAGTCATGGAAAACAATCTAATACAGTTTTAATAGTATAAAATAGAGCCCCTGTCTCTTCACGTCAGTCTTTAAAAGAGTCCAAAGCATGGGCTGCTGCCTTTTTATGAAGTGAAATGAAATCAAGTGAAATGAAAGGACATAGTACTTGAATAACAGACATTAAAATGTCTGCTGTGCTGAGCATAAAGTTTACTTCTAATAAATGTCTTGGCCTTTGTGGCTATAGTCATTTACAACCAACTCAGCAGAAAAATATTTACAACTCTGATTAAAAACCTCAAAAAGATTATATTTTTATTTTCTTCTTAGATATATTTGGAACATGTTTTGTCCCCTTTAAGATAAAAAGTAATAACTTGTGAAAAAAGGGACTCACAGCATTATTGTTTTCTTGTACTCAATGGAAGTATTGTTGTATGGCAGAGCTGTAAGTTGTCTGGGGTGCAGTGGAGCAGTTGGTGGAAGTTAAGAGATTGCTTGAAATATGCTGGACAGGACACTGCAGCCATCTTCATGCAGCTCTTACACAAGGTCTTCTTTTGCTATTAAATGCCCTTATCTGGCTCATGTTGTAAGATTTTAAGTCTTCATCCTGACCTGAGATAACCCAAATGTCAGCTCAGCGTTGTAAGTCAGACCTTAGACCCTTTTCCAGTAATAAAAAGCATTTTTTTACAGTGAGGCTCATCTGAGAACTAAACTAACAACAAAACTCAGAGACCCTTAGAATGAAAATAACATGATTTTCTTACGGGTATAATATCTTTGTCACTAATGTTTGTTACCAAAGTCAGACAGGGGTGTGTCCATCCAATATGTACCATATGGAGGTGGAGGATCCAGTGGTTGTGGTGCCATTGGGGGTTGTGGTAGTGCACTCCCCCATGCAGGAGGGTTTCCAAACGGTTCATATCCAAAGGCAGAAGCAGCTGATGGTGGTGCCATGGCAGGAGTCTGGAAGGCTGGGAGGATGATGATGGGAAATTTGATCTCTGGGTCTGTAGCATATTTGACATCCAGGTAGACCTGTGGAAACATGTTTGCTTGATTAAATTTCAATATGTTAACAAACACTCTTTCTGCAAAGTCAACTCCTTTGGTAAACACTGTGTACAAAGAGAGGAATGGGTTTGTGCAAATTGTGGTTTTAAGAACAAAATCCTTACACCTGTGCTACAGAGCGTATGTTAGGACAACAGAGAGCTTTAGAACAAGTGTTTACATATGAAGACCAAACACTGAATTTAGTATTATTTACAACTGCCAAACAACTAAATCCCATTCTCTAACCATGTGAGCAGCTACATAAAACTCATTTACTGAATTGAAAACTCTTTTTGCAAAACCTGAAATCATTTCTAAGGTTAGGCACAATGACAAAATCTCTCTCAGTTGTTTTTGTAAAACTATAACGTACATTTGAAGAATGTACAAGATGACAGCAGAAAGTGACTGCAAGTTTAGAGATTAGCATTGATGCTAACAGCTTAAGTAGCACTTTTATCAGCTCTGGACCACATTTCTTCATTGAATGAAAAACAATTAAACACACAGAGCATTTCTTAATAAAAGAGATATTTTTGCTCCACTCCAGATAAGTGCAAGAGTTTGTTCTACTTACATTTCACATTGCTCATGTCACAGGGGCATAAATATTCTGGCTTGAAACAACAGCATGAATGGGGCATAATGGATTAAGTAAAGGGATTTTATTCGTTAAAGAGAGCGCCTTGGAATTTTTTTCTTGTTAGCTCGATCTATTTAGAAGATGTTGTGCACGAGACTGTAAGTAAAGGGTCTTTAGACATGAGTCAGAACATCAGAGAACAAAAATAATGACTTAAAATGTTTTCATACAATTCTGCAATGTTTCAGTACACATCTACTTGTAGTTCATTATACCTGTCTAATCAATTATAGGGATAGTTCAGCGCTTTTAAAGTAAAGTTGGATGAGGATCATGTTGATCATGTACAGACATTAGCCACAGTTAGTCTGATGTGCTCTACCCTTGTAAGGAGAGAAACAGAAAAAAAGCTAGGCTATACATTACTGCAGATGGGACCAAGAGCTCTGTGTTGTTTACTGAATATTAGATGAAAATGAACTTGTCAAATTTTAGAAAATTACACTGAGCTCTTTGCCCTATCTGCAACAATGTAAAGCCCACCTTAAGTGCAGATTCTTTTCTTGCAAGGGCAGTGTCACGGAGTACTCGAGAAAAACAAGGTGAAAAACCCAAATGCAGATGAACAAAAAACAGGCTTTATTCCAAAACTAAAAAAGGGATCAAAGTCCAAAAATATAAAGTACAACGAAGAATATCAACAAAGTAACAAATCAAAACTGAGCAACAAAGTACAAAACAAAATCACAAAAGTCCATAACAAAAGGCTCAAAAGTACAAGGCAAAGTCCCAACGAAAAATACCTTTCAAACTCGAGAGAACACGGGAGAACACTGGAGAACACTGGAGACAGAGAGACACTGAAGACAGAGAGACACTGAAGACATAGCTCCAAGGCAGAAGAAACAGGAATGAGCCCAGAAAGACAAGGGGAAAATATGAGTGTTAAACACATGAGGTGATTGGGGTAAATGAGAAGCAGCTGGGGAAGAACAATCAGGGATCAGGTGTGACAGGACGAGACAGGAAGCAAAACCCACGGCAATAAGGGGAGACAGGAGGACTTTCAAAATAAAACAGGAAACACAAGGACAAGACTAGAAACGTGAACAAAATGGGAAACTTGACAAGGACCAAGAGAAGTCAAGAGACACAGGACAAGAGATCAAACCCGGAAATCAGAAGTAGTTAATACAAAATAAAACAGGACAAGGAGTGAATAAACAGAACACAAGGAAAAGGCATACAAAATAAAACAGGGCCAGCAGAATCATGACAGGCAGAGCTGACCAGATTTACTATGTATTTGTTATTGATATAAACCTCATACAACACTGAACCTTCCCTTTATGGAACAATAATAGACCTCAGCTGTGGTTACTGTGGTCACTGAGATACTTACCCTGACTCTGTACTCGGCCTTGATGATGTTGCAGTTGTGGATGGATGGCTCTGTATCATGGGGGATGTTGATGACTTGTGTTACATTTGCGTTAGTAGAAGCAGGGATGGGCTGTCCCACTTCCTTCAGGAGCCTTTTAATGCTCAGTTTTCTTTTCCTCTTTACAAAGAAGCTGTGCTTGCTGTACACAACATACTTGGGCTTGATCTCACGGGATGAGTTGTTCTCGATGTAGGAGATTACTTTTAATCCCTCTCCTGCAAAACAAATACAAAATTCTGAAAAACTCTTGGGATTTCAGTAAAAGCCCCAACATGAGAAAAATCCATTCTGTCCTTCTGTTGCCTGCTCAGCCTCTCAATTTTCAACCAGCCTGTTTGGATGTTTTTCCCCTGGTGATGTCATCACAGGGATACACCGCCTCTCCCAGTAAGAAAACTCTCGCTGATCCAGGTGTTTGTTCAGACTACAGCCTGCCCACGTTAAAGGAACAAGCCAAGGCATGTCTGTGCAGCCACAGTAAACATTATAGGGTACAGTGCTGAGAAGGTAATTCACATCCACTTCTTCACAGGAGCATGGTCAGATATGGATAATGGGGATTTACACTAAATAAACCTGTTTTGACCAGGGATGAAACAGAGCAGGCATGCCAAAATCAAATATCTAAAGGGTTTATAGGGCAAGCAATAAAAAAGCAGCTTTTAAGAAAATCTGGGTTCAGTGTTTACATGTCAAAAAGGAGAAAAATGTGGGACACTTGCCCACTTCATTCTGAGAGGTCTTACCTTGTAAGAAACCTGTTTTCTCAAGATTCACGTCCATGGCTACTGATCCTGATGTGAAAAACTTCATTTTCTTATCCTTATACTCATGCTGTGGTGCCTAAAATAGGTAAATAAAAAAAATGATACACATGTATGAAAGAACAGCCCTTTTTAATTAATTAATACTAAAATCTTCCGAGGTTTTAGAAATCTTAAGCGCATAATCTCGTGTAGTTTCTGCCACTAAATGGATTTTTGGGACACCATAATTAGCAGTGCTTGTGCACACACGTCCTACTGTTAAACTCACAAGAGCTACGCAGATCAAGAGCTGCAGGAATGTGCACCTTCATTAAATGCTCCTTTATCCACTTACCTTTAGTATTTTTAACTAGAATTAAGTGGTGTTTAATGCTGAGGGAATGTCCTTGGAGTAGATGACAACAGTGACCTGCATTAAACCAGCTTAAAAACTGCTTGAAGGTGTGTTTAAACCACCTTGTTTTAAGTCGAAATGGTTGAAAGACGCAGACTAAGACTCACTTGGTTAAATAAAAGGTAAAAAGAACAAACAAAATTAAAGCTGCAAGCAGCGTTGGATGGGTCCTCACTCTGTCGCATACCGCTCATACCCATTTGACCTCCATTTTCAGGGTTTCATCCATTTTTGACCCTTTGACCTGCTCAAAGATAGACTGATGTGTGTTCCTGCAGCTCTGCCAGGAGGCTCAGTCTTTATAATGGGTGTGTATTACACACTCCATTTTCCCGCCTTCAGTGAGTCACATGACCAGCTGCACTGAGCTGTCAATCAGTGAGTGACATCATCTGCCTCTGAGGGAGAGTTAAAATTGAGTTAAACCTTTTAAAACACCTCCTCACTGATGCCACAATTTTGTCCAAATCTCTCTAAAAAGAAAATATTTTAACTGGAAATTTTGTCAGGAATCCGTTCATGTAATTTTTAAAGCTGTAAGACTTTTCTTTTTTGTGCAGAGGCCTAACTTACACAGTTTGTGCGGACCTGTATCTTGCTCACTCCGTTCATTTGAATGGAGCTGGGAGGGCTTCTTGGGGGTTGACCAACTTTGAGGGCTTGTCATTTGGAAACCATTTGAGAAACAACAAATTCCTTCAGAACTTTTGATTAGCATGGCCTACTCTGTTATTTGTCCGCATTTCAAGCTGATACTATTTACGGCCTAGGAGGTGATACTTTTTTCTTTTTGGACGGAAATTTGGGCTTAATTTTATTTTGAAAGGCCAATTGCTGGCTTCCTGTTTGAGATCCTGTAGGTCAGGGGTGTCAGTGCGTGATTTGTGGGTCTCGATGAGACAAATGTTTCGCCGCTGGTTTGATCGCTCTACGACATTCCTACTGGCCGTGAGGGCTGTTTTTGTGCCTTCTTGTGTCTAGGTGGTGCTAGAGAGCATACTTTGGCATGTTGGGGGTTAATTTTTTCATTTTATCAATTTTTTTACCGTACCTGAGGTGTGTGCCAATTTTGGTGAGTTTTTGAGCACGTTCAGGGGGTCAAATTAAGGTTTATGTGTCTGGATGAATAATAAGAAGAAAGAAAGAAAGAAAGAAAGAAATGGACCAAAAACAATAGGGTCCTTGCCAGAAGGGCAAGTACCCCTCTTGCTTCAGCTAGAGGGGTCCTTTCCCTTAGAGCAAGGACTCTAAAAAACGCAACAATATACGCTATGCTCTTAATGTAGTATGTAAAGCTCAGTCAATGATAAACATGCAGCGACTGTCAGCTTAATCAAAATACAAGATCTGAGCTGTACTAATGGTTGAGTGCTTTTTCTTGTAATCCCAAACTGTATCCAAGTTTTCCTAAATGGATAGTTCAGTGTTTTAAGTGGGGCTGTATGAAGGTCATATCAATACATTAGCCACAGTGATTTTGATCAGCTTTCTCACCTTGTAAGGAGAGAACCAGCACATAAGGCAGGCTCAACAGTGCAGCAGACTGGGCAAGAGCTCAGAGAAATTTGATAAATTTTAGATGTGTGGGCAGCGCAAAAAAACAAAAAACTCTCCTCTCCTGGAGGTAAGCCTACAGTTTCTCAGTGAAGCAAGGGGTGTTGTCTTCCTGGGAAGTCCACTTAGCCGACTGCCTTTGACTTCTTCACCAGTCTCACAGATCTTGGTCCTAAATTTGGAAATGGTACCAGGACTGGCAACAAATAATGCGTACTGGAACACCAGCTTCTGGTGGCAGGGGATTTTGGCACTTTTTTTCAGCGCCTCCCACATGTTTAGTTGTGTTGCTCATTTCATGAATGCAGATCATTACAAGTGGTACCTTGTTGTAAAGGTGACTAATCAGGCTTTCCAGGACTATAAAATCCAATACCAATTGGAATCATTAAATGGGAGAACAAACCAAGTGAAATAACATTTCCAAACTTTTTGAGGAGTATAGTTTAAGGCATGACTGCTTGGTTTCTGTTACTGACCAGCTGTCTCCAATCATCCAGTTTCACTCTAAAGTAAGAATGACAGGAATGTCAGATCCTCCGCACATACCATCAACTCTGGGATATTGTTCATATTCGTAATTGCCACAAAGTTGATTCTAGTTTTATCTTTCTGGTCCATCCGCAGTGATCTGCTCAGCCTGGCTTCCAGTGTGTATGTAATGTTTCCAACAGAACTGGTGAAGGAAGATGGCAGGTCCCTGAAGAACAGGAGTACACGTGAGAACAGTCAGAATATTTTACATGCATTTGCAGAGGAAACAGAAAATGCTAAACCTAGGTTGTTCTGTTCATCAGAAGAACTCATATTTGTACCTCTTGAAGTTACCAGAGTTTGAGTTCACTCCAACTAATTGTGGGACTATTAAAAGAACAATTACTCACTGGAAAGGGATCTGAAATGTGAATGGGTAAACATGGCATCCCGGGGCAACAACACTGCTATCTGCAATGTAAAAAGAAATAGCAAAAATTATTTGTAACCCACAAAGACCATGAATAGGCCCCCCACAAAAATATCTAAGTGGCTTTAGCACAAGGCTGAAAACTTACATGTTTCTCCATTCTGTTGTGTGAGCAGTTTTTCATTGTCATGTCCTACAGAAAAAAAACATGTCCTCAAATAAGAAGCAATTCGAACCTGAGACGCCTTTACAACATTTTACTTAACATTTAAGTAAACATTTAAATAATGCACCAAGGTTACAAATATAGCAAGGAAATCTGAACAAAGAATCTTTAACTGTGGTACATATCCAGCAAAACCATGGACACAGAACCAAAAAACACTTCTCAAGTGCCAGTTTAGCGATCTGAGTCATTTCAGATACTACCAGTCCCTTTTTCTGTAAAGCATAAAGCTTTTAAGAATTTCTGTCAACTAAGAAAGCAGAAACATAAAAATCACTTCTTACATGTTGAGTCAGTTTAGCAGATCTTTTGGAGATGAGATGAACTATTTATCATGTCATTTCATAACTTTAAAAAAAACACACTTCAGTACATTATTTTTAAGTATTAAAACAGTTAAGGATTTAAAAAGTTTAACTGTGCTCTAACAAACAATTGTGCACAGTGTAAATGATCAACCTACCAGAGAGAAAAGTTGTAAGATAAACAAAATTTTGAAAATCCAGAGTAACTCCATTGTATTTATGACAATGTCATTAATCGGATTTCATCTTGCCTTTTTTTTTTTTTAACAATAATTTACATGTGAAAGTGATCAGCATTCATTGAGAAAGGGGATGCAAGTAACCAATCCCTTTTCTGAAGCCTAGCTTACGTAATTATTTAAAGAAAACTTTAATTGACCTTCCTATCTTAGTTTGAATAAAATAATTCCAAGTATTTTCCCCCAGACAATGTTGAAGTCATGTAACACAAAGTTAAGTAAATCATCAATTTATTTACCAAATAAAGACCCTGTGTCATCGTTATTTTCTTAACAGTGAATTCCCATGTCGATTCATTTGTCTTGCAAACACCATCTGATACCCTCTGACTTATAGCAAATACAATACAACTTTTACCCTTTGTTAAGCCCCTCCCACAAACAGCTACTGTCCAATCCTACGTTAGCAACTGTAACTATGCATGAGAGGCCTGTGACGCTTTCAGCAGAAAACAATATGCCTAAGCGGTGTGCGTACGAGACTAGCAAGTCCAACAGTTGATATCCGAGAAGTTTGGAGGGTGGTGTTGATTTTTTTTTGCCTTCCCCAAGCCCAAGATGCAAGAAGAAGAATGCCGGGTGTGGATAAAACACAAGAATACCTACATTTGTTCTGAAGTAAGGTGCTGCTAACTAATGTCAGCTAACCTTAGCTCTGTGTGTTAGGTAAGATAACGTTAGCAAACAAAGACATCTAAATAGTAGGTTACTTCTGTTAAACCTTGAGCCACTGGGTAATATCTGAGCCAAAGAAATACTAGTAACAGAGACAAGTTCTGACATACTGATATCTTTTAGCATTTTGTGAACGGACAACCTAGAAATGGGCACACACAACTATAATGAGAGCTAACTTAACAACGATTTTAATATAAACAATATATGTTGACCAAATCTGATGTACAAGAACATTGTTGTTCTTGTATGTGATTGTTTTGAATGTGAAGTGTCAACACATGGGGTGGTTGACGCTTACATTGATATCTGTGCGCGTTCCCCTCTATTTTAACGTCCTCTTCATTTGAACTCCGACATTTGATTTGGTGAATGTATCTCTCAGAATCATACTGGAGACCTTTTTGTCTGCTTTTTTCTGATATCTCTGAAGAATTTGTCCAGAAATTTGTAGATACTTCTTTAGGAATATCACTCACCAGTGTTGCTAAAAACTCCATATTTCTCATTCTATGAGGAAGAGATTGGCAGGCGTAGCAACAGTAACCAAGGGGGGCAGGGCTTAATGAAGGGTCAATTGAATACGCAAAGACAGGACATTGGTCAGCTAGTGATGGCACAGCAGTTCTTTTCGATGCACTGAATCACTGGAATCAGTTCACTAAAAAGATTTGTTCAAAAGATTTGTTCATTGAATCCCCAAATCATTCAGTGCTTGGCGGGAGGAGCCTGCGACTCTGACTTCCTGAACTGATACATGGTATCATAAATATTAAAACTTCAACCCTGCCATCAGATCAAACTCTGATCATATGCACTGCGTGTGTGTATGTGGGCTCAGGAAGTCATCCATAGGTTGAACTAGCGAACTCTGGACATATGCTGTCCGTGTGTGTGGTGAGGAAGTCATTGGTAGATTGAATTATCGAATTATGGTCCACATGTGTTTTTCTAAGGAATTTGTTTATGAAGTAATGCAATTTAATTCTGGTCATTTGTTTAACATGTCAGGGCAGGGGGAAGGACAAAAGTCAGTGTCCGTCACACTGTATATAAAGTCTTTGTTTTCCTGAAATAAATTGAGAGAACTGACTTAACCACGCACTGGTTTGCTGTATGGTCCTTCTCTCCCCTTGATCAAGGATGCAGGTCGGGCCTGCAATGAATAAATGGGCCGGGCCCACACCGAATACGTGGGCTAGGCTCACACCGATGTAGGCTAGGCCTAACAGACAATTAATGCAATACACGGCTGAACCATTCAGGTTTCAGGCAGATTCATGACTTTCTGTGGATGTGACTGACAGTACAAGAGAAAATTATGCCTTCAAAATCAGAGACAGTATTCTCACATGACAATGCAACTATAATAATAACAAAATAATAACTGTAAGAACTATCAAATAGCCTGTGAAGTAAAAGTTTAACGTTGTTTTGTTGTTGTTCTATTTTGCCTTTGTTTTACTCTGCTAATCATAATGTGTTCTTCCATTCATGTGTTGCCATAATCTGAAATGTGTAATAAGCTGCAATTCATATTTTTATGCTGTAATTCCCAAATTTGAATTCTCAGCTATTCATAATCTTGACATTTGCAGAATATTTGTTCTACCACTATTTTTTCAGCCAGTAATCACCCACTTATATTTCGTTCTGTTGCGACTTATTTTATACAGTAGGTCTACTTGTTACATGACATTTTAAGTTTGTTTATGTAGAGACTTATTCTGTTTAAACAAGGGAGGTGTGTGTTTATGTTTATATGGCTTGACTCCTGTTTCAGTGTTTCCTGCAGTACGACGTTCAGGGAGTGATACATTCACTGAACAGTGAGACCACAGTACAGTGAAGGATTCATGCTCAACATGCACCATTCCCTCGCAAACTGTCGCAATGAGAGGATCAGACAGTGACGCATTTTCTCAAACTGCGGGTTTTATACACTTATTATTACATGCTGTGTCCTACTGTACGTCAGTTGTTGCGGTAGCAGTTTAGTAGAGTTGAAAAAAAAAAACATACACTTGAACACAACACACTGCTACCTCCCTCCGTCGCTCCTGTAGCGCCTGCTACAGCTAGTGAGTCTCACTTTCTCCTCATGACTGCCAGTCTAACGTTTCAAGTTTGTTTATCTGGGAACTAAATTAGTTTAAACAACGGAGAACAACGGTCACCATGACAGTGTATCCTTAAAAGGTAAATGATTCAGGAGAGTGTAGCTCACTGAAGCGTCGGCTCGGCGACGCGGCGCAGTCGGCGCGGGCGGTCCCTCCCTCCCTGCAGCGGCTCGCCGGCTGCCCGCCCGGCGCTGCTGACTGCTCAACTGAACTGAGAGACGAACGAATCTCTGGAGGAAGTGATTCGGTTCAGTACGTTCACTTAAAAGATTCGTTCTTTTGAACGAATCGTTCGCGAACGACACAACAATACCGTCAGCTTCATCTTCCTGAAGCCGACCGACATCCTGTTTTGAAAATAAGGAAAGTGATAACGTCACCTGTTTCCCTGTCAGTGCTTCATAATCAATATTTTTAACCATGACAACTTTGCTGAAATCAGAGAACAACAGAGGAGGTCGGACTGGTTTTACAGGAGGTCTCACTCCACTTCCGTAAAACGAGCACCCCGTTCAGACTGAAGTCTGTAGACAGTCTGAAAAGTAGCGGCTCATTTTTCTGACTAACCTTTAGCGTTTTTATTCCGCACGAAGTAATGTTTGATGCTGAAGTACTTCTCCTTGGAGTGGTAAACGACAGTGTCTTTCCCGTATCTCTCGGTCCACTCAACTTCGGCTTTCCCTTTGAACTGAATCATCAGGGACTCCATCCGACACTTTTTGGCCACCTCCAGCAGGACCTGGCCGGACACCAAGTCGCCATTTGTGAACGTGTTTTTCTCATTTATTGGTCGATAGGTGACTTTCAGGCTCTTTACGGTGGTCAACATGATGTGTCAAAACACGGGACGAGGAAAAGATGAAACCTAAAGCAGGGCTGATAAAGACCACCCCATACTTCCTCTGTGGGTGTGTTACAGTCCTGAGGAGGAACCCCAGGCTGCGGGTCGGGTCAGTCAGTTGTCGCTTGGGCCTGGTGGGACAGCTCAGAGCTCCGGCCCTTTTCTGTCCATCTGTAGGAATTTGGTGAGAGGGAGGGGGTCTGAGCAGAGGACTCAAGAGGTTTGCACACAGATACCAAGGCAATCAGAGTAGATCAAAATAAAGTTTTGACAGTATGAGCAAAGATGGAAGGAGATGATTTTTTTTTTTTTTGATTGTTGTACTTTTATGGTGTGTGTGTGTGTGTTTGCGTGTGTGTGTTTCTTCTCCACTGTAAAATAACAGAATGAGTCAGGTGCAGGTGAACGTCATAGGTCATATGAGTGCAGTTAAATAGGTGCATCGAGCTCACAAGAATGACAGATCCGGACAATATCAAGCTGTGGATCCTGGGTGTACTGGTGTTTTTTTTTCTTTTTTCTTTTTCTTTTTCTGACCAACCTAAATTCAAGCCTTTATGACTGCTATGTTAAGCTCTACTTTTACTGTTCAATGCTTCACCACATTATATCATACTAAACTATTGCATATTTTATGGTTAGATTTACCCATTTATTTGGCTGAATACAAAAAATTGGATAAGCAGTTTACTGGATGAACAGAAGGATGGATGATTAATAGATGAATTACGTGACCGATGGATGGATTAATTGGTGGATGGGCTGATTGCCTCCTGTTTCTAATGCACACCTAAACTAGAGGTGCTCGGAGCACAAACTTCTGCTGAGGCCTTTATAAGATGAGTGAACAGGGAAAATGTCAAAAACTGCTCTATCTCACATTCCTTTAAAAAATTCCTTCATCGGGATCCGGATTCATTTCACCACCAAAATCTAATCCTTTCTGCCTTCAGCCATGATCAACATTCCCTGAAATCTTATCAAAATATGTGGACAACATTTGGAGTTATCTTGCACACAGACAGACAGACAGACAGGTATACAGACAAACTTGTAACCTCCTTGGCAGAGGTAACAGTGGTGTCATCTGATCACCTCTGGATGTGACAGGATTTAGACATATTACCATTTTGTGTTATTGCTTTATCGGGAAAAATTCAGATAGAATCAGCAGAAAAAAACTGAAGTGCTGTCAGTCACTGTAGATTAAAAAGTGCAAAGGGAACGTCAAATGGACTGAAGGTTCTGGAAATTCAAGGTCCACCTATTGAAGTAGGAGGACTTCAGTATCAAACAATTTCTGATTCATCTAAACAAGGATAAAAGATCTGCTTGTTAAATCAGCGATCATAAGTTTTGTCCTCACACATAAAACCAAACACCAAGACTCAGTCACCTAGAATAAAACTCATCCATGACAAGCCCATGATCCCTTCTTGCTCTTCCTCATGGAAAAAGCTGATGATAACTCAGTGATCATCAAATATCAGGATGTGTCTATAACAGTAAATGCTGGGACATTGATCTGTGTGCATAATGTACAGAAATGATGAGAGAAAGCTCATCTGTGGAGATTCAGTAGAGGGAAGCTGGTTGGTAAGAACATGGCTGTTTTCTCAAACACCTACTACATACATCTTACAAATGCAGTACACATAATGTGCTGTATTGCTTGGCAGTGTGTAACATGACTGCCAAACGGCTGTTATTTTGTAGCCTGTTTCACAGGGCCGAACTGATTCTTCTTCTTCTGTATGTTGTTCTTGCAGATGGCAATTTTCGTCTAAGATGCATTACCTACTGGGCTTAAGTTTGGATCAACTATTTCTAATCTTTTGTTCAAATTTCTTGTAATTGCGCAAACAAATCTATGTGCTTTCCCTCCCCAATACAACAATCAAGCCAATTTCTGTTTGTGGTCATGAAAACAAAAGTAAACAATAGCTGAGCTAACAGTTAGTGCCACTAAATTAACATACACACTTGTGCTAAATTGTTGGTACCCTTACATTAAAGAAAGAAAAATCCACAATGGTCACTGAAATAACTTGGAACTGACAAAAGTAATTATAAATAAAAATTTACTAAAAATTAACAAACGAAAATCAGACATTGCTTTTGAATTGTGGTTCAACAGAATCATTTAAAAAAAACTAATGAAACTGAACTGGACAAAAATGATGGTACCCTTAACTTAATATTTTGTTGCACCACCTTTTGAGGCAATCACTGTTATCAGGTGATTTCTGTACTCCCAATGAGACTTCTGCACCTGTCCACAGGTATTTTGGGCCCACTCCTTGAGTGCAAACTGCGGCACCTGTCTCAGGTTTGAAGGGTGTCTTCTCCAGACTGCATGTTTCAGCTCCTTCCACAAATGTTCAATAGGATTTAGATCAGGGCTCATAGAAGGCCACTTCAGAATAGTCCAGTGTTTTATTCTTAGCCATTCTTGGGTGTTTTTAGCTGTGTGTTTTGGGTCATTATCCTGTTGGAGGACCCATGACCTGCGACTGAGACCAAGCTTTCTGACACTGGGCAGTACATTTCGCTCCAGATTGCCTTGATAGTCTTGAGATTTCATTGTACCCTGCACAGATTCAAGACACCCTGTGCCAGATGCAGCATAGCAGCTCCAGAACATAACTGAGCCTCCTCCATGTATTACAGTAGGTACAGTGATCTTTTCTTTGTATGCTCCATTTTTGTGTCTGTGAACATAGAGCTGATGTGACTTGCCAAAAAGCTCCAGTTTTGTCTCAACTGTCCAAAGGACATTCTCCCAGAAGCTTTGAAGCTTTTCAATGCAATTTGGCAAATTCCAGTCTCACTTTTTTATGATTTGTTTTCAACAGTGGTGTCCTCCTTGATCATCTTCCATTAAGTCCACTTTGGCTCAAACAGTGACGGATGGTGCGATCTGATACTGATGTACCTTGACCTTGGAGTTCACCTCTAGTCTCTTTGGAAGTTGTTCTGGGCTCTTTGGTTACCGTTCGTATTATCCGTCTCTTCAATTTGTCATCAATTTTCCTCTTGCGGCCTCGTCCAGGGAGGTTGGCTACAGTCCCGTGGACCTTAAACTTCTGAATAATATGTGCAACTGTAGTCACAGGAACATCAAGCTGCTTGGAGATGGTCTTATAGCCTTTACCTTTAACATGCTTGTCTATAATTTTCTGTCTAATCTCATGAGACAACTCTGTCCTTAGCTTTCTGTGGTCCATGTTCAGTGTGGTACACACCATGATACAAAACAGCACAGTGACTACTTTTCAGCCTTTAAATAGGCAGACTGACTGATTACAAGTTTAAAGACACCTGTGATGATAATTACAGGACACACCTTAGTTTAACATGTCCCTATGATCAAACCATTTTCAATCTTTTCTAGGAGTACCATCATTTTTGTCCAGGCCAGTTTCATCATTTTGTTTTTTAAAAAATGATTATGTTGAAGCACAATTCAAAAGAAATGTCTGATTTTCATTAGTAAATTTTCAGTAATTTTTTATTTATTATTACGTTTGTCAGTTTCAAGTTATTTCAGTGACAATTGTAGGTTTTTCTTTCTTTAACGGAATGTTACCAACAATTTTGTCCATGTGTGTACATTGTAGGCCTTAGGAAGTCTACAACCATTATATTTACTTTTATATGATTTTCACCAATGAACACCGAGAAATGCGTAATATCCTTGCAATGACTTGATGTAAGAGTACTGAGTTTTATTGGCTTTACTGTTATATAAGTGTAACAGAATCAATGCTTTTGCTACTGCTAAGGCTGTTTCTGTGGATATAAGTTGTGGCTGAGCCAGGCAGCAATCTCCAGGGCTGTAAATCATGGCCCATGTCAGAGTGCCAAAAGCTGTAACACCCTGAGCGTCCACTTAGGGATACATATATATATATATATATATATATATATACACACATATATATAAAAACTCTTCTCTCACCCACCCCCCTCTCCCCGGTGGGGTGGGTGGCTGTTCATCCTCTTCAGCTCGGGTCCTCTACCAGAGGCCTGGGAGCTTGAGGGTTCTGCGCAGTATCTTAGCTGTTCCTAGGACTGCACTCTTCTGGAGTGAGATGTCTGATGTTTCTCCAGGGATCTGTTGGAGCCACTTCTCCAGTGTGGGGGTGACTGCCATGAGTGCCCCGATGACCACAGGCACTACTGTTGCCTTCACCTTCCAGGCTTTCTCTAGCTCTTCTTTGAGCCCTTGGTATTTCTGTAGTTTCTCGTGTTCCTTTTTCCTGATGTTGCTATCACTTGGGATGGCTACATCAATCACAACGGCTTTCCTCTGCTGCTTATCCACGATTACAATGTCCGGTTGGTTGGCCATTACCATTTTGTCGGTCTGTATCTGGAAGTCCCACAGGATCTTTGCTCGGCCATTTTCAATCACCTTGGGAGGTGCTTCCCATTTTGACCTTGGGGGCTCCAGTCCATATTCTGCACAGATGTTCCTGTACCCTATACCGGCTACTTGGTTATGGCGTTCCATGTATGCTTTTCTGCCAGCATCTTACACCCTGCTGTTAGGTGCTGGACTGTTTCAGGGCCCCCTTTGCACAGCCTGCACCTGGGATCTTGCCTGGTGTGGTAGATCCGGGCCTCTATTGCTCTGGTGCTCAAGGCCTGTTCCTGTGCAGCCATGATTAGTGCCTCTGTGCTGTCCTTCAGTCCAGCCCTCTCTAGCCATTGGTAGGATTTGTTCATATCAGCCACTTCAGCTATCTGTCGGTGGTACATCCCATGCAGGGGTTTCTCCTCACATGATGGTTCCTCTAGTTCCTCCTTCCCTGTCAGTTTCCACTGTCTGAGACACTCACTAAGCGCTTGATCTCTTGGGGCCATCTTCCTGACGTAGTCATGGAGCTTGGATGTTTCATCTTGGATAGTGGCTCTGATGCTCACTAACCCTCTGCCTCCTTCTTTGCGCTTAGTGTATAGCCTCTGGATACTGGACTTGGGATGAAACCCCCCGTGCATGGTGAGCAGTTTCCGAGTTCTAACGTCTGTGGCCTGAATTTCCTCCTTTGGCCAGCTTATTATTCCAGCTGGGTATCTGATCACTGGCAGGGCATAGCTGTTGATTGCCCGAACCTTGTTTCTGCCATTGAGCTGACTCTTTAGGACTTGCCTTAGTCGCTTCAGGTACTTGGTCGTTGCTGCTTTCCTAGTGGCCTCTTCGTGGTTGCCATTTGCCTGTGGTATGCCAAGGTATTTGTAGCTTGGACGAGGGAAGGTAGTCCATACAGAAGGCATTACACTCCCAGAAGGCAGAATAGCAGATGTGGAAGAGAGCTACAAATATATATATATATATATATATATATATATATATATATATATATATATATATATATATATATATATATATATATATATATATATATATATATATATATTCTTAGCCATAACTTGGCTAAGAATGTCAAAAAGACAGACAAAAGACTGGCGAAGGTTTGCGCTCTCTGGGCACTTTCAGTTGAAGCAATTCACATCCTTTAATGAATGTAGTCTACAAAACCTGATCACAGAGTTTCACTCCTGTTAACGTCTGGCTGGTCTACTGATGGGAAATACCACACATTCTGCAACATTTTTTTTATCATTTGAGTCAGCCATACACAAAATGACCTTAAATTTTGATCACATCCAGCATGTGACTCACCCAGATTTATACGCGGAAAGGAAAACACGTCATACCTTGCAGCTCATTTTTAACCATACAGTTACAGAACACATTTAATCTAAAAATTCATCTCTTAGTTTGAGTCATTCAGTCTCTATTGTGACAATATTTTATTGTAATATAAAATTAAGTTTGTTTTCAGATACGTTCTGTACAATGTGTCTTCACACTGCTAGACATTTTTCTGTCATTTTCATCCATCCATCCATCCATCCATCCATCCATCTGTCCATCCATTTTTGTATTCATCCATCTCTTATCCATCTATCTGTCGTCATCTTTCTATTATATTGTTTTTTTTTATATATGTATGCATTCATTCATGTATGAATTCATTCAACTATAGACCTGTCTTATCATCTATTTATCCACCTAGTGTTCCATTTATTGATGTATGCATCCATCCTTATCCATCCTTATTCATCCATGCCTCTATGCTTCCATGTATGTATTATCTCATGTTCTTATCCATCCATGCAGCAACTCATTTACTAACACCCTATTCACACTTGCAGAAAAATCTGAAATTATCCTGAAATCACTCAGGAACACTGCATGTATAAACTCAAACAGCAGGTTTTTCCCCTCAGACTTTCACCTTAAATGTCACCTCAAAATTATTTTCCCCTTCCACACCTTTTCGTTGACTGTCATGCAGCCTGCAGAGAAACTTGCTGCTGTGAGGTCAAAGTGTGAACAATTACTGTATGTCAGAGAACTTTGTAGGTAGGTAGCCCAGGGATTTTACAGGATATTTTAGGGTTAAATGTTTGAAAAGAGCTTGTCAAAAAGCAGAAAATTTCATGCTGACAGTTAAGATCCTTAAATTATTCAAAAGTTGTGAGTGGGTTTGGTTAAGTTGTAGAAATAGTTTTCCTTCAATCAGACTATCAGGGTTTCTGTATCAAAGCTGCAACCACACATTGATGTGTTAGGGTCATATGAACTGCAGAGACAAACTGAGAATAGTCACCACATTTTATTTATTATCATAAAAATCATTACACATATTCTACTGCTCCATGATCCTGGCATACCTCTCTTACTGTGCTGAAGTCTGGGGAAATACATACAAGTCCAATTTACAAAAGATCTGCACATTACAAAAAAGAAAAATCTGGATCATAAATCACGCTGCATATAGAGATCACCTTAGCTGTCTGTTTTTAAAATCACAACTGTCAAAATTTTATGACATAAAAAATTTGAAAACAGCACAAGTGCTATATAAAGCAATAATAACAGTGTTACCTGGTAATTAAAAAAAAAAGATGTTCAAAACTAGAGAGGGTGGCTATAATCGAAGGGGTCAACATATTTTCTTTTGTCCAATCATCCACACAACTCTTTAAAAGTATGTACATTTCTGTTTGTGGTGTCAAACTCTGGAACAGCTTGGATGTCACTTAAAATGTGCAATAACATGCAAATATTGAAATTACACTACAGACAAGTATTATTAGATTTATACAAGTAATTAAAAGACAACAGGTTTTTTTTTTTACAAAACAATTTGTTAGCATATAAGTAATTTAATTGTGTTTATTAACACTGATTATTATTAACATATGCAAATAATTATATTAAATATTATAAAATGTAGTTTAGAGCAGATACACTGCTGAGAGGCAGTTGTATGGTATACTTTGCTAAGAGATGGATGATTATGAATAGAGAGGTGCACATTAAATTAGTATGTATATGTACTGGATATATAATCTGTAAATATATATAATATACACATTTACATTTTTCTGAAGCTCTTACTTTTTATTAGGATGTTTTGTTTGTTCTTTAGGAGGTTTATATGAAGAATGGGGTTGTCTCTGCAGAGATTCATTTTTCAATGCCGATTTACTGTAATTTGTAAAATGAGGCTGTTACCCATGTATTTATATTGTTCCATGAATAATGACAGCTGTTCATGAATTGTGATTTTAGTTCAGTATTTGATCTGATTTGTAAGGAAGGGACAGGACTAGATAAGCTCTTTGCTTCATTCTGTCCCTTCTCAAACTGGTTTTTGTGTTGACATACACTTATCATATCATAACTTAACAAAATAACACACTTGAGAACATTTAAGTATTAAAACAGTTAAGGACTTAAAAAAGTTTAACTGTGCTCCAACAAAAAATTGTGCACAGTGTAAATGGTTCATCTACCAGAGAACAAAGTTGTAAGATGAACAAAATTCTGAATTTTCAGAGTCACTACATTGTATTAATGACATTGTATTAATCAGATCTTGTCATGTTGTCTTTTTTTCACAATAAATTAACATCTGAAAGTGATCAGCATTAATCGAGACAGGGGATGCAAGAAACCAATTCCTTTTCTGAAGCCTAGCTTACATAATTATTTAAGGAAAACTTGAATTGACCTTCCTATCTTAGTTTGAATAAAATAATTCAAAATATTTTCCCCCAGAAAAAGTTGAAGTCATGTAACACAAAGTTAAGTAAATCATCAATTTATTTGCCAAATAAATACCCTTTGTCATTGTTATTTGAAAAAGGGCCCCCCATCTGTTAGTATCTTATTTTCAGGGAACCTGTGTAGCAGAGTATACTGTAGAAAGTGTAACATTGTGAGCAATCATATACTGACATAGTAGTGTCCTTAAATATATTAAACCATCATATCAATAAGTATAAAGTATTGTTTGCCGAGGTGATTCTTCACCTTCGTCTTTTTGTTTTCTGGTTTGGTTTTCCATTCTATAAATCCAACAGAATTAATCCAAGTGCTAATATTGCTCAAGCTGTTGCAATGGATATACTCTGTCCTCGTCTGCCATTTTGCCCCCTGACCTGCAGGCACTTTGAATTGTGAGAACCACAACGCGAGGAAGATCAGTCATAACACTCGTTTCAAACAGCATCAGTGAGTTTTAAGAAAAAAATCTTGTTAAGAACAATAAGAGAATGAGGCCCAGTCAGTGTACATTACGTTTTTCTTGTTTCATTGTACCATTTGCTTGGTAATTCAATTAAAGTTTCATAGAGAAAATGCTCATCATATAAATTTTGCCACTTAAATTCTATCTTTACTTAATTTTAGGCATAGTGCACAGACTTGCTGGGTGCAAACCTTACCTTTAGCCTGTATTCCACTTTGATGATGAAGCAGTTCAGGATGGATGTAGGTAGGTCTTTTGGGATGGTGATCACCTTGGTCACAGTTTTTTTGTCAGAGGAATCAATGGATTCTAACTTCTCCTTCAGTTCTCCTGTTTGGATAACAACTGTGTTTATTTATTTTCATTTCATTTTCATTTTTCAGCACATTTACTAGGTTGGATGATTTTTTCAGATCAGGAAACAAGACAATGGTTAAAATGCATACACTCAGCATCTTTTTATTAATGACTGGGTAAATTTGGGTAAATTTTCTGTTATGTGTCTGACATTTGTCCACATAACAGAAAATTTACCCACATATAAATCTTTGGGGATGCTGTATTTTGGTTGTGGATGTTTGTGTGCTTCTACCTTTCAGACCTTATGTCCACACAGCATGAAGGAGCAGTTGATGATTTTGACTTTACTGATTGATGTTTTGCAAAATAGGATGAATTTTAGGGAAAAGCCAGGGCTATAAAGTTAAAGTCAAGGCTTTGAGCCTTTAACTGTCCTTTAATACATGTCCATATCTACTGCAGACCTTTAGAAATAAAGATTTCCATTATTACTGAAAGGCATTTTTTCCCAAGAGAGCCATGAGGTGTTGGGAAGTTCTTGTTAAATAAGATTTAGGTAGAGAGTGTTTTAATGGGCAACCTTGGCTGCTAAAAGGTAAATGTCTACAGCGTTGCAGAGGCCCTAAAGAACATGCATGCATACCTTTTATTTAAAGATGTCATATTGTGCCCCAAATCCGCCCTATATATTCATTTTTAGTGACAGGGTATGTTCACAATCACTGATTTAAAAAAAAACCCTCTAGATTTAATATACAAAGTTCCCCTGATATTGCTGTATTCTCTCTTTGTCTGAGATGCTCTGTTAGAGCTCCTACCCCAATTAGTTTACAGGACAACTTACTGGACAACATGTTAATTTGTCAGTTTATTGCTGCTAAGCGCCAAAATGTCAACAGCTCTGTATTCATTCTAACGTCTGTACTCTGTGATGAGCCCCGAGCCAGTGGGTTCAAAGTAATGACAAAACAATGGTAGGATGTCACACTGTTAGGTCAGTTCAGGAAAAAGGTGTGTTCAGGGGGAAAAAGACATTTTCGTTATCTATTTGCACCAGAAGAGAAGTCTTGAGTCCCATTTTTGTCTTATTTATAGAGATTATCCATCATGTGGAGGAGACATGTTAAACACAATGAAGGGCATTCAAAATTAAAAAAGGATGATATGGGCTCTTAAACTCCCCTGACAACATGTTGATTATAGTTATTTCCAAAAAGATCTTGAGAAATTAACACAGGATGAAAAAATACAATTTAATCATCCCCAAAATAACAAGATGAATAAGTCAAGTTCTTGAGAAAATGACCAGAGTGTACTTATCAGACTGATTTATTAAATTATCAGAAATTGGGCTATTAGGGTTGAACAGTATATTTTTTCCTGTGATTGCAATGTGAATCACTAGACTGCCAGAATAATGCACTCAAAACTGGTTTAAGGGACAGAATTTAGAATTGAAATTCAAAGTAATCAAATACCAAAATAAGAGTGCCTCAAAGAGATCATAAATTTAATAAGAATATCATAAAATAAATATAATCATTTAGTTGAAAATCTGATCCACATTGCAATAAAAACTACCATTTATTGTCCCCTTTTCAAGGGCAAACAATAGGGAAAAATAGCAAAATATGTCACAGATGGATAAAATGACTCATTCTCATTTTTAAGCATAGTTTTATGCACACATCACTGCAGCAAAATTGATATAAACAAAACGCATATTTGTATGTCTATGAGAGCATCTGTATATTTTTTGACATTATGCCACATTTTTGTCCATGCACACATTCCTGAGCTCTGTTGTTAACTTAAGGGTATCGACCCAGCAGTTAACTAACGCAGAGATTAATGGCATCCCCATGGTCTTTTTGCATGGTTAGGATTCCTTACATCATGGTTAAAAAAACATTCAACCTCCAAAGTCCCCCCAACCTGTCTAACCTGTCCATATACTCTGTGATCTGTGTCCCAACAAACTGTCAGTGTAAAAGTTTGAATTATTACTTAAATATTGAAAATGATCAAACTAATGATATCAAACTCAATACTCTCTGTGACTGCCGTCATGTTTCACTGGACAAGCAGAGTGCTACCAAACAAGAGTTCCATGATTTTTTCTTTGGTGAAATGATGGTCTAGTCCACACGCTTCTCAAACAAACTAATGACAAATAAAAAACATTACACAAGATTATCATATCATACATGAGAATGTGAAGAGCTCCAACAAATATAGAAATATTTTCTCCAAGTGTGCACCTTATGGCAGGGTGTAGTCCACCCACAAAGCCAACCTGCCATCTGACGCTCTCCATTAAGCTCCCCACTCTGTCATGACTGAAATCGAGAGTGTGCATCCAACGCTTGGGTAGATCCTATGACTTCCTGTCATAGCTTTCAGAATAAAATACACTCAAACATGGTAAAACTCTTATTTATCAAGCAAGTGAGGTGTTTTGTTCTTATAGATTGTAAATTTACGCAAAATAATAAACAGTAAGTCCTTGTCCCTTAAGTATGAAGTTTCTAAAGCATAGTCTATAAACAATTTATAATATAGAGAAAAATATTTTGAAGCAGCAGATCGGAAGTAGCTGAACCATTGGCGGGCTTCCTGTAAACAAGCAGTTTCATATGGGAGGCCGTTTAGGGCATAACGTATAAAAAATCTGCACACACACTTACAGTGTACTCACACACACACACACTGACAATTGGCAGATATGCACCGAAACAGGGCAAAACACATCAAAAAATCTGTTCACACACACGCAGTTTACATAAACTCATACTAATAGTGGGTACATGCGCTCTGTAAGTAAAGGCTAAACCCATTAAAAAGCTGCATACACGCACTTAAAATATGCACACACAACCATACACGCACACATGCACACACACTGAGTATTCACACACACTGTCAATGGGTAAATACACACTATGAAATACACACTGAAAACCTGTACACACACACATTGAGTATTCACATGGACCACCTTTCACACAGGGGGTAATAGCTTTCATGTCTGTGTGTAAACTATTGATCGTGAGTCTGGGAGTGTGTGTGTGTAGGTGTGTGTGTGTGTGTATGTGTAAAATATATTCAGTGCGCCCGGAAGCTCCGGTCAGTGTAACCGGAGGGCACCTGAAACTGCTTGTTTACAGGAAGCCCGCCAATGGTTCAGCTGCTTATGATCTGCTGCTTCAACATGTTTTTCTCTATATTATAAATTGTTTATAAGCTATGCTTTAGAAACTTCATACTTGAAGGACAAGGACTTATTGTTCATTATTTTGTGTAAATTTACAATCTATAACAACAAACCACCTCACTCGCTTGATAAATAAGAGTTTTAACATGTTTGAGTGTATTTTATTGTGAAAGCTATGACAGGAAGTCATAGTATCTACCCCAGCGTTGGATGCACACTCTCGATTTCAGTCATGACAGGTTAAATGGAGAGCATTAGTGGCTTAAGTCAGACAAACTGAGGAGGCTATTGCTATTTCAATAACTTTTCCCCCAAGCTAGGAACAATTTTTACATCGTATAGTCCTTAAAATATGGAGGCGCAGAAGTTTATTCTACTTGCATTTGGACTTTTTAAGTTTTTCAGCCGTGTGCAATGATATTTTAAGGACTATACGATGTACAAATCGTTCCTAGCTTGGGGGAAAAAATAACTGAAATATCAATAGCCTCCTCAGTTTGTCTGACTTCGGCCACTGATGCTCTCCATTAAGCTCCCCGCTCTGTCATGATCGAAATCGAGAGTGTGCATCCAACGCTGGAGTAGTTACTATGACTTCCTGTCATAGCTTTCAGAATAAAATACACTCAAACATGGTAAAACTCTAATTTATCAAGCGAGTGAGGTGGTTTGTTCTTATAGATTGTAAATTTACACAAAATAATGAACAATAAGTCCTTGTCCCTCAAGGATGAAGTTTCTATAGTATAGCCTATAAACAATTTTAAAATACAGTTCAGAGTGGGGACTCATCAGACCACAGCACACTTTTCTGCTTTGTGTCAGTCCATCTCAGATGAGCTTGGGCCTGGGGAAACAGGCGGCAATCCTGGGTGTTGTTGATGTATGGCCTTTTCTTGGATGGTAGAGTTTTAACTTGAACTTGTAGATAAAAGAATGATCTGCATTAACTATCAAGGGTTTTCTGAAGTGTTACTGAGCCCATGTGGTAATATCTTTTACTCAATGATGGCAATTTTTTATGCATTGCTGCCTGAGGGATTGAGGGTCACAGGCATTCAATGGTGTTATTTTGCCTTGCTGCTTAAGTGAAGAGATTTTTTCTGAATTATCTTAATCTTTTGATGATATTATGGGCTGTAGATGATGAAATACCTTAATTCCTTATAATTGTACGCTTTGAACTTTGACCCCATCCATGTGTGTCAACGACTAGGCCCAGGATGCTCCTTTTAAACCCAGTCATGACACTCGCCTGTCTCCAATAAACCTGTTCACCTGTGGGGTGTTCTAAGCAGGTCCTTTTTGAGCATGCCTCAACTTTCCCAGTCATTTGTTGCTCCTGTACCAGCTTTTCTGGAACATGTTGCAGGCATCAAATTCACAATGAGTGAAAATTTGAAAGAAAAAACATAAAAAAAAAAAACAAGGACTTCTGTCCTTGTCTTGTTTTGGTCGTGTATTCAATTGAGTACAGGTTGAAAATGATTTTCAACTCATTGTATTCTGTTGTTATATTCATTTTACATGACGTCCAAACTCCAGTGGAATTGAGGTTGTACAACTAATATTTCATAGACAGACCATACTGCCCTATAAAGGCAAAGTGCAGTATCTGCAGTTTTTCAGGGTTTTTTTGCACTAATCAAAAGTGCAGTATCTGCTCTTCAATCTCATAAAGTTTCATAGGGCTCCTGCTTAATTTCTCTGAGATATTGCCATTTGTTACTTTGCAGTAACTGCAAAAATGCACTGTAAAACCAAGGCAAACTGCAGTAACTGCACTGCAGTTTGCCTTGGCTTCACCATGTAGAAAACAGATACTGCAGCCTTGGTTTCACCATGAAGACTATCAGATATTGCAGTTTGCCTTGGTTTTAGGACCAAATTTTTGACATCTCCACTCAGACTTGAGATAAAGGTTAACCTGCTGCTGTAGAACATTTACATTATAGTGTTCATTTATTGATTAGCTCTGCATTATATGTATTAGAGCCCAATGTAGAATGTTGTTATTATGTGTGATGGTCTGACTTTATGTTTTATTTTGTGTTTGTGTGAAGTCACACGTGAAATTCTTGAGAAATAAACACTGTTCTGATAACAACAAACAAAAAATACATTCACAGATAATTATCATTCTGTTGTTGCTTTTTATCAGCAGTAAGAGGAGATAATTACACATTCAGTGTTGGCAGTAGCGGTGTGTGCAGCAAAAAATATATCAATATTAAAAATTAATATGCCAACTATTATTTAAAAAAACTAAGTGAAATGGCCTTACTTACTGCACATACTTCAGTACGTCATTGTATGGTCATGTAATTATACTGCAGTAAAACAGAGGCAGTGCAGTATAGCCTATAAAACTGCCAAATTTAGCATGAATGTCAATTTACAATATGTATTAAATTCCCTTCCCTTTAATCTAATAAAACATACACTTGGTAGTTAAATATGTTTTCATACTTTCACTTGGTGAAAAAAAACCAACAGAAAAGCTGTTTTTCTCCTATTTTGCATTTTTGCAGATACTGCACTTTGCCTTTGTAGGGCAGCATAATTACAAACCAATTATTCATTTCTTGTGAAGAATCCAACCAAAACAGTTATTAGAGACTATGACAGAAATGTTTTTTCTGTTTTTCATGCCTGCACCACATATTTACTTAATATGTAGATGGTTTTGAAGTGTTGAATCAGACTGTCAGGGGGTTCATCAAGTATTAAACTCTACCTAATCAAAAGGTTGAGGGTTCAAGCCCAGCTCTGGCTTTTGCATGTCCATGTGTCCTTAGGCAAAACACAAAGAGCTTGGGTGTGCAATCTGATACTGATGTAAAACTTACATAGAAACTCAGAACCATCAGTGAGTGAATGTGAGAGTGAATGGGTGTGAATCCCATACCTGCAGTGTAAAAGCACTTTGGGTCAGAAAGACTAGAAAAGCACCAGTACAGTTCAAGTCCATTTACCTTTCAAAACACTTCATTGTATAAGTTTGCAGTATTTGGAAATTTAAATTGACTAACAGCCTGCATTGAGTGAAAGGAGGGCTGCATGTGCCCCTATGACCATAAATTTTCTTCCTCTGCGCTATGAAAAGGAAAGAAAAAATGCTGTTGTATGTGTTTTCTAGAGACCCTATCACACTTACCCTTCACAGCAGGAAGTCTTCCAGCAATTTCCATGTCGGACCCCATTCACATGCTGAAAACCCTAAAATTTCCTGAATTTGCCATAGTGAGTTGCATGTGTGAAACAGTCATATCCACACAGACTTGTGATGTGTTCTGTTTGATTCCGGATTATTTAAGATGCAAACTAGAAAAGCACTCAGAGAGCGCAGAGAGCTCCGCCAAGCAGCTTCAGTCCACTTTGGCGAAAATGGTCCTATCTGGCAATGTTAAAAAATCCTTTAAACAATTCCTGTATCCGGATGGTGATTCGGATCAGTCCTAAAATCTAATCATTTCTTCCTTATCCCATTCCACACATTTGCTGAAAATTTCATCCAAATCCATCCATAACTTTTCAAGTTATCTTGAACACAGTCAAACAGAAACAGACAAACAAACTAACTAACGCCGGCAAAAACATAACCTCCTTGGCGGAGGTAATTAGATGCATCACTGGGAGTGCCCCCTTTGGTAGAAATTTTCTTCCTGGAAGTGGGTTGTTGTTTAGGTACCCCAACTTTACCAGGTTGTAACCGGAACATGTTTAACTAGGATGAGAGGTCATTTCCAGTTAAACATGTTAATGCATCATCATCTCTGTTGACTGACATCCTAACAGCAGGGTACATATTTTCATGACAGGAGAATGTAAGAGTTTCATCTGCTCTCTAAAATGCAAAAGCTAAATATTTCACCAACGAGTTAACACAATATTAGAAATTGTTCTGTAATTATCGAGGATAATATACACAAAGAAATGAACATTATTTTTTGCTCTATTTATTAAAATGTGTTTTTAATTATTTATTTATTTTTTTTACATAAAAACATCAAATGTTGTCTTTGGAGTCCTTAATTCTTTACATACCATGAAACCCAGGCAAGTTAAAAAAGATATTTAAAGTATTATTTTGAGGAAAAGTTAAACTCAAGCTTCTCTCAGAGTATTTACATTACTATTTAGGTGACAGACAGATGTGAGAGCAAACTGAGCCAACATTAATTTTTAATTCTAGAACAGCACTTCTTGTTAACCCTTTTGGCAGATAAACCTAAAACCACCCTCCTCCCTGTCCATCACCATACACAGCAACACATAAACAGATGATTATATAAACACCATCAGTCATGCCCTGCCTGATCTGACATTGTTCATTATATTAAGAAATCTCAAACATTTTTTCCAAAAAATACAAAATAGAAACTTCAGAGATGCAGCTAAAAAGAGAGCTACTGCAACTAAAAACTTGAATGTTTCTTTGAAGTCATATTTCATTGTTATTTAGGTGAGGTTGAGGACAAGTCTTGAAGGTCATCTCACAAAACCTTATGAAGTTTAAAATAACAACATAAAATAACATCAAAAAACAAAACACAAAGGAGAAACAAATAATTAAAACAGAGGCAGTTTTTGCTTTATCTATTTTATTAACCAAAGTAGTGATGTAAACTGATAGAAATAATGACAGTAAATGTCTAAACATAACATATTAATAACATAACCTCTTTCTTAAAAAACTGTTTACAGTTTCTCTAAAGACCCTCAGCAAACAGGCTTGATCTGGATTTTTGACAGAGATGTTTGACATTTTGTCTCTCTGTAAATTCAGTCATTTTTCTGAGTAAATATTCCTGAGACAACAACAAAGGCTTAAATGCAAAGTTTTTTTTGTTTGTTTTGTTTTTAGTTGGCTGTACTGTACGGTATTTATAATATAAGTGCTTAGTTCAGGTTGCAAAAGGTAGTTGTGCTTGCATGGTATCATTATTTATAGAAACAAAGTGCTTTGGAAAAAGGCTGCTTACACTGAGGTGGAGTCATGAAAATACAATCTATTACAGTGTTAATAATATAAAATAAAGAGTCCAAAGCATGGGCAGTGGCCTTTTAATCAAGTGAAATGAAAGGACATAGTACTTGAATAACAGACATTAAAATGTCTGCTGTGCTGAGTATAAAGTTTACTTCTGATAAATGTCTTGGCCTTTGTGGCTATAGTCATTTACAACCAACTCAGCAGAAAAATATTACAACTCTGATTAAAAGTCTCAAAAAGATTATATTTTTATTTTCTTCTTAGATATATTTGGAACATGTTTTGTCCCCTTTAAGATAAAAAGTAATAACTTGTGAAAAAAGGGAACTCACAGCATTATTGTTTTCTTGTACTCAATGGAAGTATCGTTGTATGGCAGAGCTGTAAGTTGTCTGGGGTGCAGTGGAGCAGTTGGTGGAAGTTAAGAGATTGCTTGAAATATGCTGGACAGGACACTGCAGCCATCTTAATGCAGCTTTTACACAAGGCCTTCCTTTGCTATTAAATGCCCTTATCTAGCTCATGTTGTAAGATTTTAAGTCTTCATCCTGACCTGAGATAACCCAAATGTCAGCTCAGCGTTGTAAGTCAGACCTTAGACCCTTTTCAGTAATAAAAAACATTTTTTACAGTGAAAAAAATGTTTTTTCACATTAACTAAGCAAACAAACAAAACTCAGAGACCCTTAGAAGGAAAATAACATATCATATGGAAGTGGGGGATTCAGTGGTTGTGGTGCCATTGGGGTTGTGGTAGTGCCCATGCAGGAGGGTTTCCAAACGGTTCATATCCAAAGGCAGAAGCAGCTGATGGTGGTGCCATGGCAGGAGCCTGGAAGGCTGGGAGGATGGTGATGGGAAATTTGATCTCTGGGTCTGTAGCATATTTGACATCCAGGTAGACCTGTGAAAACATGTTTGCTTGATTAAATTTCAATATGTTAACAAACACTTTCTGCAAAGTCAACTCCTTTGGTAAACACTGTGTACAAAGAGAGGAATGGGTTTGTGCAAATTGTGGTTTTAAGAACAAAATCCTTACACCTGTGCTACAGAGCGTATGTTAGGACAACAGAGAGCTTTAGAACAAGTGTTTATATATGAAGACCAAACACTGAATTTAGTATTATTTACAACTGCCAAACAACTAAATCCCATTCTCTAACCATGTGAGCAGCTACATAAAACTCATTTACTGAATTGAAAACTCTTTTTGCAAAACCTGAAACCATTTCTAAGGTTAGGCACAATAACAAAATCTCTCTCAATTGTTTTTGTAAAACTATAACGTACATTTGAAGAATGTACGAGATGACAGCAGAAAGTGACTGCAAGTTTAGAGATTAGCATTGATGCTAACAGCTTAAGTAGCACTTTTATCAGCTCTGGACCACATTTCTTCATTGAATGAAAAACAATTAACAACACAGAGAGCATTTCTTAATAGAAGGGATATTTTTGCTCCACTCCAGATAAGTGCAAGAGTTTGTTCTACTTACGTTTCACATTGCTCATGTCACAGGGGCGTAAATACTCTGGCTTGAAACAACAGCATGAATGGGGCTTAATGGATTAAGTAAAGGGATTTTATTCGTTAAAGAGAGCGCCTTGGAATTTTTTTCTTGTTAGCTCGATCTATTTAGAAGATGTTGTGCACTAGACTTTAAGTAAAGGGTCTTTAGACATGAGTCAGAACATCAGAGGATAAAAATAATGACTTTAAATGTTTTCATACAATTCTGCAATGTTTCAGTACACATCTACCTGTAGTTTATTATACTTGTTGTCTAATCAATTATAGGGATAGTTCAGCGCTTTTAAAGTAAAGTTGTATGAGCATCATGTTTATAGTACAGACATTAGCCACAGTTAGTCTGATGTGCTCTGCCCCTGTAAGGAGAGAAACAGAAAAAAAGCTAGGCTATACATTACTGCAGATGGGACCAAGAGCTCTGCGTTGTTTGCTGAATATTAGATGAAAATGAACTTGTCAAATTTTAGAAAATAACACTGAGCTCTTTGCCCTATCTGCAACAATGTAAAGCCCACCTTAAGTGCAGATTCTTTTCTTGCAAGGGCAGAGCTGACCAGATTTACTATGTATTTGTTATTGATATAAACCTCATGCAACACTGAACCTTCCCTTTATGGAACAATAATAGACCTCAGCTGTGGTTACTGTGGTCACTGAGATACTTACCCTGACTCTGTACTCGACCCTGATGAAGTTGCAGTTGTGGATGGATGGCTCTGTATCATGGGGGATGTTGATGACTTGTGTTACATTTGCGTTAGTACAAGCAGGGATGGGCTGTCCCACTTCCTTCAGGAGCTTTTTAATGCTCGATTTTCTTCCCCCACCTGCAAAGAAGCTGTGCTTCCTGTACACAACATACTTGGGCTTGATCTCACGGGATGAGTTGTTCTCGATGTAGGAGATTACTTTTAATCCCTCTCCTGCAAAACAAATACAAAATTCTGAACAACTCTTGGGATTTCAGTAAAAGCCCCAACATGAGAAAAATCCATTCTCTCCTTCTGTTGCCTGCTCAGCCTCTCAATTTTCAACCAGCCTGTTTGGATGTTTTTCCCCTGGTGATGTCATCAGAGGGATACACCGCCTCTCCCAGTAAGAAAACTCTCGCTGATCCAGGTGTTTGTTCAGACTACAGCCTGCCCACGTTAAAGGAACAAGCCAAGGCATGTCTGTGCAGCCACAGTAAACATTATAGGGTACCAGTGCTGAGAAGGTAATTCACATCCACTTCTTCACAGGAGCATGGTCAGATATGGATAATGGGGATTTACACTAAATAAACCTGTTTTGACCAGGGATGAAACAGAGCAGGCATGCCAAAATCAAATATCTAAAGGGTTTATAGGGCAAGCAATAAAAAAGCAGCTTTTAAGAAAATCTGGGTTCAGTGTTTACATGTCAAAAAGGAGAAAAATGTGGGACACTTGCCCATTTCATTCTGAGAGGTCTTACCTTGTAAGAAACCTGTTTTCTCAAGATTCACGTCCATGGCTACTGATCCTGATGTGAAAAACATCATTTTCTTATCCTTATACTCATGCTGTGGTGCCTAAAATAGGTAAATAAAAAAATGATACACAATAAATGAAAGAACAGCCCTTTTTAGTTAATTAATACTAAAATCTTCCGAGGTTTTAGAAATCTTAAGTCTCGTGTAGTTTCTGCCACTAAATGGATTTTTGGGACACCATAATTAGCAGTGTTTGTGCACACACGTCCTGCTGTTAAACTCACAAGAGCTACACAGATCAAGAGCTGCAGGAATGTGCACCTTCATTAAATGCTCCTTTATCCACTTACCTTTAGTATTTTTAACTAGAATTAAGTGGTGTTTAATGCTGAGGGAATGTCCTTGGAGTAGATGACAACAGTGACCTGCATTAAACCAGCTTAAAAACTGCTTGAAGGTGTGTTTAAACCACCTTGTTTTAAGTCGAAATGGTTGAAAGACGCAGACTAAGACTCACTTGGTTAAATAAAAGGTAAAAAGAACAAACAAAATTAAAGCTGCAAGCAGCGTTGGATGGGTCCTCACTCTGTCACATACCGCTCATACCCATTTGACCTCCATTTTGAGGGTTTCATCCATTTTTGACCCTTTGACCTGCTCAAAGATAGACTGATGTGTGTTCCTGCAGCTCTGCCAGGAGGCTCAGTCTTTATAATGGGTGTGTATTACACACTCCATTTTCCCGCCTTCAGTGAGTCACATGACCAGCTGCACTGAGCTGTCAATCAGTGAGTGACATCATCTGCCTCTGAGGGAGAGTTAAAATTGAGTTAAACCTTTTAAAACACCTCCTCACTGATGCCACAATTTTGTCCAAATCTCTCTAAAAAGAAAATATTTTAACTGGAAATTTTGTCAGGAATCCGTTCATGTAATTTTTAAAGCTGTAAGACTTTTCTTTTTTGTGCAGAGGCCTAACTTACACAGTTTGTGCGGACCTGTATCTTGCTCACTCCGTTCATTTGAATGGAGCTGGGAGGGCTTCTTGGGGGTTGACCAACTTTGAGGGCTTGTCATTTGGAAACCATTTGAGAAACAACAAATTCCTTCAGAACTTTTGATTAGCATGGCCTACTCTGTTATTTGTCCCCATTTCAAGCTGATACTATTTACGGCCTAGGAGGAGATACTTTTTTCTTTTTGGACGGAAATTTGGGCTTAATTTTATTTTGAAAGGCCAATTGCTGGCTTCCTGTTTGAGATACTGTAGGTCAGGGGTGTCAGTGCGTGATTTGTGGGTCTCGATGAGACGAATGTTTCGCCGCTGGTTTGATCGCTCTACAACATTCCTACTGGCCGTGAGGGCTGTTTTTGTGCCTTCTTGTGTCTAGGTGGTGCTAGAGAGCATACTTTGGCATGTTGGGGGTTAATTTTTTCATTTTTTAAAATTTTTTGCCGTACCTGAGGTGTGTGCCAATTTTGGTGAGTTTTTGAGCACGTTCAGGGGGTCAAATTAAGGTTTATGTGTCTGGATGAATAATAAGAAGAAAGAAAGAAAGAAAGAAAGAAATGGACCAAAAACAATAGGGTCCTTGCCAGAAGGGCAAGTACCCCTCTTGCTTCAGCTAGAGGGGTCCTTTCCCTTAGAGCAAGGACTCTAAAAAACGCAACAATATACGCTATGCTCTTAATGTAGTACGTAAAGCTCAGTCCATGATAAACATGCAGCGACTGTCAGCTTAATCAAAATACAAGATCTGAGCTGTACTAATGGTTGAGTGCTTTTTCTTGTAATCCCAAACTGTATCCAAGTTTTCCTAAATGGATAGTTCAGTGTTTTAAGTGGGGCTGTATGAAGGTCATATCAATACATTAGCCACAGTGATTTTGATCAGCTTTCTCACCTTGTAAGGAGAGAACCAGCACATAAGGCAGGCTCAACAGTGCAGCAGACTGGGCAAGAGCTCAGAGAAATTTGATAAATTTTAGATGTGTGGGCAGCGCAAAAAAAAAAAAAAACTCTCCTCCCCTGGAGGTAAGCCTACAGTTTCTCAGTGAAGCAAGGGATGTTGTCTTCCTGGGAAGTCCACTTAGCTGACTGCCTTTGACTTCACCAGTCTCACAGACCTTGGTCCTAAGTTTGGAAATGGTACCAGGACTGGCAACAAATAATGCGTACTGGAACACCAGCTTCTGGTGGCAGGGGATTTTGGCACTTTTTTTCAGCGCCTCCCACATGTTTAGCTGTGTTGCTCATTTCATGAATGCAGATCATTACAAGTGGTACCTTGTTGTAAAGGTGACTAATCGGGCTTTCCAGGACTGTAAAATCCAATCCCAATTGTGATCATTAAATGGGAGAACAAACCAAGCGAAATAACATTTCCAAACTTTTTGAGGAGTATAGTTTAAGGCATGACTGCTTGGTTTCTGTTACTGACCAGCTGTCTCCAATCATCCAGTTTCACTCTAAAGTAAGAATGACAGGAATGTCAGATCCTCTGCACATACCATCAACTCTGGGATATTGTTCATATTCGTAATTGCCACAAAGTTGATTCTAGTTTTATCTTTCTGGTCCATCCGCAGTGATCTGCTCAGCCTGGCTTTCAGTGTGTATGTAATGTTTCCAACAGAACTGGTGAAGGAAGACGGCAGGTCCCTGAAGAACAGGAGTACACGTGAGAACAGTCAGAATATTTTACATGCATATGCAGAGGAAACAGAAAATGCTAAACCTAGGTTGTTCTGTTCATCAGAAGAACTCATATTTGTACCTCTTGAAGTTACCAGAGTGTGAGTTCACTCCAACTAATTGTGGGACTATTAAAAGAACAATTACTCACTGGAAAGGGATCTGAAATGTGAATGGGTAAACATGGCATCCCGGGGCAACAACACTGCTATCTGCAATGTAAAAAGAAATAGCAAAAATTATTTATAACCCACAAAGACCATAAATAGGCCCCCCACAAAAATATCTAAGTGGCTTTAGCACAAGGCTGAAAACTTACATGTTTCTCCATTCTGCTGTGTGAGCAGTTTTTCATTGTCATGTCCTACAGAAAAAAAAACATGTCCTCAAATAAGAAGCAATTCGGACCTGAGAGGCCTTTACAACATTTTACTTAACATTTAAGTAAACATTTATTATTAATCGGATTTCATCTTGTCTTTTTTTTTTTTTTACAATAATTTACATGTGAAAGTGATCAGCATTCATTGAGAAAGGGGATGCAAGTAACCAATCCCTTTTCTGAAGCCTAGCTTATGTAATTATTTAAGGAAAACTTTAATTGACCTTCCTATCTTAGTTTGAATAAAATAATTCCAAATAGTTTCCCCCAGAAAATGTTGAAGTCATGTAACACAAAGTTAAGTAAATCATCAATTTATTTACCAAATAAAGACCCTGTGTCATCGTTATTTTCTTAACAGTGAATTCCCATGTCGATTCATTTGTCTTGCAAACACCATCTGATACCCTCTGACTTATAGCAAATACAATACAACTTTTACCCTTTGCTAAGCCCCTCCCACAAACAGCTACTGTCCAATCCTACGTTAGCAACTGTAACTATGCATGAGAGGCCTGTGACGCTTTCAGCAGAAAACAATATGCCTAAGCGGTGTGCGTACGAGACTAGCAAGTCCAACAGTTGATATCCGAGAAGTTTGGAGGGTGGTGTTGATTTTTTTTTGCCTTCCCCAAGCCCAAGATGCAAGAAGAAGAATGCCGGGTGTGGATAAAACACAAGAATACCTACATTTGTTCTGAAGTAACGTGCTGCTAACTAATGTCAGCTAACCTTAGCTCTGTGTGTTAGGTAAGATAACGTTAGCAAACAAAGACATCTAAATAGTAGGTTACTTCTGTTAAACCTTGAGCCACTGGGTAATATCTGAGCCAAAGAAATACTAGTAACAGAGACAAGTTCTGACATACTGATATCTTTTAGCATTTTGTGAACGGACGCCCTAGAAATGGGCACACACAACTATAATGAGAGCTAACTTAACAACGATTTTAATATAAACAATATATGTTGACCAAATCTGATGTACAAGAACATTGTTGTTCTTGTATGTGATTGTTTTGAATGTGAAGTGTCAACACATGGGGTGGTTGACGCTTACATTGATATCTGTGCGCATTCCCCTCTATTTTAACGTCCTCTTCATTTGAACTCCGACATTTGATTTGGTGAATGTATCTCTCAAAATCATACTGGAGACCTTTTTGTCTGCTTTTTTCTGATATCTCTGAAGAATTTGTCCAGAAATTTGTAGATACTTCTTTAGGAATATCACTCACCAGTGTTGCTAAAAACTCCATATTTCTCATTCTATGAGGAAGAGATTGGCAGGCGTAGCAACAGTAACCAAGGGGGGCAGGGCTTAATGAAGGGTCAATTGAATACGCAAAGACAGGACAGTGGTCAGCTAGTGATGGCACAGCAGTTCTTTTCGATGCACTGAATCACTGGAATCAGTTCACTAAAAAGATTTGTTCAAAAGATTTGTTCATTGAATCCCCAAATCATTCAGTGCTTGGCGGGAGGAGCCTGCGACTCTGACTTCCTGAACTGATACATGGTATCATAAATATTAAAACTTCAACCCTGCCATCAGATCAAACTCTGATCATATGCACTGCGTGTGTGTATGTGGGCTCAGGAAGTCATCCATAGGTTGAACTAGCGAACTCTGGACATATGCTGTCCGTGTGTGTGGTGAGGAAGTCATTGGTAGATTGAATTATTGAATTATGGTCCACATGTGTTTTTCTAAGGAATTTGTTTATGAAGTAATGCAATTTAATTCTGGTCATTTGTTTAACATGTCAGGGCAAGGGGAAGGACAAAAGTCAGTGTCCGTCACACTGTATATAAAGTCTTTGTTTTCCTGAAATAAATTGAGAGAACTGACTTAACCACGCACTGGTTTGCTGTATGGTCCTTCTCTCCCCTTGATCAAGGATGCAGGTCGGGCCTGCAATGAATAAATGGGCCGGGCCCACACCGAATACGTGGGCTAGGCTCACACCGATGTAGGCTTGGCCTAACAGACAATTAATGCAATACACGGCTGAACCATTCAGGTTTCAGGCAGATTCATGACTTTCTGTGGATGTGACTGACAGTACAAGAGAAAATTATGCCTTCAAAATCAGAGACAGCATTCTCACATGACAATGCAACTATAATAATAACAATATAATAACTATAAGAACTATCAAATAGCCTGTGAAGTAAAAGTTTAACGTTGTTTTGATGTTGTTCTACTTTGTACTTGATTCAGTTTTTGCCTTTGTTTTACTCTGCTAATCATAATGTGTTCTTCCATTCATGTGTTGCCATAATCTGAAATGTGTAATAAGCTGTAATTCATATTTTTATCCTGCAATTCCCAAAATTGAATTCTTGGCTATCCATAATGTTGACATTTGTAGGATACTTGTTCTACCACTATTTTTTCAGCCATTAATCACCCACTAACACTGCGCGGCCAAAAAAAAAAGTTGCCACCAAAAAACAGGGTCACACACTCTAATATTTTATTGAACTGCCTTTAGCTTTGATTACAGCACAAATTTGCTGTGGCATTGTTTCTATAAGCTTCTGCAATGTCACAAGATTTGTCACAGATCATAGCACTGCCCCCACAGGCTTGTACAGTAGGCACTTGGCATGATGGGTGCATCACTTCACCTGCCTCTCTTCTTACCCTGATGCTCCCATCACTCTGGAACAGGGTAAATCTGGACTCATCAGACTGCATGACCTTCTTCCAGTCCTCCAGAGTCCAATCTTTATGCTCCCGAGCAAACTGAAGCCTTTTTTTCCAGTAAGCCTTACTGTTTATTGGTTTTCTTGAGGCTACACAGCTGTTCAGTCCCTTGAGTTCCCTTCACATTGTGTGTGTGGAAATGCTCTTACTTTCACTATTAAACATACCCCTGAGTTCTACTGTTGTTTTTCTTCTATTTGATTTGGCCAAACGTTTAAGTGATCACCGATCTCAATCACGCAGGATTTTTTTCAACCACATTTCTTTCTTGAAGACGATGCTTACCCACTATCCTTCCAGTTTTTAGTAATGCGTTGGACAGTTCTTAACCCAAGTTTAGTAGTTTCTGCAATCTCCTTAGATGTTTTTTTTCTGCTTGATGCATGCCAATGATTTGACCCTTCTTAAACAGAATAACATCTTTTTCATGACCACAGGATGTGTCTTTGGACATGGTTGTTTAAGAAATGAGAAGCTACTCACTGCATCAGCTGGGGTTAAGTAAGTTGTTGCCAGCTAAAAGATAATCACACGTGCAGTAATTATCCAACAGGAGGCTCGTACCTATTTGCTTAGTTAAATCCAGGTGGTGACTTTTTTTTGGCCAGGCAGTGTATATTTCGTTCTGTTGCAACTTATTTTATACAGTAGGTCTACTTGTTACATGACATTTTAAGTTTGTTTATGTAGAGACTAATTCTGTTTAAACAAGGGAGGCGTGTGTTTATGTTTATATGGCTTGACTCCTGTTTCAGTGTTTCCTGCAGTACGACGTTCAGGGAGTGATACATTCACTGAACAGTCAGACCACAGTACATTCAGTGAAGGATTTATGCTCAACATGCACCATTCCCTCGCAAATTGTCGCAAAGAGAGGATCAGACAGTCACGCATTTCCTCAAACTGCTGGTTTTATAGGGTGAATATGGGTAAACTGGGACACTTTCTGAAAATTTACCTTCAACATAATTTTTGATTAAGAATCAAATGTCTTAGCCCATCACATGATACCATTCTAAATAGCTTAAGATCTCTACTATACTATGTAGAAGAAATAACAAAGAAAAATTAAACACTGGAAGGATTACCCTTCAACAAAAACAATTAACCCAAAACCAAAATTTCCAGGTACGATTGGTAAAGTGGGACACCATATACTGACAAACTGGGACACTTGGAACACAGTCCATTTTTATTTAAACACAATAATAAAAACAACAACAATTCATTTCTCATTAATAGAAATATTAAAAACAGGGAGAAGCACCTCCATTAAAATCCATTGGGAACGGAACGAAAAGGGTTTCACCAAACAAAAAACAAATTGGATGACCCTCTTCTTCTTTCCCTTCTTTCCATTCTTCTCCTTGACTTTCCTTTCCTTTCCTGTCCCTGTCCCTTTTTTGCCATCTGAAATAGGATTAGGCCAATAATCATTAATATCAATATTATCACTTGTACCCTGAGTATGCAACATAATAATGTAAAAGACTTAAAAGTAAAAGTAAAAGTCTTGCTTTTCACCTACAAAAGAAATGAATGTTCTATCATAGTTTTTGGTTTTTGTTTGCATCAATTTAGAGAGTATGCATTACTTGTGGGGTGGCAGGGGAAGGGCTAGCTAGCACAGGCTAGCAAAGCATCACGTTCATCATTCTCATCGTAGCTAGCTTGATTTATGCAATTTAAGTAAATGTATTTATATATTGAGCTAGCTAGATAGAAAATTTATGAGGGATAAATAAAAAGGGAACTTATTTCCACCTTTAGAGTGATTTAAATGATTGTCCCAGTTTGCCAATAACACACTGTCCCACTTTAGCAATATTGCTAAAGTGGGACGGTAGCAAAATGGCTTTTTTTAAAAAAGAGTAGGACTCACATGGATGTGATTTTTTAA
Source organism: Cetoscarus ocellatus (assembly GCA_037902135.1). Taxonomy (NCBI): domain Eukaryota; kingdom Metazoa; phylum Chordata; class Actinopteri; order Labriformes; family Labridae; genus Cetoscarus; species Cetoscarus ocellatus. Next base: position 1,781,128 of record JBAMNC010001392.1, read on the forward strand.
AAATTATGAATCACCATTACACCCCTTAACAAAATATATCACAATTACAAACTATCCACCAGTTTTCCTATTTCTAGAACACTAACATCTGTCACCTGAAAACGCTATGTCATTTTACTCACCATCTTGTTTCACCGCAGAGGAAGGTGAATACGGTGAGCCACGCCCCTGGAAGTGATGTCATTGACACAGAACCAATCTTTTTACCTTTTTACCTATGATGAGCTCAATGGTGAATTTTAGTAATAGAAGTATACACATGTAAAATTAACATGTTTAACTGTCCAAGTTTACCCATTGTCCCACTTTACCCATATTCTCCCTACACTAATTACATGCTGGGTCGTACTGTACGTCAGTTGTTGCGGTAGCAGTTTAGTAGAGTTAAAAAAAAAAAAGATACACTTGAACACAACACACTGCTACCTCCCTCCGTCGCTCCTGTAGCGCCTGCTACAGCTGGTGAGTCTCACTTTCTCCTCATGACTGCCAGTCTAACGTTTCAAGTTTGTTTATCTGGGAACTAAATCAGTTTAAACAACGGAGAACAACGGTCACCATGACAGTGTATCCTTAAAAGGTAAATGATTCAGGAGAGTGTAGCTCACTGAAGCGTCGGCTCAGCGACGCGGCGCAGTCGGCGCGGGCGGTCCCTCCCTCCCTGCAGCGGCTCGCCGGCTGCCCGCCCGGCGCTGCTGACTGCTCAACTGAACTGAGAGACGAACGAATCTCTGGAGGAAGTGATTCGGTTCAGTACGTTCACTTAAAAGATTCGTTCTTTTGAACGAATCGTTCGCGAACGACACAACAATACCGTCAGCTTCATCTTCCTGAAGCCGACCGACATCCTGTTTTGAAAATAAGGACAGTGATAACGTCACCTGTTTCCCTGTCAGTGCTTTATAATCAATATTTTTAACTATGACAACTTTGCTGAACTCAGAGAACAACAGAGGAGGTCGGACTGGTTTTACAGGAGGTCTCACTTCACTTCCTTAAAACAAAAAAAAAAAACGTAAAACTTTCAGACTGAAGTCTGCAGACAGTCTGAAAAGTAGCGGTCATTTCTCTGACTAACCTTTAGCGTTTTTATCCCACACGAAGTAATGTGTGATGCTGAAGTACTCCACCATGGAGTGGCGATCGACAGTGACCACCCCGTATCTCTCGGTCCACTCAACTTCGGCTTTCCCTTTGAACTGAATCATCAGGGACTTCATCCGACACTTTTTGGCCACCTCCAGCAGGACCTGGCCGGACACCAAGTCGCCATTTGTGAACGTGTTTTTCTCATTTATTGGTCGATAGGTGACTTTCAGGCTCTTTACGGTGGTCAACATGATGTGTCAAAACACGGGACGAGGAAAAGATGAAACCTAAAGCAGGGCTGATAAAGACCACCCCATACTTCCTCTGTGGGTGTGTTACAGTCCTGAGGAGGAACCCCAGGCTGTGGGTCGGGTCAGTCAGTTGTCACTTGGGCCTGGTGGGACAGCTCAGAGCTCCGGCCCTTTTCTGTCCATCTGTAGGAATTTGGTGAGAGGGAGGGGGTCTGAGCAGAGGACTCAAGAGGTTTGCACACAGATACCAAGGCAATCAGAGTAGATCAAAATAAAGTTTTGACAGTATGAGCAAAGATGGAAGGAGATGATTTTTTTTTTTTTATTGTTGTACTTTTATGGTGTGTGTGTGTGTTGCGTGTGTGTGTTTCTTCTCCACTGTAAAATAAAAGCAGAATGAGTCAGGTGCAGGTGAACGTCATAGGTCATATGAGTGCAGTTAAATAGGTGCATCGAGCTCACAAGAATGACAGATCCGGACAATATCAAGCTGTGGATCCTGGGTGTACTGGTGTTTTTTTTTCTTTTTTCGTTTTCTTTTTCTGACCAACCTAAATTCAAGCCTTTATGACTGCTATGTTAAGCTCTACTTTTACTGTTCAATGCTTCACCACATTATATCATACTAAACTATTGCATATTTTATGGTTAGATTTACCCATTTATTTGGCTGAATACAAAAAATTGGATAAGCAGTTTACTGGATGAACAGAAGGATGGATGATTAATAGATGAATTACGTGACTGATGGATGGATTAATTGGTGGATGGGCTGATTGCCTCCTGTTTCTAATGCACACCTAAACTAGAGGTGCTCGGAGCACAAACTTCTGCTGAGGCCTTTATAAGATGAGTGAACAGGGAAAATGTCAAAAACTGCTCTATCTCACATTCCTTTAAAAAATTCCTTCATCGGGATCCGGATTCATTTCACCACCAAAATCTAATCCTTTCTGCCTTCAGCCATGATCAACATTCCCTGAAATCTGATCAAAATATGTGGACAACATTTGGAAATATCTTGCACACAGACAGACAGACAGACAGACAGACAGGTACACAGACAAACTTGTAACCTCCTTGGCAGAGGTAGCAGTGGTGTCATCTGATCACCTCTGGATGTGACAGGATTTAGACATATTACCATTTTGTGTTATTGCTTTATCGGGAAAAATTCAGATAGAATCAGCAGAAAAAAACTGAAGTGCTGTCAGTCACTGTAGATTAAAAAGTGCAAAGGGAACGTCAAATGGACTGAAGGTTCTGGAAATTCAAGGTCCACCTATTGAAGGAGGAGGACTTCAGTATCAAACAATTTCTGATTCATCTAAACAAGGATAAAAGATCTGCTTGTTAAATCAGCGATCATAAGTTTTGTCCTCACACATAAAACCAAACACCAAGACTCAGTCACCTAGAATAAAACTCATCCATGACAAGCCCATGATCCCTTCTTGCTCTTCCTCATGGAAAAAGCTGATGATAACTCAGTGATCATCAAATATCAGGATGTGTCTATAACAGTAAATGCTGGGACATTGATCTGTGTGCATAATGTACAGAAATGATGAGAGAAAGCTCATCTGTGGAGATTCAGTAGAGGGAAGCTGGTTGGTAAGAACATGGCTGTTTTCTCAAACACCTACTACATACATCTTACAAATGCAGTACACATAATGTGCTGCATTGCTTGGCAGTGTGTAACATGACTGCCAAACGGCTGTTATTTTGTAGCCTGTTTCACAGGGCCGAACTGATTCTTCTCCTTCTTTATGTTGTTCTTGCAGATGGCAATTTTCATCTAAGATACATTACCTACTGGGCTTAAGTTTGGATCAACTATTTCTAATCTTTTGTTCAAGTTTCTTGTAACTGCGCAAACAAATCTATGTGCTTTCCCTCCCCAATACAATAACCAAGCCAATTTCTGTTTGTGGTCATGAAAACAAAAGTAAACAACAGCTGAGCTAACAGTTAGTGCCACTAAATTAACATACACACATGTGCAAAATTGTTGGTACCCTTACATTAAAGAAAGAAAAATCCACAATGATCACTGAAATAACTTGGAACTGACAAAAGTAATTATAAATAAAAATTGACTGAAAATTAACAAACGAAAATCAGACATTGCTTTTGAATTGTGGTTCAACAGAATCATTTAAAAAAACTAATGAAACTGAACTGGACAAAAATGATGGTACCCTTAACTTAATATTTTGTTGCACAACCTTTTGAGGCAATCACTGTTATCAGGTGATTTCTGTACTCCCAATGAGACTTCTGCACCTGTCAACAGGTATTTTGGCCCACTCCTTGAGTGCAAACTGCGGCACCTGTCTCAGGTTTGAAGGGTGTCTTCTCCAGACTGCATGTTTCAGCTCCTTCCACAAATGTTCAATAGGATTTAGATCAGGGCTCATAGAAGGCCACTTCAGAATAGTCCAATGTTTTGTTCTTAACCATTCTAGGGTATTTTTAGCTGTGTGTTTTGGGTCATTATCTTGTTGGAGGACCCATGACCTGCGACTGA